>CM029606.1:71972089-72401234 GCA_017311375.1 Mytilus coruscus
ACGCTTTCATTTCCAATTATATTTTCTTTAATAAAGGTTGCTGTTAAAAGGTGGAAAACTATTGCATCAATTAACCAAGTGGTAGAGTTCAAATGACACTTATCACTGAGTTTGCACTTACCATGCGCAACAAAACGTGTGCCACATGTGGAGCTGGGTCTGCTACTCTTCCGGAGTTTTCTATGGTGAATTTTTCTTTTCGTTTTATTTTGAATTACTATTAAGAATGTGCCCATGGTATCTTCCACCTCTTTTTGTCACCTGTTTTCAATCCTTTATTTCAATCAATATAATGTATAACAAATACTCTTTCCAATTTATAATTCATCCTTAACACAAAGACAGTAACAAACTAATACTGAGAAAGAATCCGGAATTTTTCGATCATTGCTGAAAAATTTAGTCAAAAACAGAGTTATACACCAAGCAATAACTCTATAAAAACGGTTATATGTTTTCTCCATAGAGAGGGGTAACATGGGGTACTTATTTTCCAAATTCCGCTTTTGTTTTGGTAATTTTTTTCCACTTTTTTTCCTTCTTTTTCTAAGATTACACTTTTTGTTACCCCCATATATCTCACATCCCCACATTTTTACCCCATATAACCCACATACGAAAACCGTGTCATTCCCCTCACCATAGGCGACAATATTCACATGTTTTGTTTTTTTTTTTTTTTTTTTTTTTTTTTTTTGCTACTTTTTGCAATAAAACCCATGACAAGAAAATTATGTGTGATAGTAGAACTTTATTATTAGCTATAGAAACTTAAGTTCAATGGTGGAATGACTATCTTCCTTTTGAGCTTGTTTAAAGTATTTAAAACCGTTATTTAACATCAAATGTATAGAAAAAAACAGAAGCCTTTTCGAAGTATTCTCAGGAAAATATTCCCGTGCGTTGCAAAATTTATATTGTAAATATACACACTGCAGTTATTCCTAAATAAAAGATGTATTATACTCATACATCCAATTAAAGCTTTCCAAACTTGACTTTCTTCACCTTGGTAGGTAAGGTAAAGGAGGTGGAGAGGTACTCGGGTGAAGAAAGTCAACTTTGGAGCACTGTGATTAATGTACGAGTAAAATTTATTTGATTATTTATTCTTTGATGAATATGTTGAAGTTTGTTTTTTTTTTCGGTCTTTTTTTTTTTTTTTTTTTTTTTTTTTTTGTTAAGAATATCCTTCATGATTAGATTTTTCATAAGTAATTTAACTTTTTTATAATTTATCAAAAGGGTATATTAACCTTCCTTATAGCATTTTATTTTGTATATGTGTTCAGAAATTCGCCATAATATTGTAGACACATGAAGCTGCGGTCCAGTGAAAGCAGAGCTCGAGTTTTATCATTATAACAATATTCATCTGGTTTCACTTACAAAGATAAAATATATATTTGAATCTCTAAATCTGAAGTATGTATACAATTTGCTGACTTTGAATTTTGAAATTTAATATTTCGCATGCACAATATGTGTTTTAATCAACCTTTAATCACCTGTTATTTGTATTGATTTATCTTCTGCAGATAACCTTTCATGCTCAAAGGGGATCTGGTGTCTATAGTGATATTGCAATTGACAATATAACAATTACTCCAAACGCATGCTGAAAAAAGAGTCGAAGTGTAGCTACAATACAGTAACTCATTCCTATTTTATTTTTGACATATAAACGTTCATTTCATCGAATAGTACAACGAAGGACATTTGAGATATTCTATATAGACACTGAGGATGGAAACAATTATAACCAAAACCGAGTTGAGGTTGATGACATTTATTGAATATCTATGCTATGAGCAAAATATCTCTGTAATTATTGTTAATTTTGTGCAAAAACACCGTGTTATTTTCAACATCCAATACACTTATCTAACATAATGACGCGTCTGTTACTGGTTTTTTTCACAGAGATGCACTAAGATATACACAAAATCATGTGTTCAATGACCAGAAATGTCGAAATGTTCCGTTTGATTAAAATACTGCTACTGAACACATTATCAACAACAAATTTTCTATCACTGAATTTGTTTTTTGTTTTTTTTTTTTCGAACTGCGTTTCATGAAAATTGATATTAGTTTCTTAAATAACACGAAATTTGCATGATTATAAGTACTTAGGGGATTCTTTATTCGGAAGTACAAAATTTAAAAGATATCTGTTCTGCGTCTGAAGAAGATATTTTAAATGTCTAGTTTATCAATTTATCGATTTATGAGATTTGAACACACTGTGACAGTAAACTACTTTTGCCTAAATTGATCAACATTTTAATAAACACCATCAGAATATCAAAAAGTCAATTTAAACTTTCGAAAACAAGGTTACAGAAACATTGGGCAAACAAAAAGTCAATTTGCAAAGTCTACAAAAATTGCTTTACGAAAATATCCTGATAAAACCCTCTGAACTCTCATATTTTTACCTATTATGTTTGTTTTGTTCACACATTGTCAATATAATGGAATTTTATGCGACTGTCATACAAGTGAGAGGTTTTGCTAGCTATAAAACCAGGTTTAATCCACTATTTTCTACATAAGGAAATGCCTGAACCAAGTCAGGATGATGTGTTTGAGCTTTTGATTTTGCCATTTGATAAGGGACTTTCCGTTTTGAATTTTCCCTGCAGTTCGGTAGTTTTGTTATTTTACTTTTTACAAATGGGTATAAATGATGACATAATTGATCAATTCTATACTTTATATAAATATTGGGGGAAAAGAGTGAGAAAATATTTGTGGTTAGATGTGACGCGCATGTGTGCATCATTTTCAATAACATGTATTTGGTATTAATGATCAGTCGCATTGTATTCTTTGCTCTTTTAATACAACAAAAATCTTTCTTAATAACTTATAAAAATAAGGAGATGTGGTATGATTGCCAATGAGACAACTATCCACCAAAGTTCAAATGAAGTGGATGTAAGCAATTATAGGCAATCGTACAGCCTTCAACAATGAGAAAACCCCATACCGTATAGTCGGCTATGAAAGGCCCTGACATGAAAAATATAAAACAATTCAATTGAGAAAAATAACGGCCTGATTTATAACAAAACAGTTTACGAAAACAAATATGACAGACATGAAACAACCACAACCACTGAACTACAGGCTCCTGGCTTGGGACAGGCACATAGAGAATGTCGCAGGGTTAAACATGTTTGTGAGCGCTCAACCGTCCCCTAACCTAAGACAGTGGTGTAACAGTACAACATAAGGACAAACTATATATAGTTCATATGTTAGTGTTACATTACTACGAGTCAGCAGTCCTACATTCAAGACAAGGCCGTCGTGAAACTTGTTTCAACTATTAGAGCAAAGATCATGTAATTGGGCGATGTTTCAGATTTTGATGAATTTTTGTATGGATTGATGAAATAGGTCTATAAATGTACAAAACGTATGTAAAATGTGGCATAAAAAAATATGCATTTTATCACTTTAATTGCTTTTCTTCAAAAATCCATCCACAGAATTCGATATTGATAACATACTATTGCTACAAACATTTCCGTTTTAACGATATGAAAATATTAGGGGATTTCTGTTTTCGTTTTTGTTGACTAAATATGTATGGGAGATGTACGATAATAAAACATGAAAAAAAGCATGGCCGTAAATAGCAAAGAGGCAGAGGAGGCGGCGTACAGACGAACAACAAAGACAAACAACAACATATAGTCCTGATGCCCTGATTTGGTATAGGCACAAAATGTGGTGGGACTAAACCAAATTCCTATGGCTTCGCATAAACTTCTCCCTCTCCGTATCTATGCCATTTGCCATAAAACTAAACATACAATAAAACACCTAAACAGTGCAACGACCACAATTATACAACATTACCACCTAAAAATACAAATTAAAACGGCACATAATTTGGAAACTTTTTGATCGGACTGTCCTCGCTACTATAGAAAGTTAGTACTACTACTAAATAGAGTTTAATGGCGACTACCCTTGCAGGTATTGCGCCAGATTACCGTATATAAAAACATTTCAAATAAATGTTTTAAAATTTATTATTATTTAGGAATTAACCTGTATTATATATTCATATTATAGTAAATTGTGAGGTTTTTTTTTTTTTTTCTTAAATTTAATCTTTATATTTAAATCTGAACTATGGTGTGTATTTTAATTATCTTAATTATCTTGTGGTTAATTTATAGTGAGAAGAAAAATTTATTCTGTTATTTGTAACTTAGCCTGCTTTGTTTATAAATATTGAATGATTTGGTAAGTAGGTGTGTTTGTTGTTTATACATGAAAACTGTAAGTATCAAATACTCTTGGATAGACATATCTGACTTTTCCAAATATGCAAATCCTAGAAGGGTCTGACATATTCCCGTACATGGTATATACATTAATACAATTATACCGCGGCTCGTACGTCCTTGATAAATTGTGATTCTCTGTATATTGAATTTGACTAAAGATAGCACCTTAACTTATATTATAAAAGATTCTTAAACTAACGTTATAGAAGAAAATATATATAGTATTACCGTGTATGTATAATTAGGATCTATACTATTAATGTATTGTTTTAACATATTTGTGTGTAATAAATTGTAAGTGTTCATGTTTTGCAATTATGTACAGTATAGATACCAGAGAGTGCTATCTTGGTAGTACTTTAGTGTACTACTTAAAAAAAAAAACTTTCGTAAAAGTTTTAGTGTATGTTGTCAAATTCAACAGGGTTATGTTTCTATTTTTTAGAAATCATAAACTGATAAATGTACCTTCCAGCTCTGTTACAACTATGAAAAAGCCAATATTTAGAAATGAAAAACTAAAAAAGGTAAATAATATATATCTACCAAATTATTTGTTTTGGTTTCGCCCGTTTAGACTGGAGTTGTTTCCTTGCACTGTAAAGAAATAAATTGTAGGTAAATACTTGCAGCCGTGAAGCTACCATGTGGTAACCATGTGCTGCAAGCAGACATGGCAAGGAGGCTGTGAACAAACCTTTTCCAGTCCAAACGGATGATTTAGCAGCCGTGGATAGAAAGTTAGCTCAGGTACTAACAGTATATAAACATACTGTGTAGCCCGTCAATCAGTGAAATAAATACCGTTTAGATTGTCAAAGATGGCATATCTCTGAACACCAGACGCTGTGTAGCCCGTCAATCAGTGAAATAAATACCGTTTAGATTGTCAAAGATGGCATATCTCTGAACACCAGACGCTGTGTAGCCCGTCAATCAGTGAAATAAATACCGTTTAGATTGTCAAAATGGCATATCTCTGAACACCAGACGCTGTGTAGCCCGTCAATCAGTGAAATAAATACCGTTTAGATTGTCAAAGATGGCATATCTCTGAACACCAGACGCTGTGTAGCCCGTCAATCAGTGAAATAAATACCGTTTAGATTGTCAAAGATGGCATATATCTGTACACCAGACGCTGTGTAGCCCGTCTATCAGTTAAATAAATATCGTTTAGATTGTCAAACATGGCATATTTCTGAACACCAGACGCTGTGTAGCCCGTCAATCAGTGAAATAAATACCGTTTAGATTGTCAAAGATGGCATATCTCTGAACACCAGACGATCGCTTTTGCTTTTGACTGACCATAAAAGTGAATGAACAGCTGGAATATGCTAAATCTTTTGTGGGCGCTGTGTTGGACAAAAAGTGTTGGCTTTGTCGAATTATATTCTTTGTCTTTAATGGATAATTTTAAGTGAATGATTTTTAAAGATAATCCTTTCCTGAATCTCCTATTCTGTTGGGACGCAACAAAATAAATCGGGTGATTGGTCATAATCAAAGGTTTTTGTACTGAGACCACTGACCCCAGAATTACTGCCTCCTCCATAACTAAAGTTCATTTAAGGTCATACAAATACGATGTTGCAGCGTGACGCTGTCACGACGTTACGATTATCTTGTCGATTTGATCATTTTTTCGTGCATCATATCGAGACTAATTGATTTCTTCTGAACAAATGAATACTATGGCCCCTTATATGTTCATATCAATAAACAAAAATGTTTACAGCAATAATATATCATTTTTAAATTCTGTGAACGGATTTTCAATGTAACATTTTTGCTGCTTTTTACGTACAAAATGTATACTCTATTAATGTATAGTTTTACATACCTTTTGCACAAATTCTAAATTGACTGTATCACTTGAAATACTAGTACATATATATATCATTTTTCGTTATTCATTTGCAGTTTAACGAGTTCTTAATGCATACAATTTCTTACAAAAATCTGAAATATCGCACTTTTACATTTAATTTGACTGAATTAATATAATTTTATAATTTGGGTAAAGGGTATAACGGAAACAGAAATGTTGAATCATCTGTGGGAGCTGCACACCAACAAGAAAACAATTGATATTACAAAGGTCGGCGTTGAGAACGGTGAATCTATAATAGTTATACTGTATACTACCTGGTAAAACATTAATATGATATATATTCGGGATATTATAACGTAAAATGCGTTTCAGGTTAAGACTAATATATGTTGCAGTTGTGTCACTTACGTGACATACATGATTTTTTTCTTGAAGTTCTCCTTTTAGATATTATGATTCGTTCAATAATTGTGCATTTGTTTCAATTGAAAATGCTACATACAAAAAAGTATGTAATGCTTAATATATATTGCATATCAAAAGATATTCTTTAAAATATTTTGCTTCGTTAAAATATTTTATTATTTTTTTCGTTCCGGACTTCGGGAACAACGCTTAATATCTGGGATAAGGGTATGACTTACGTTTAATGAATATGTTATGGGCGATGAAAAATGATATATTTTTTTTATTCTTAATACAGACTTTTTGTATAAACATTAAAACCTGATGTTTTATCGCTCATAGCCTTAAGGATGTTCGCTTGTCATGTTTTGGAATTTTTGTCAGATTTTCGGAATCCTCTGGTTTTATCCATGTGAATGCCTTAAAAAATTTGCCCATTGACCCCCATTTTTCTTTTTATAAATCTTTTACATGTATAATTATAATCCATCTGTAAAAGTCTTATAAAATCTTTGTTATTTTTTAATAGTTTTTGAGAACTTGAACTTTTCAATGATAAAGCTATGAAAAATCAAGAGAGAACATTTTCCCGCCAAAATTTCAATGGCTAATATCTCGAAAACAAGCACATTGACCTATATTTTTTTGTTGCTCTTTTGGTTCCTTGAATAATTCCCTATCAATCTATACTAGTGTTATGAAAAGCTTGTTATTTTGAAACTGAGTAGCGAACCTCCTTAAAGTCCGAATCTTACGTTATTATAACTTATGTTAACGTTGTGTCGCTTCTCTCGAGTCTCTGTTTTATCTACCTTGACAATAAACACCTGTGAGAGATGTAAGTTTTTATTAAATTCTTTTACTTCAGAAGTTGATATGGATTACGACACTTCTGGTTCTAGAAACTTTAAACCGAAGTAAAGGTATGATCCATAAAGGCGTATATATCAACATTGTTACAACCGATGGGTTTCTTTAAAGGGTAACTACAAAATGTAGGATATAATCATTAGCGAGTCCCTTTCTACTTATGGTTAATTTTGGAGAAAAGAAAACGCAACCTGAAAAGCAATTCAATGAATTTTTTCTTCGCTTATGACTTGCGAAATATTAAATTGACATTTTTATCTGTTTATGGATTTAAGTCTTTTTTATTACTTTCTCATTCTTCAGAATTTAAGAATTTCCCCCAAAAAAATCCATATCATATACCAAACTGAATTCTAAAATAAAATAAATGTTATTGAGGAAGCATGCACAATGATGTTTGTTATGTACATGTAAATAACTTTGTATAATTTCGTTACCATTTTTATTTAAATAAATTGAATATTTTTGTTACTCTTATATTAGTAAATTCAATATGCATTCATGTCCAGTGTACAAAGTAGTACCGATATTGTTGACATCGCAAAGTAGACAATGTCGACACAATATTGTACAACGTTGTCGATATCGTTTCATACTCTTGTCTACATCGTTGACATTGACGATATCGCGAAGTAGACAATGTCGACACTATATTGTACAACATTGTCGATATCGTTTCATACTCCTGTCTACATCGTTGACATTGACGATATCGCGAGGTAGACAATGTTGACACGATATTGTACAACGTTGTCGATATCGTTTCATACTTTTGTCTACATCGTTGACATTGACGATATCGCGAAGTAGACAATGTCAACACGATAGTGTACAACGTTGTCGATATCGTTTCATACTCTTGTCTACATCGTTGACATTGCCGATATCGCTAACACATTACTCGTGTTTACATTGTTAATTTTGAATACAACGATGTCGACATGGTGTTGTACTACTTTGTCGATATCCTTTCATCATTTTGTTTCTGCATGGTTGGCATTGCCGACATCGCGAAAAAGACTGTCAAAACATTGTTTAACAACGTAATCTATAATGTCAACATTGCAAAGATGATGATGATGATGATGAGGAGGAGGAGGAGGAGGAGGAGAGGATAGAGATTTGCAAACATTAAAAACTGTCCAAATAAGTTCTATTTTAAGAACATCGACACAGGCGTAATATAAATACATTATTTGAAATTGAAATTGATAAACTTCTTCTCTCTACATGGTTGGCATTGCGATGTCAACGATGTAGACAGGAAAGGGACGATGTACACGATGTCTTTACGATGTTGTCAACATCACGATGTCGGCGATGTCAACGATGTAGACAGGAAAGGGGACGATTTAGACAATGTTGCGAACAGGTATAAAATCATGAACGAAGTTGACAATATCGGCGATATCGTCACTACATCGTACACTGGACATACCTCTCAATATGAGATGAATGATTTTGTTTTTATTTCTATCTATATCTACTTAGTTTAGGCTTTCCTTGAGTGTTGAAATATTTTTGAAAGATTTAAAACTGGATTATCACAGGATGTTGATACATTTAATTATTTTCCACAATTCATTGCTTCCGCAGATGAAAGATTCGTCGAATTATTTAGACGATTTTGTTGAAATTCTCTACTTTTAAAGTTGTAAACCTTTGAGTAATACAAGAGTTTTATGTCAAAAGTTGGCATCATAATATTGTTTCTTTTTCTTTGCTAACTCGACAGTTTACTGTTGTTCTGGGTTTACTATATTCAGATTTTATCCACAAAACATGGTTGCGAATAATTTAAAATGTTATCGATTGAATTACAATTAATTTTGAATTTTAAAATTATCAATTGCATTACTATTACACAAACATAATTGTTATCAATAAAATGATCTGATTACCCTTGTTTATGACTTGCGTTTCTATTAACCTTAATGTTGCTGCTTTCAAGGAAGTCAACCAATAAATAAAGGGTTCTTTATTGAAAAGTTGAAGTCATCTGTCTGAAAGTTTTATGGACGTCATCATGATTTGGTTGCCTTTACGGTATTATGTGTGTCACATTACCACATATAATTATATTCCCCCACAGTACCGTCCTATTCTACTCACAATTTATTCACAGGATTATAACCTCCCATGTGCAACACAATGGTTGCCACTAGAATAGCAAGTGTTGTGTGCTGCTTGCCTTTTTATTTAGGGGAGGGATGTATATGATCTCTAGTTTTCTCTCTCTCTCTCTCTCTCTCTCTCTCTCTCTCTCTCTCTCTCTCTCTCTCTCTCTCTCTCTCTCTCATTACCAGTATGGTCCCTTTAGTATATCCATGTGCGACTTCTAGAAAGTATAAGCTACTTTTCACTCTGTATACAGGTATACCGATTGCTCATGTCAGTTTCAACGTATGTATTTCTCCTTTTTCCTTTCTAGCATGAAAAGTGGAGTTGTGAGGTATATGTAAATGAAACAGCAACCTAACGACACAAAAGTCAAAAGTTATGTTATGCGGGCAGTTTATGACAGTTTGAACTAGAGTTTTTCGACTGCATAACTTATTGCTTACTTATTCCGTAGCTTATTCAATGCAATGACTTTCGGCCTCTTTTACTTTTCTCCACTTTTACGTGTTTACCTTAATGATATAAAGAAACGAACAAACAACTAAATACATTTCAAGTTTACGACTATCAATATGCTTAAACACGACATCCAAAACATATGTTCAACTGCCGCGTACATCAAAATTCATCTTTTAAATTAAGCAGAATCCCAAATTGTGTGAAAGGATGCAACGCCGACCTGCAGTCAGATTATTCAACAGGATGCACATGGATATCCATGCACAAATTGTCCCGCGCAATACTAGAAATTTAACGACAGACTTGCTTCATATGACCTTCTCATAGTAGACGGTCTGGATGAGGCCATTCATTTCTTTATTCTTTAACTTTTAGACCATTTTCTTATAGGATTAAACGCCTTTTAAAGGAATTTATTGGTGTATAAACTCGACCAATTCACTCACAAACAAATATGTTTGTGAGTGACTTAATCCAGTTCACCAACAAATCCTTTAAAAACGTTAATCCTATAATCTTTAAAACTGGAGATAAGGAATTTATTTTCCACACTCGTAACCTCTATCACACGTAAAATGTATATTTGTGTCATTGAATTGGCCTGGCGTTTGAATATATTTGTTGGTTAACGCAAAAATATGTACTCCATGAAATTTGCTATCTGATAAAAAAAAAAAAAAAACTACAAAAGCTCTTATTATCATTCAAATGAATGTTTTGTGTTTATTATCCAATTTAACGATTGACGCGAAGTGAAAATAGATAATTTTAACGTCGAGCCGGATTGTGTTATTATCGCCGCCATCTTTGATTACATTGGTTACAAAAGAAGTCCTGTCAACGTCGTCTATCGAAAAATAAACAACGTCAAGAACAACTACCGGAAGTCCTCTCGACCAGTCATATCAACGTATTCCCTAATATGTAATTCATATAAAATTATCTTTCTTTATCTAGTTTGCCCTTTATTATCTATTTTTTTTATATAAGCACCCCATTATGCTCTTCTATTTTTTTATTCTCTACTTTTTTTTCTATTTTTGTCTATTCTTTATATTTTTATCCATTATTCTCTATTCTGAAAACCCCATCCAGACCCTCATAGTACTGTTTGTTCACCGGTGGACGGGAGAGCCTTTTCGCTGTCTTTTTCCTGTGACATAAACTGAAAAACACAAAGTCTTATATGCCTTGTAACATGAAACTAACCTAAACGTGGTATTCAATATGTATTGGACAAACAGGACGCTAGATCATCATCTAAGTAAAGTCTTCCTCTTTTCTTTTTTTTTTTTTTTTTTTTAATTTGTATTTTATGTTTTGTTTTGTTTTCTAAATATTCATTTATTTATTTCTATATATTTATTTTTCTGTATTATTGTTTTCTTTCTGTCTTCACTTTTCTGTCTTTTGACATAAATCCATTTATATATATATATATATATAGTCAAATGCGTTTTGTTAAAATATACTTTTCACTTTTTGGAAAATGTTTTTGTGCTGTAGTTTGACCACTCTACTAAGATATTTGTTTTGCATGCACACGTATAAAAATTGCGGTTTTTATCCAACGCAATCATAGGTTTGAACGTTGTTTTCAATTTAGACGTGTTTTAATATTTTTTCGTTTGGGCTTGTATTATATTTGTCTTCGGGTTTATATGATCCGTTCATCCTATTTCGACTCTTTCAAAGTTCAAGAGTCTATCATAAATTGAGGTAAATTTATATGGCTTTCCAAATACCGTTTTGATTCCTAACATCACTGAAGAGACATTAATTGTCGAAATCCGCATATGGTGTACAAATTTTTGCACCTCATGTTTGCGGTATTCCAATCTTTTCTGCAAACTTATTGTTTTCTGTTTGGTAATAAATTAATAATAAGATCCATTTTGTTACATCTGGTGATCCGTTTATTTGGCAATCGCCAATGGCAGTCAGCAGGGTTTAAGAACATCAGTTGTTCGACCTGCTAGTCAAATGCTTTTTGTTAAAATATACCTTTTCACTTTTTTGGTCTTTTGGAAAATGTTGTTTGTGCTGTATTTAGACCCCGTCTACCAAGAAATTTGTTTTGCATGCACACGTATAAAATTGCGGTTTTATCCAACGCAATCATAGGTTTGAACGTTGTTTTCAATTTAGACGTGTTTTAATTTTTTTCGTTTGGGCTTCTATTATATTTGCCTTCGGGTTTATATGATCCGTTCATCCTATTTCGACTCTTTCAAATTTCAAGAGTCTATCCTAAATTGAGGTAAATTATATGGCCTTCCAAATACCGTTTCGATTCCTAAAATCACTGAAGAGACATTAATTGTCGAAATCCGGATATGGTGTACCAATTTTGCACCTCATGTTTGTGGTATTCAATCTTTTTCGCAAACTTATTGTTTTCTATTTGGTAATAAATTAATAATAAGATCCATTTTGTTACATCTGGTGATCCGTTTATTTGGCAATCGCCAATGGCAGTCAGCAGGGTTTAAGAACATCAGTTGTTCGACCTGCTAGTCAAATGCGTTTTATTAAAATATACTTTTCACTTTTTGGTCTTTTGGAAAATGTTGTTTGTGCTGTATTTAGACCCCGTCTACCAAGAAATTTTTGGCATGCACACGTATAAAAATTGCGGTTTTATCCAACGCAATCATAGGTTTGAACGTTGTTTTCAATTTAGACGTGATTTTATATATATATATATATATATATATAACCAGTCTAAAAGGTACAACATCACCAAGAAATGACAATAAACGAACAAATCTAACTATAAATATTTCGGATAACAGATATCCTTCATCAGTATGAGCACGATGTAAAATGAATCAGATCAAACTATTCTGATTATTAAACTAAAGCAATCTTGATTTCTATACAATAAAAAAGTGAAACAGTTTTACCCGAACATCATATGTAGAGACGCTAATAAATTTTAAAATTTCCAAAAACGACTCAAAGACATGCCTAAAATGAAAATAGTAATTAGAGATATGAACTGGCACAACTCTAAAATTCCAAAATGACGTCAGTTAAGATGTTACAACAACTGTGTGTAAATTCATTCCAAAAAACAGCACTGATCGATATAAGCTGGTAAAATATATCAAACAGAGGCTGCGTATTTATCATCCCAAATAAATAGCAGTTTTATAATGATAAGAAAAATAATAGTAAAATTTGGCTAAGGTTAAATAATTGGACGTGGATGCGTACTTGTACATCCCTCCCAAATGAAAAGAACCCTGGTATTTAAACTAGTCAAATTCCAAAAGAATCCTTAAAACTGTAAGAGTCAAGTAAGGAAGCCGGAGTAACTGGAAACAAATGATGTCAGGAAAATGAGTGATGGTAGGAAAATGAGTGACTCATTCTATGTTTTTCAGTTATGCCCTCTGGAAACTGTCCTTAGCTTTCTTATCCAAAACCTTTCCTGAGCAAGTCTTTCGGCCCTTGACCAACCCTCGTTGTGGTCTATGATTGTGATTGTAAGGTTTTGAGATCAGCTTGGGCGTGCCCAGGTGATCTCAAATGACGACTTATGGGAGGTCGGGCTATTGCCAAGCACCCACAATTGTCCAAGATCTTTCCCAATCCTCCTGTCTTAGCTTTTCGGAGACCAGCAAGTCTGAAAGACTTATTTGTGAGAGCTGACGTCTCCTCTAATAAAAGCTGTTCAACTGCAAGATGGTGCAAGTCGTGTGGTAACAGACGATGTCTGACTTGCCAACAAATACAGAATACTCAGATATTTACTTGCCACTCCACTGGGTCTGTGTACACTATATTTTGTAATGTAACTTGCAAAACACAGAATGTTGTATACCTTCTTCAGTGTCGATGTGGCATGCAGTATATTGGCGAGACAGAACAGCCATTCAACAAACGCATGAATGGTCATCGAAGTGACTACACCTGCAAGCCCGACCTCCCGTAAGTCGTCATTTGAGATCACCTGGGCACGCCCAAGCTGATCTCAAAACCTTAAATCACAATCATAGACCACAACGAGGGTTGGTCAAGGGCCGAAAGACTTGCTCGGGAAAGGTTTTGGATAAGAAAGCTAAGGACAGTTTCCCAGAGAGCATAAATGAAAAACATAGAATGAGTCACTCATTTTCCTACCATCACTCATTTTCCTGACATCATTTGGTTCCAGTTACTCCGGCTTCCTTACTTGACTCTTACAGTTTTAAGGATTCTTTGGAATTTGACTAGTTTAAATACCAGGGTTGTTTCATTTAATTGGAAGGGATGTACAAGTACGCATCCACGTCCAATTATTTAACCTTAGCCAAATTTTACTATTATATTTTCTTATCATTATAAAACTGCTATTTATTTGGGATGATAAATACGCAGCCTCTGTTTGATATATTTTACCAGCTTATATCGATCAGTGCTGTTTTTGGAATGAATTTACACAGTTGTTGTAACATCTTAACTGACGTCATTTTGGAATTTTAGAGTTGTGCCAGTTCATATCTCTAATTACTATTTTCATTTTAGGCATGTCTTTGAGTCGTTTTTGGAAATTCTAAAATTTATTAGCGTCTCTACATATGATGTTCGGGTAAAACTGTTTCACTTTTTTATTGTATAGAAATCAAGATTGCTTTAGTTTAATAATCAGAATAGTTTAATCTGATTCATTTTATATCGTGCTCATACTGATGAAGGATATCTGTTATCTGAAATATTTATAGTTACATTTGTTCGTTTATTGTCATTTTTGGTGATGTTGTACCCTTTAGACTGGTTATATATTATATTTTGTAGTGTACTGTATCATATTTATATGATCCATCGCCCCGTAAGATTTATCGTTGACTATTATTCAGTCATTTTATCTATCTATATATATATACAGGAAGCAAATTTTCAAACTTATAAAAGGAAATCTACACGTTTTCACAGACCTAAGAAATTTAAAAGTTTGATTTACCGGAATTTAAGCAAAGTATTTTACATAAACACAATAATGTTTAAATTCAATAAAAAAAAAGAACAGCCTCTAGAAACTGACTAGAAAATAAACGACTATACATACAGCATACCTCTAGGTCTAAATTACAATATCATGGTACAGCAGAACATATTTTAAACTTCATTTTTGGATATCATGGATATTGTTTATAAAAGACATAGTAGTAAATGATCTCGTAGTAAATAAACGAATTCAACATCGAACTAATTTTACTCAAATGATCTCGTATCTTATATTCAGGAACTGTTATGGTATGCAAACTGGATAAAAATTCATTAGAAGATAACATAATGTTTTCAAAGATCGTGATACAATATCGTTTTTCAGTCCACGGTTGCACAAGGTCATATTAAAACACCAGCTTACTTCATTAATCAGTCATATAGTCTGGTTAGTGTTGGTGAAACTTTCTTCTCGGGACATTATTTTTACGACCGGTGCCACATCTGCGGTGGAGCAGAATATGTTTACTCTTCCGAATCTCCGAGGATCACACACCCCTTCCCCCTCCCCCACCAGTTTTTGGTGAGGTTCGTGTTGCTCAGTCTTTAGTTTTCTATGTTGTGTTTTGTCGTCTGCCCTCGGTTTAAAAGTGGAATTTCGAGGAGGATAAAATTATTTCAGTTTCTAAAACTATATATTTACATCAACAATTACGCCAATCTTCAGGTAAGCAAATGCGAAACATGCGTTTTATTTAACTCATTGACATGGTTCAATTACAGCTATTACCCCTTCTGTCTGTCCTCTCACGACCTACCACTGGGAGGCCGGAGAGATTTTTCTAGCAGGATAAGTTATTTTATAAGGTTACAAACTATTTACATTTGTAAATTTTATAAGTCCGTATCTAAGCAGCACTTTTAATGTAATGTGACGTGTTATTTCAATCACTTCTATCGTACATCTGATGAAGTCCTTTTTTATTGCCGATAAAAATGTCTATAAGAAAATATTTATTAATTTCATATGTTTGTCTCTGTGTGCAATAAAAATCCATCTTATCGCACCAAACGTGTTTAAATCAATGAGCCGCCTTCCAGTGTGTATGTTGTCTTTGGTCTTCGTGCAATGACTAATTTTAAAATCTTTTTTTTTTTTTGTGCAAATGCAACACCAACTTTATTCTATCTTGCAAGATTTTAGCATTTAAGTTAATATAATCAATAAGTGATTTATGCAAAAACCAATAATGTGATGCAATTTTTATGACATGTTTTATACACAAGCAACATCTTATATTAATACAAATTTATATAACTTCAAATGTTTCGCTTTTTTCTTTTCTTCTTTCCTATCTTTCCATTAAACTATAAATCTGAAACCAGTCACGTGTACATCATGACTTACAAAACACTTTTGTATGTAACTGACATTAGACGGTTACCGTTTGCGTGTGTCCCTCTTAACTCAATTTCCAGTGTGCATGGAATGTATATACGTGGATTTAAACGTTTGAACTTACCTTCTATCTTCGTGCACTGATCACTTTAAAATGGCGCATATCAAATACTCTTTTTTTGGCGCAAATGCTTAACGCACTTTATTTTATATTGCAAGATGTTGGCATTTATGTTAATCAATATATGATTTATGCAAAAAACCAAAAGTTGAAGTGCGATATAGTTAATATATGATTTATACAGAAACAAAATGTTATATCAATACGAAGTTATGACATCAAACGTTTTCCTTTTTCATTCAAGTTTTCCTTTTTTTTCCTATCTTTTCAAAACTATAAATCTGAAACCGGTCTACATACATGTACATCATGACTCAGTTAGAAATCAGTTTTGTATGTCTCTGATTTAGATGACGGATATATATATATATATATATATATATATATATATATATATATATATATATATATATATATACAAACTATGCATTTGTTCGGATTGATAGGCATACTCTACCACCAAGCAATAAGGAAAAAAACGAAGAAATCCACAGTTAAGTTCCCGATGAAGGTAAATGCAAAAAAGCGCTTCGGATGCATGAAATTTATAAAGTGTTGTTTTCATTTTTTTTGACTCATCGTGAGTTAAAAAAATGATGATACTTGATATAGAAAATACAAAACGTGTAGAATATTTTTCTGAGATTTTTATAACACTGAGTTAAGGTAATCTCAGACTGTTTAAGTGCTATGATTTCTATTACACAGAGATATGCATGATAGTAGCCTCAGATCTGCAGCTGAGACGCTACTACAATATGTCTGGGGCTATTATACTAGTTAGTATAATAGTCCAAGAATACTGATGTGTTATATCTGTCAGTAAAGAAGCCTGCAAATGTTCAACGATTTACAGCACATAGACTTTAGTGTATAGGTAAAGGTAACTATCTTTGGTTAGCTTGCTTGCAAGCTGAACCATGAAATCATTATAAGCTAAGGTACTATCCTCCTTTAGGCGGAGTCAATAGTTTAGCAGAGAACCAATCAAAAGTATATAAGCATTGTGAAACCAGTTTTACAAGTCAGTTAAAAAATATATGTTTACAGTATAAAAAATGAAGTGTCAATTATGAATCAATCATGTAGTTTGTATGTTAGTTTGCATGTGTTGTTTGTGTGGATATTGCATGAACTTTGTGATTTGTATTGATTTATATGCTCTATAAAGGGAGAAAGGAAAAATAATGAACTGTTCAAAGCTATAAACAACTACATTATCTCATCAAAAACTACAGATGACCTTACAGACATAGACAAACATTCTCAAAATGTCTGTCACCAAATGCATATAGGAAACGCACCGAACTACAATCACAATGATACATTAATCAGAGGCTGAATTGAAACTGTTGAAGCATCTAAGTACTTTTTCTTCAAGACCCTCAACAACGTGAATTTGCATTTAAACAGCATCAATACTACTGTATCTGACTATCCTATAGCAATAACACAGCTAATGCCTTTGCTTACATACTAATGCAATGCATATACAAAATAGGAAAGATGGACCAAGCATTTTGCATGGAAATGCCGAGCTAACTGCTCCCATCTATGACTAGATCTGCTGCTTGCATCTAATTATATGCTTAGACCTTGCCAGGGGGTCACCATATTTCCAAATTTTACGGCATATAATAAATTTATAGCTACTGGTATATTTTATTTTTGGTTATCTCGTCTCAAGCTGATACCATACACAACTTTGAACTAATTTATTCCCTTTTCTCTCTTTACCAGTTTTACTTAATTTCATTTTTATTTCTTATCTTTTATATTTTACTAATTTTTACTTTTAAACATTTGGTATAAACCTCCCTTTGTCTAATTACAAGAAACTTAAAGATCATTTTAATCAGATATAAGAAGATGTGGTATGAGTGCCAATGAGACAACTCTCCATCCAAGTCAAAATTTATAAATGTAAACCATTATAGGTCAAAGTACGGTCTTCAACACGGAGCCTAGGCCTACAATTTTAACCTGGAGGTAGAACTATACATGATGTAAATAGAGTCGGTCCGGGTAATTCCGTACACTTTTGGTCCGAAATGAATGTCATTTGGTTCCCTGTTTGATACTACAAAATTTTAGAAGGAAACCGGTAACTAGATCATTCGTAGATAGTATTAATGTTTGACTTTTCCCTTGCTATTCAAGGTAAAATACCGAGAATGAGCATATCAAACAGAAAAGTCACTGTGGCTAATATCGTACGGATGTCGTGTATTTCCGTACACCTTAATGTGTAATTCCGTACATTGATTAAATTCAAAATAGGAATAACTTGGACTAGTAAATCTATTACCAGGATCATCTTCAAGTCTTTCAATCTTTACTTAAATTCACAGTATCACAGCTTCATGGTGTGATGTAGATTCTGGCAGTCATATTTGATCACAGAATACAACATAATAAACAGTCGAAAGATATCTCAATTAACTGCTATTTTGATTATATATTGGCAAAATTGAGTATAGATGCAAAAATTGCAAAAGAAGGACCAAAAAGCAAGTGTCCTAAGATTTGTGTTTGTGTTAAAGCTTCAATAAATTATTAGTACGAATTTAGATATGATTATGACGGACTTGTGTTTCAGACAGTAACGTTACACACACACACACACACACACAGCAACGTTTAGTTGCAAATGATACATGGACACGAGGACGAGAACTTAACGGTATATGTGATATGCATGACTTAAGTTTGATAAGTGATATGAATAAAGACCCCGATTTGTATTATATAGACAAATACCTTCACCCGGTTTTTATCGTTCTAGTTCAGTCCGAAGAAAGACATGTCAATCTATTCAGAAAAGAATTCTAACTCTGAGCAAACCGGTCTGTACAATCAAGTCCCGCATTGTAAGCTGATAGGTGCAGCAGTTTTTTCTAATTCTCAGTCGGTTGGTCTTCCTGAATTAAAGCATCATCTTCAATTGTTCCAGCAGCATTTCGTGGAACATTTTCTTAATAACGTCTATATTTAACATCTTTCATAGCTGCTTGCCAACTTTTTGTGGTAGAGTTTTTTATGTTTTATTGTTCGGGAGGAAAACTGACATTCCTAGTCAACTAATATTCGAACACACCTACCAAGCATGTGCGGGGTTTGAAGTCACAACCTTAGTGTTGACTGGCTATAGCGATATATGAGATGACTGACTACTCAGACCACTGGGGCACAGAGGACCCTCGCAATTAAGGAGGAATAGTTTGCAAACACATCAACGCCTATCTCTATTAATCAATTGGCAGCGGACTGGTGATTCATAGAATCAAAATTAATATATTTTGACCTCTTTCTTCTCATATCGAATTGATGTTGTTTGATGCATTTTTTTTTTCTGTTTATTTTATTTTGCAATTAATTTGATTATTTAACAAAAGCATTGATATTAGCAATGCTAAGTCAAAATTTATATCACTTAATGAACATTAACATATTTAAGAGCTGACGTGTACGATATTAGACTCCTTCCATTTGTATTTAAAATATCCTGTAGGGTAATACCGTACACCCACTTCCAGTTCGTTTTATTGGAAATTATTGCACTTATACTACACGGAAAAGTATCTGTCAATTCAAAACTATTTCTGGCATTCAGTTTCCATCAGTTTTCTAAATTTCGATTAAAATAGAAAGTTCTTACATTAAATTAACCAAACTTAAAATTTACACAAATCTGGTGACTTTTTGGACGAGATCATCTCAAAACGCCCACGAACAAAACTTTCCGACAAACGGCAAATGTGTACATATTCTATGATAGAAAATCATAAAAACGTGAACATACAAGGTTATACATATCTTATTATCAGTAAAAATTATTAAAACACACTTTATTTCTCAATTTTATCAGAAAAACAAGCGAAATGTTATATGTACGGTAATTACCCGCCTGTACGAAATTACCCGGATCGACTCTAGCACATAATTATAAATACTTGTTTTAAAATCCACAGTTCTCATCTCTGTATAAAACTGATAAGTTTTAGCACCCCATCACACTATCTAAATATCTCTGTAAATATTTGTTAAGTGTTAAACCTATATCCCAAGTGGGAGTGCTCCGATATACAACGGAGGATCATACTGTACAGAACAGAACCGACAACAAAAAACTAATCAATTCATACTCACTAGATGGCGTTACTTTTACTACGGCAGCCATTTTTCTTTAGGAAGACAGCGAGTGAAGAGTCGCCAGATAGAACATAACTTTTCATAAAGCCTTTAAGGCTTTGAACAGTATCGAGAATTGTACAAATGCCAAAATGTTTCCAATTCCAGGTACCATAATTTGTACAGTGAAATGAACTGTGTAACTTATATCAATCAAAGAACTTTGCCCCACGCCATTTTAAAAACACGATTTATTTTGTGCTTTTGTTGTAAACATGATGATTTTTGTCGAATTAAACAGTTCAACTAAGGTTTACCTGTGTTGACAGAATATTTGAGAAATTTACTCTCGTAACAATGACGTTATATAATTGGTTTATGATGGTCAGGTCAAGAAAAACCACCAGACGGAGTTCAAAGCTGTTTTTTTCGATTTTAAATACCCGGGCTATTCAATAACGTTTTCTATACTCGTGTTTATATGTTTTCGGAGTTTATTGTGACCTCCATTTTCTCGGAACTAGTACATATTTTTATTAAGGGGCCAGCTGAAGCCTGACTCCGGGTGCTGGATTTTCTCGCTGCGTTGAAGACCCATTGTCGGCATTGGTGGCTTTGGGCTGTTTTCTGGTCTTTGGTCGAGTTGTTGTCTCTTTGACACATTCCCCGTTTCCATTCTCAATTTTATTTAAGGAGTAAAACAAACAGGCTAATATACAAAATTTCAGCAGCCATGCAGCATGATGCTCCTGGGCCATTGCTTATTTCTAACCCACATCTCTATAAAGGAAATGTATTTAGAATATTGTAACAGATCCTGTTAAGAAGATGTGTCTTCTTTTCAATGCTTACCTGCTTCAGGTGTACAGAATGTCTGTGTCACATGCTCTGGTTTGACATGTGGTAATGCAACAATTGTTATGTATTTCCTGATTACAGTTCAAAGGTTTTTGAATACAGATTTCAGAAATCAGAGAAATGTCTCTCAACTCTTGCGTACAGTCTTTTCTAAAATAATTAAATCTCCTTCTTGTTTTAATCTGCATGTCTGCTGAAGGTCATATTTCAGGAAAATAAAAAGTTTTGTCAGTTGTTGGTCTGAAATAATATATTAGTTCTTACCAACTGTTTACTTTGTTTTTTATTTCAATAATCGTGGTGTGCTTTTGTTAAATTTCTTGCTTTTTTATACCATCATAAAGAGGCGTCAGATACCTAGAAAAAACCTACCAAAATAAAGAAGGTGATAAGGACAACATTCATTAACATGACAATTTAATTATTGCAGAAAACATCTGAAAAGTATTCACTGTAAAAAGTAATCATTTAAAGTGGTTTTTAATAGTAAATGAAATATGAACTGTATGGTCCAGATTTTCTTTAAAAGTTTAATTGAAATGCAGTTTTAAAGATTTGGTCATTTAAATTTCTGTTACTATAATCATTATGTGATGTCATAAATAATGATGTCAGAAATTTTAAGTTTGCATTTAGAATTATATAGGTTTTGTAAATAAAGAACTTCATAAAAATATTCTATTTGAGTAGCAGAAACTTGGACAATTCCACTTTAAAGCATGAAAAATTTATATAAATGATGGAAAAATTATTATTGTGCAACTGCATTAACAGGCAATTATTACTGAACAATGTATGTTGGAATTCTTATGAAGTCTAATTGTACAACTGAATTAACTACTGTACGATATATGTGGGTATTATAATGATGCATGAATTTCATCCTTAATTGCAAAACACAAGAAGTCCATTACTTGTAATAGGCGTCTTAAGAAGTTATGTGTATTGATTATTACTGCATGTTTAAAATGACCTGAAAAGGAACATTGCTGCCTTGCATCTGCTTCTCATACAAACAAAAAAACACCTTGAGGATATAAACCCGTCACATTTTGTGTAATAATGCAGTTTTCTTTTCCAAACTGAATAAGAAAAAACTCATCCTCACCATTTATGGATGTCATTTTTTTCCATCATTTTTGTTTTGATTAATCTTGTTCGGATAAATCTAAGTCTGTTCAAGAATTTCTTGTGAAAGCTTTGGAGATCCATGAGGCATGTTTTAATTTTTTTTTTTACATGTAATAATCATATATTTTTCCAATTATAGAGAATTTAACTGAGAAACTAAAGTTTTATTATTTTTAAAGGACAATTTTTTTCAAAAGCTTATTACTGTACTTAAATCTAAAACTTGTTATTTGTCCTTGTGTTTTGTCTGCCTTGTAAACAGGTAAATGAGCTACTTTGACCGAATTTGGCCTCAACACATAATTACCCATGTGTATGAACATGTTGTTAAACTACCATCAATCAAGGCTATTCCAGCAAACAATATATTGAAGGGTTGGACACCACATGATATTTGTTTCTGTGGGTAATAGAGAAAAGCAAAAACAATTCTGTTGCAAATGAAAATAAAATAATAGGTGATGGGGGATCAAAAGAGATGTGTATGTCAAACCCTTATACATTTTTTTCCTGGAATAGCTGTTCATGCTTTCTTATTTAGTTTGAAAAAGAAAACTGCAGTATAAGATTGTATGATGTTAAGAGGATAAACTCGCTTGGTGTTAAGCTTACAGTGCTATTACTAATACAATTAAAGAGGTGCTGGTTATTTACACTGTTGCATTATAAGTAATTAATATTTGTCAATATTAAGGCTGTTTTTTATATTCCATACACCTATTGAATCCCTAAAAAAATGTACACATAGAAAACAAATATGTCTTCGTTACTTATGTACTGCTGTTTGCTTGGACTTGAAAAAATAGTACATATTAGTCTGTACCCGTGTTACATGCTGAAAAAAAAAATTAGGGTCAGTATGTAAGCAAAGAATTTTATTTTTCGGGAGTTTTTACTGGTTTAAACAGGTGAAAGAGTCTGACTTTAAAACTTGTTAAAAAATAACATACATATTTTTAGGGTAAGCGGAAGCACATGTATCTTTTTTAAGGCCTTGTGTAATATGAGTGGAATTCTCACAAAAAAAACACTTCTTATTCTCCAGTAAATACAATTTGATATATTTTGTCTGGTTAAAGTGATTGATATTTGTGTTTACGTCTTGTTCATATTAATGTACAACTTTAAAGAAAGAGTGACTTAAAGCTTCGTGCACAAGATTAATATCACATTGACTTAACAATTTAATTCTAAGCATCACCTCATTATTCATTCACACTTGCATGTAATTAGATTTTTTTTAAACTCCCAGAATGCATCAGTTGAATTTTCTGTTTTTAAATTTGAAATTGATTTTGGCTTAGTGTTGATCCATGACATGGTTGATGCTGTGTTTGAGCTTGTAGTCTGAAAGTCAATAATTATGAAGGCATTGATTTAAACATGATAAAAAAGATAAAACAACATATTTTGGAAATAGGACAATCTTGAAATTTTTCTCTCGTAAAAAAAACTAAAACACATACTTGCAAATGAGTTACAAAAATTTACTTAAAAAAGAAAAGAAAATAAGAATGTTATAGAATGCAACAGTGTAAACAACTCATTCCATCTAACTTATGGTATAAACGGAATCCTTTAAATGAAAACTCTAAAAATCTAAATTTAATTTAAAGTTACATGTTAGGAATCCATTTTTTTTTTATTACCAATTACGTTGATGAAATTCTTTGGTTTTAATTTAGAAAAATAATAAATAGAGAATAATGTTAACAGATCTCTAGATTTAGTATGTACATAAATTTTCTCATGAATATGAATTAAATAGGACCTATTGCTTAAAGCTCTGAGGGCTACAGTTTTAAACTCCACCTCCATTGACAAACCTTTAAGCTGTTTCTCAAACAGCCTGCTTTATTTTCCTAAGAGACCGTGACAGATTCATAAAGTGTTAAGTGGCGGTCTTTTTACTGCAAGTGGATTCACTTTATGCCAGGAAATATAAGCAGCATGTTTATTTTAATTATGGTAGCTGATCTGCAAAATATAAAACAGCTCGAGACAAAATATGATTATGAAAAGCTTTGGCATTTGCACATAAAAATGTGAAAATCTTATGCTTGAAACCTAGGTTGAAAAAAAAAAGAAATCTTAGAAATAAAAAGCTAAAAGTTTCTTTCTTTAATAGTAGTCAAGTAGTAACTACAACATGCACAAGTACTAGACCAATGGTTGCACTTGCAATACAACTTTTGCCGAAGAAAATGTGGCATCTTCGGAAATTTAAATTTTAAAATTCACTTTCTAGTTAAAAACAAAGAGTTCATAAGAAAGGGGTTTATACGTAAATATTTAAAAGTCACTACCTATGATGGTCAAAAAATTTTCTTTAAACTTAAATTTGGGTGATAAAAAGGGACGTCTTAATTATCCACACAACCTACATTCTTTGAGAAATTTATCACCAATAATAAAAATAACCCAGACAATTGAATGAGAAAATAAAAACTTTAAAGAGATTTGTTTATTCTCTATATAATCATGATAATGAATCATTTGAAAAAAACTTTTAGTAAGATGGAATGAAACTATTAAATTAATGAAATCCAGCACGATTTTAAGGAACACAGTTCGACTGACGACATTTTTTCTTTATTAAAGGTATATCCAGTATTATGAACCAACAACTCAATGGTATGTACAGTATACAAAAATATTTCTTATTGTCAGTTTCTTCTCAAAGTTGTCATTTTAAAAGGGAATAAGGTTTCGAGTCCGAGGAGAAAACGCTGTTGGAAAGTTCATAGTTACCAAATGACCTAAATTTAGAATATATTGAAGTTATGTTGATATTTATTGAAGAAAAACACAAATTATTGTAAAGTGACTACTTAAAAATAGATGCATTAAAAAATAGTTAACTTATACTAAAAGCACCTTATTCTGTACAACATATGGATGTACATTATACATTACCAATTTAAATCAGAATTTATTATAAATGGTTAATGATGAAAAATAGGAAATTGTTTGCATTCTTGCAATGTAATATGTACAGTTTGTAAAAATTGGAAAAAGATTTTTTAATATCTAACAAAATCCATCGTCTTTTGATAAATTAATGTTTTGAACTGGTATCAGAATAAATAAATGGTTCTATTATAGTCGAGTTTGCTGGTCCTAATGAACGTATCTGCATAAATTTTTAATTATTTTTATATGAATGTAGAACTACAAAATAAGCACATATACTAATAACATGAATAACAAGTCAAGTACTACTAGATCTATATATATATTTATTATGTTTACTAATATTACTAAGATTTTGTATAAAGTTATAAATACATATGTTTCTACTTCTTAAACAAATTTTGTAATTTCCACACCCTATACCTTAATACTAGTACAAATAAAATTCTCAAAAATATGTTTGAAAATTTCAAGCCAATTTCAAATGAAAGTCCTGAAAATAATATAGTCACACCAGGAATTTGGTTTCACATGACACAGGAATTTCTTACGACACAACTTTCCATACAATAAACAGGCATGAAAGTCACGAAAACTTAAGTGATAATATAGTCACAGCAAGAAGTCGTCTCACTTATTAATATTCACAAAACAAACATATTTTTGATCAATTAATTACAGTTGTACACATAGTGTGTTTGTGTGTAATTTTATACCAGGACCTCTTTAGAACCGATTATATTTATTTTGGTTGCATATTTTACGCTTGGCTGATTTTATTTTGCCTAGTAGACATTTGGTGTTGTTTTCATGTAGTGTAGATACATATATATGCATAATTTATATACAGGAATGAATGCCATGAAGAGCTGGATGTTATTTGTGTTGACATATATATGTTATATTACCCAGAATTCCTTATCACCATCCTATACATTTAATATTCACACCATTATACAAGTTATCCTGAATGTACATGTTCAATGATGTAATAGATTGCAACTAATGTTAGAAGGTATTTGGACAAGGATCTTTAGTGTGTCTGTATTCATCATGTTCATGGGAAAACCATATTACATACATGTACCTAATAGCAAAAGAGGAAAGGCAACACCGAATAAAGTTATATAATTCTTCAGAATGTTTTTAATTTCTCCCAGTAGACTAGCTTTAATTTCACATGGTTAGAAACAAGAAGATGAGACCTTTGGGAAGATATTTTTATATTGCTTAACTCTTTAAAAGAATGGCATTTGTATTTTGTCCCCATTACAATTAATGAAATTAAAGTTCTAAAATAAAAAAAAATCATTTTGCTGAAAACTTGGGTGTGAGTATGATTTTAAGAATTTATAATATTCTTTCGTATGTTAAGCATGTTCAGTGTACCTATCGTTTAAATAAGAATTAAATGAAGGGGATATGTTATTGGTTTTGAATCTCTGTCTATAGTTTAAACACAATGACAATGTTAACATATCTATTTTCTAGGTCAAACATCAATACCATTCACACCATTCCCAATACAGCAACCTGAAGGTGAGTGGTTAGTCATGAATATTCATGAAATATTTGTCTATGAATATTAAAAAGCCAACCGTCAATCAATCATTTCAGTTTTCTGAAACAACAAAATGATGGTAGTGTTCCGTTGTTATTGATGGGTTAATTAATATCATGAAATTCTGTTCTGAGACCATGCTGATACTGTCTATGTCTTGAAAGTTATAATTGATAAAGAAATATAGAAAGAAGCCTGTGTTACTACATACCATGATGGGTAGTGATAAGAGGTCTCATGCTGGTCCATAACAAGCAGATTTCATCAATAGCAAGCTTAACCAAAGTTTGAACTTGTCCGCTAGGCCAGCACTTATTAATTTTTTACACTTCAAAGGGAAAGTAATTTCCATTGAGGACAAGTTAAATCAAGGAGCTTGTTTACTTGACCAGTTTGACAACATCTTTTTTCCAGCCAAGCATCTATTTAAAATGCAGCTGTAGTTTATTATTCACACAGTTGACAAAATTAATGTTCCAAAGTACTGCCCCTTGAAGTCTCAAAATGGTAGAAATGGATTTCAGAATAATCAAGCCAATTTTTATTGTGCTTTATTTAGTTTCTATATATTTCCAAATAGTTCTATCTACCATAAAATTTCATTAAAGTAGGTTTATGTACTGGTAGGTGGAAGTATTGAAAAACATGAGGGTCTCCTAGGGACAAATTTAGCTTGCTGAATGGAACCCATATTAGTTAACTCCTTTGAACATTAGTGTTGGTCCAATGATCGGAATGAGTCGGAATTCCGGGCTTGGCGATGTCGATAATCGATTGGGAATTTGTTAGTCGATTGTCCTTATAGTTTACGGACCTTTAGCATATCAACTCCCGGTCCGTTTCCGGGTTGCATTGTACATGCGCAGTCAAACAAATTGTAAAGAAATATATCAGTAGATGACAAAAACAATGTCAAACATCCTATAATCAAAGACATTAGCAATTTATTTCTTTATAAACGTGGTGGAAGCATTGACTTTACAGTTTGATCATATTTTATTTAAAATAAATAACTTTTTATGAAATACTTTCTTTCAATTCTGGTAGTTGTTACTCGAGAGCGTACATCAAATCATTCTTATTTTCAACAAAATTTGTTGCTACATTAGAATGTGGTGCAAATTGCCTTTTATTAACTTTTCATCCATTTGTTGCGTTAAAAACGTCATAATTCTTTCAAATTGCTAGTCAAACATCATTTATTTTTGTAAATTTTCCCGGTTTGTCCGCCATTGAAATATATACAAATCACAGTTCGGATACGGACCAACTATGAAAGAATTCCACATTCTTACGATTATAAGTACAGACCCACGAATAACACATCTGACAGAAGAATAAAGATCACTAAAGTGAAAAATACGCATACCACACGAATTAACAGACATTTGTTGGATCACCTCAGGGCTCACACTACTTCAGAATCATAGGGAGAAATGACTTCTCTTTTTGAAACTGATAGGGAGAAGTGGTGAGATTTGAAAGAGAAGTGCTCCTTCGTGCGCTGCGCTACAATGTTTTGATTTTACTATAGTATAAAGGGTCATATATGTAAATAATGTTCTTTTTATATTGTTCAATTCATATCTGAGTATACAATTAAATTAACAGTTCAAATTCAAAGTTAAGTTAAGGTTCTTGTGAGAAACTACCAACTAAATATCTAGCACTAAAAGAATTTTTTTATGTCAAAAGGTAAAGAAATTATAATATATGAATTACAATTCAATTAAAAAGATATCTTGTGTATCATGTTATGAAATTCAGTGTTTCTCATCAAATTATATGGATATACAAAGTTAACCAAAAGTGGGCCATAATATATTGATATTAGTAGTTAAGACAACTTTAATCAATATTTTGAAACAATCCATATAAATTATATGGAATTATATACATTAAACAATTTGATCTAACCAAATAACTCTGTTAATGCGTGTGGAATGCGTAATTTTGGGGTAATTGCCTCGGGGAATTGCCTGAAACGTTTAGGAATTAGGGGCCAAAAGGGCAAAAACAAGCATTTTCTAGTTTCATGACAATAACTTGTGTGTAAGTGTATGGATCTTTCTGAAATTGTACTACAAGGTTCCATATCACAAAGGAAAGCTGGAATTGAGTTTGGGGTAATTGCCTGAAACGTTTAGGAATTAGGGGCCAAAGGGCCAAAATAAGCATTTTCTAGTTTCAGACAATAACTTGTGTTCAAGTGTATGGAAATTGTACTGCAAGGTACCATACCTCAAAGGAAGGCTGTGATTGAGTTTGGGGTGATGAATCATAAGGGGTTCAAAAATTTGTGGGGAGGTGTTTTCTTTTTTTCCTTTTTTTCTTTAAAATTTTCCATTTTAAGTTGGTTATTTCTGATTTATATTTAAAAGCAAATAATAATGATATGGCAGGAGATACACACCTAACAGGATGTGTAAATTATTATATAATAAGTATTGTGCAATAGCAAGAAATTTTCAATTGCACAGTATTGCGCAATAGCAAGAAATCTTCAATTACACAGTATTGCGCAATAGCAAGAAATATCCAATAGCACAATATTGCGCAATAGCAAGAAATTGTCAATTGTACAGTATTGCATAATAGCAAGAAATATTCAATTGCACAATATTGCGCAATTGCAAGAAATATTCAATTGCACAGTATTGTGCAAAAGAAGATACTTTGTATAAATTGCTTATTTCTTGACCAATTTCAATGGGGTTTTATTCTTGAACTCTTGGGGTTCTTTAATATGCTGAATCTAATCGTGTATTAAGTTTTTGGATTTTGGGCCCGTTTTAAATTGGTCCACATTGAGGTCCAAAGGGTCCAAAATTAAACTTTGTTTGATTTCATCAAAATTGAATTATTGGGGTTCTTTGATATGCCGAATCTAACCGTGTATTTAGATTCTTAATTTTTGGTCCTGTTTTCAAATTGGTCTACATTAAGGTCCAAAGGGTCCAAAATTAAACTGATTTTAACAAAATTGAATTCATTTTGGGATCAAAATTCTTCTGTAAGCTTTTCCATTCATATGCTGAATCTAACCATGTATTTAGATTTTTGATTTTTGGGCCCGTTATCAACTTTGTCCACATTGAGGTCGTCCGTAGTTATTATTGTAAAATTCTTCTGTAAGCTACGGTAGTTATTATTGTAAAATACGGATTTCGGTCATAGCTGGTCCGGTTCCGATCCGTAGTTAGTAAACGATTAATGGCGGACGAAGAAAAATTACATAAATAAACGATGTTTGACAAGCTATTTGGAAAGGAATATGACGTTTTTAATGCAATAAATGGATTAAACATTTACTGGAGGCAACTTTTATCACTTTCAAATGAAGTAACAAACTTATTTTGCCGCCGAAAGTTAGATTGATGTACGCTCTTTGAGAAACACGTACCGGAAGTGCATGCAGTGATAAAAAGTTATCTTTTTATTAAATAACCTGCTAAACACTGTAAAGTCAATGCTTTAACCTCTTTTCTTAAGAAAATGAATCGTTTATGTCTGAATTTCTTTAATAATAAATAAAAAATTGATGTTTTATCAACTTGGTAAAAATTGAAAATGTCTGATGACGAAAGCGACTGAAAGCGAGTATCGTAAACAACAGGGCGACTTGTTTTCGCTTTTGAGGGTCGGGCAAAGCGAAGTGACGGACGGGAAAGCGAATTATTCGCCCTAGTCGCCTGGTAGCGTGAGCCCTGTCACCTTAGTTAAATGTATATATTTCAAGGCAAATGCATTGTTTTTATGCCCCCACCGTAGTGGAGGGGGCATTAAGTTTTACCCTTGTACATAGGTACACGTCCCTACATCCAAAAATTGGTTTCCGTTCTCTAACTTGAGTTTGTCTCGACCAAATGTTATGAAACTTACACACAAAACACAGATCATGTTTGAATTTTGGTGGCGTCACTTTAACTGTTCTAGAGTTATGCCCCTTTATAAATGGAAAAATTGCAAAATTTTTAGTTTACGTTCTCTAACTTGAGTTTGCCTCAACCAAATGTTATGAAACTTATACACAATGCTTATTACCACAAAACACAGATCAAGTTTGAATTTTGGTGGCGTCACTTTAACCATTCACGAGTTATGCCCCTTTATAAATGGAAAACTTGAAAATTTTAGCTTCTGTTCTCTAACTTAAGTTTGCCTAAACCAAATGTTATGAAACTTATACACAATACTTATTACCACAAAACACAGATCAAGTTTGTATTTTGGTGGTGTCACTTTAACCATTCAGGAGTTCTGCCCCTTTATAAATGAAAAAATTGGAAAATTTTTAGTTTCTGTTCTGTAACTTAAGTTTGTCCCAACCAAACATTATGAGATCTATACACAATACTTATTACCACAAAACTCAGATCAAGTTCGGATTTTGGTAGCATCACTTTTATCGTTCTTGAGTTATGTCCCTTTATAATGTTGTATGCAAGCGGGGGCATCATCTAGATCTGTGTCCATGGGGACACATTCTCCATTTATTTTTTTTATTGAATAATTTTATATTGCTTAAAGTTAAATACTTTATATGTCTTTTTTTAAGCAATCAAATTTTTATATTTAAAATTATAATGTGAATGATACCGTTGAAATTAAGAAATTTAAGTGTTATAGTTGGTAATAAATGTTGTAATTATAAGACAAAATAAGTTCAATCTGAATCTGGATTCTAATTGATTCACTGTTTTAATTGCTAAATAAAATATGAAAAGGAAACAAAAGATCAAATATGAACATATAAAACTCTGCAATGATATGGAATATACGTATTAGACATGTACAATGTGACTGAATGCATGATTTCATTTCAAAAAAGGGCAAGGTATAAATGATGCGATTAGAACCGATAGTCGGTTGGTTGCTGTCAACCGATTATCCAACACTATTGAACATCCACATGAGGTTATACTACATCTACATGTAACTAATGTGTTTCCTTTGACCGTTTGCTGTACTTTTTTCAACTACAATGCAGGATTTAATTTTCAGTTGATAGGGATAGCATCATCTGTAGCTGTGCTAACTTTTAACTTTTTTGTTTTGAAGAATAGATAATAGATACACACATGTAAATATATGTTTGAATTTTCAGTACCACACCAATTACATGAATTACCACCACCACAGCCAACTGTTCCAAGGGCAGATTTTATCTCGCCAGCCAGACCCAACCATGGAACAGACGGCAAACCAATCTTATTGCGGGCCAATCACTTCCAGGTCCGCATACCAAAAGGAGTTATCCACCATTATGATATAGCCATTACACCAGATAAATGTCCACGCAGGGTCAACAGGTAAGTAGATAAATCTGTTACCGGGAAGAGGAGTGATACTTCTGAATAACAATACTGTGTGTAACATACTTCTGCTCATTACTGGCTCATAATATATTTATGTTTACATATTGTTCAGAATAGTTTTGATGCTAGCTACTTGCGGGTTACATTTAGGGGCAAATATTTGTCTGTATGGCCTTGAATCTCAAAGACTATTTAATTATATGGGAGCATTTTATTTGGATATTAGTTGAGTCTTGTCATTTCTGTAACAATTTATGTACAATGTTGACAAAAAATAATCCCCAGCAACTGTGTTTGTTGTTAGATGAAGGCAAAATTGCAATTTTCTGAATTGACATAATTTGTCTGATTTTCCTGTTTTGTTTGAAAATGATTTGGAAAATACATTTATTTCACCTTAACCTGCCCTGAAATCAAAGTCATTGTCATGATTGGAAAAAAATATACTGTCTTGTGGCTTTTGTGTTCTACATTAATTCATGAATTAAATCTTTGAATTCACATATATGTAAATATCCCTGTCATCTGACTATGCAGAACCTTCCTATTGTATTGATTGTCAATAGTTTCTTGTTCTGAATAGGCATGAAATAATTGACAACAGATGTTAAGCAAGCAAAAAAAATCAAGCCACACAAAAACAACAAACCTTGTTTACATTTGAACACAGCTGATGCTAATAGTGAAATATAGGAATGTATATAGTACCAGAAGTTTGGTTAACAAGAAAAAGTAAAATAATTATTGTACTTGGAATACAAATTGTATGGTTGATGAAAATGACCCATATGATACATATTCATCTTTACAGAGAGATTGTAGAAACTATGGTAACAGCCTACAGTCAGAAGATATTTAATGGACAGAAACCCGTGTTTGATGGTAGAAAGAATCTGTATAGCAGAGATCCACTTCCTATAGGCAGAGATAGGGTATGTTACTTGTTATAGAAAGTCTATGAAGGTGTTAAATACATAATAATCTCATTTAAATAGATCATCTGGTACACTTGTTCACTTTTCAAATCCATAGCTTTTAGCTTGTACAAGGTACCAGTGAAAAACTAATAGCCTTTAAGATGTTTGCAATGATTTCATTTTTCATGTGTTTATGTTTGACATCTAATGTATACATTGTGTAAGGCCTAAAATGAGTAGTAACCAACCTGGCAACCTATAAAGGTATGTCATACACTATGGAAAAATCACAAAATGAAAAAGTTTACTTGAGCTCATAAATTAATATCTTGCTTATCAGATACTCAAACCAACTAATTTTCGCAAGGAGAAAAAATTGTGACTATAAAATGTTCTGAATATGTACAACTTAAATAACAGCATCAAGAAAATAAGAAAATCACAAAAATTTATAGCTGCAAAGTCAGTTAGAAAGGGCTGAGTGCTTAATCAAAGGAAACACCAAAATCACTGAAATAGGTGTTAATGAAATCACTTATATAATTAATACCCCTGACAGTATATGTCAGGAAAAAAACATATTTATTAAAAGGTATGTTTTATTTTTCATTTTTTTCTTATTGAATATTTCTGTCCTTTTGTATTTTTATGACATTTCATCACATAATTCATTCATTGTTTTAAATACAAAGATGCATTGTATTTGTCAACATGGTTAAGTTATATTGATTTGAACACATTTCTTTTATAAAAAAAAAACTTAATTTGACTTGTACGTAGCCTTATGGAAAAAAGTTGTCTTCAGAATAGGCTCAGATCTGTACATTGTATAGGCCAAGCTCTACAATATATGTTTAGACTAATAACCATGATAGTAGAATTTTAATTATTACTGTGGAATCATATATTTTTGTGGGTTTCAATTTTTGGCAGATTGCTGAAATAATTTATTTTCATGGATATTTGATATTTTAATTCTGCCAAAGTCTGTGTAGAAGCCTATAAAAATTTCTTACTTCGTTGAACATTTGTATTTGTGGTGAACCTAAAACAAAGATATCCACTAAAATGGTTATCCAATGAAAAATAAATGAATCCACAGTATGCAAATTTTTGGGTGTCTGGGTCTAAATTTTCTGGACTACAGCAGCCCACTGACACTAGTATGTCTAATACACTACAGGTTGAATTAGAAGTCACTCTGCCCGGTGAGGGCAAAGATAGGGTTTTCAAAGTGGCAATAAAGTGGGTTGCCCAAGTCAGCCTGTTTTCCCTTGAGGAAGCTATGGACGGGCATGCCCGACAGATTCCATTTGAAGCCATTCAAGCTTTGGATGTGGTCATGCGCCATTTACCAAGCATGAAGTAAGTAATCGTTGATGTTGTAGAGGTCAATCATTGTGTCGTTTGTCTTGTCTATGTCACAGGTGGAACTGGAGGTCACATTGCCAGGTGAAGGAAAAGATCGTGTATTCAAGGTAGCAATAAAATGGTGTGCTCAGGTTAGCCTGTTTGCTCTTGAGGAAGCCCTGGAAGGACGTGTACGACCAATACCCACAGATGTTACCAATGCCCTAGATGTCATAATGCGCCACCTACCTAGTCTTACGTAAGTTAGAAGAGTCTGCAGGAAAAAATGATACAATAAGACATAACGTTTTGTAGATAATTCCATACATTGGTAGGTAGACATTGTTTGCATATATACACTTGTTCCCTGTTTGCTGTTGTAAAGCATGATGTATTTATTAGTCCCCTAACGACCAAGTCAAAGGGGACTTTAGGTTTGCACTCTGTCGATTGTCTGTCTGTCTGTCCATCCATCAGTCCGGCTAGTCAGTTTTCCACACTTTTTTTCTTCATGCTTCAAGATAATGGTTTGATATTTGGTGTATTGTTTTGTCATTATAAGTTACAGATCAAGTTCGAATTTTGTTTGGGTCTGATGATTTTGTGCAGAGTTATGGTCCTTGGACTTAGAAAATTAACTCAAATAATCAATTTTACACATTTTTTTTTCGTCATGCTTGAAGATATTGACTTGATATTTGTTATATAGTTTACACCATGACAAGTTATAGATCAACTTAGCATTTTGTTCCAGTACAATGAATTTTAGGGGACTATGTATTGCCAGGCAATACTCACAGAATGCTTGTTCTTTATCATTTGATCTAGTATATATCTACCAAACATTTGAAATTTGCTCTTCTCAAATTAGCTACTGTACACACAAGTTTATTGATCTAATGATGCTGGTGATTGTAGGTAAATCATTCTAAAATGTCTCTGTATATTTAATAGATGTTATGCGTCTTAGTCTTAAATCAGAGTTATGTGTCTAAGTCGTAAATCAGAATGTTTACATCAATAGTACTGTCACACCATCAATCACCCAACTAGGACAAATTTATCTGAATTATCCTTTATATACTTAACAACAAATTCCTAGTCTGTGAAATTATTGTTATAACTGAACTATTAAATTTCTTTTGAAAGTTCTACACAAACAATGACAGTGAACATGTATATTAACTTAAAAACTGTAAATTCAGAAATTTTTACAATGTTTTTAAGTGTTAGGTTTCACAAAAATAAAAAAAAAACTCACATTTTAAATCTAAAATCGCAACAATGAATCTCACATTGTTGTCTATTATTCTACAATCACTCTAATAAATGCACATAAAAAATGCTGAATTTACAGTTTATTGTCCCCTGCGTAACGCGTTGCCGGGGACATGGAAATACTGGGTGTCCGTCCATCCATCCGTCCTTCCTGTCCCGTTAGCGCTCTCATGGGTACAATTCTTGCCAGATTTTTATAAAACTTGTACTATAGGTTAATATCAGCAATATCTTGGACAAGTTATATAATGGTGGACAATTGACTTTTTTAAAAAGAGTTATGCCCTTTGGAAATATAAAATATGTGCAACACGGGGTACATTGGAACTCTGTTCTTTTATATACTTTTGGATTTCATGTCAATGGAAGCAAAAGAACCTCAGTGTCAAGATTCTAAAGTTGGGATGTAGAATATCATTTTTTTTTACCTACAAAGATTGAGCCATTATATTTGTTAGTTGATAAGTTAATTTTTTGTCTGTTTTGCCACAATCTATCAATAATCTTGCTTTAATATTAAAATATAACAATGAAACCTTTTTATTACAGCTATACCCCAGTTGGTAGATCATTTTTCTCCCCACCAGAAGGTTATGACCATCCCCTGGGTGGTGGAAGAGAGGTGTGGTTTGGTTTCCATCAGAGCGTTAGACCATCACATTGGAAGATGATGCTGAACATTGATGGTATGTTTAGACATTTGGTTTTGTAGTTATTTTCAGTTACATAATTCTGTTGCCATTAAGGTGCAATGAGAAAGTATTAATTCAAGTTTTTATTATACATATATAAATTAGTTGAAATGTAACACAAAATAGAAGAAGAATAAAAAAACAAGAAAGGAAAAAAGTATGGAAAATTTACAGAAAGAAGGCAATGTCCTTTTTCAAAGAGATAAACATTTCTGCTTGAGTGGAAAAAATCCATTTAAAACAGTGTTACAAAATATGTCCACTTGTTATACCCCCTGCTTTCTAAAGTCACTGGTATATAAATGATATAGTGATATCATTACAATTAAACAAATCTATACCCCCTGCTTTCTAAGGTCGCTGGTATATAAATGATATAGTGATATTACAATAAAACAAATCTATACCCCCTGCTTTCTAAAGTCGCTGGTATATAAATGATATAGTGATATCATTACAATTAAACAAATCTTTTGAGCTGAATTATTTATGATTCAAGAAATGTAATAAATTAAGGACGACAATGAATTTTTTTTTTTTACATTACAGACATTATCTTGATTTTTTTAACATATGATTCCTTCACTTAATGGTAGCCTTGGCACAAGATACGTTTCAGTTTCGTTTCCTTTCTAGATATACACATCAAACACCAAAAATTCTGAAGGAAAATTAAATTTCTTTTCCTCCAATTTTCATCTTAGGATGTCCATCACTCTTGTTACAGACACCAGTTTAATCCCAGTGTAAGTGCAAAATGTAAGATAATATTATTTTGTAAATATCTTTCTAGTATCAGCCACAGCTTTTTACAAAGCTCAGCCAGTAATAGAATTCATGTGTGAAGTTTTAGACATAAAGGATGTCCACGAACAAAAACGACCTTTGACCGACTCGCAGAGGGTGAAGTTCACCAAGGAGATAAAAGGTACGTACGGTATGTGCAATTTTATAAATCCTAACCACAACAAATATTTACATGTTTTGGGCCTAGGTGTATTAAATGGTATTTTTCTTTCATTGGAGATATTAAATAAAGAACAATCAATCAATCTTTCATTGGAGATTGTATCCTTGAAATGCAGCCTGTTGAATACTTGCATTTGGTTCCTGGTATGTTATGCTAATTTGATTTTTTAGTTATTTAGATGTTGGAAGGCAAAAAAAATTGTAATGGTAAACTTGTTATTTGTTTTGATTTTTCCAGAAACGGTTTATAATTGAACAGAAGTTAAAAAATTTTGTAGTTTTAAAAGGTTCCAAATTCAGGCATGCAAAAACTAATTTTTACTCAATTATTTAAATTGCCAGGCAGTGGTGCAGATTATATAGTACGACAAGCATGAAAATCCAAATCAAGAGAAAAAGTCATTTCAGTCATGTTTTCTCTTCACAAAGTAGAGGCTGTACTTATTTCTTTTGAATTGTTTTATCATCTCCCTAATTGATATGCAAATTATAATTAAAAAAAATTTAAAACACAATGATTCATGACAATTTTCTTTTTCTTCTCGTTGCATTGCATTATGATGTATAAAGTCTGAAACATGATCGATTATTGAAATGTTTTTGGTGTCTCAGACAGCTGTGTGAGTTTCCCATTAACTAAAAGTCCTTTAGATATTAAAGTGTTGTATAAATTTAACTGTATTTTACTTTCAAAGTCATATTCTTTTGTAATATCTATTAAAAACTGAATCCCTGCACACTCCCACTGAATTTGTTTGTGATTTACATGTATGGCTTCTTTTAACATTCATGAAGTGTGCCAGAATTCTTTATTAACATTTTTAATTCCTATTAAGGAAAGCAAATTTTTTTTCTTTAGGATTACTGAAAATTGACAACATACAACTTGAAACTTATCAGAGTTTCAACAAGTGACAAACAATTTGTTTGGTAAATTCTTGTGCCTAAAAAGGATGTGTGCTTTATAGATAAATAAGGGGTATGAAGAATTTATGTATTGTTTCTGGATCAAAAAACAATTCAATTGCTAGCTAAAAATTAATAATTTTACAGTAATTAATGGTATCTGGATATAAAATTATTTAATTAGTGACTTAAAGTTTTCAACAGACTGCATAATTTCTTGTTAAACAGACAGTAAAATTGATTAATAGATGATTTCAAATAACTGAAATAGGTATTTCGTAATTGCATGAAAAATTAAATGTAACCATGGTGATAAATGAAGAATTTCAATTCAAATCTAATAAGTCGATATATATGAAGAAAAGTATATAATCCCTTTAATTATATTGGCATGCTTATATTTGTTGTGGTTTTAGCTTAAGTTATGGGTTCATTTATTTATTTATAGATCATTTTTTATTTTTTTATAGCTATTTTGTAATATTTACAGTTTCAGTAAAAGTAAAATAATTTTTTATTAAATTCAAAAGGATATTGAAACTTATTCAATTTGATTAATTAGTAAAGATAATGTTTCATAACAAAACTTTTTCATTAGTTTTGTGCAGTGGTTTAAGATAATAGCAACATATATAATAAATATACCATGTTGAGGTTTCGTTGAATTTGATATGATGTTATAATGTTGTTTGTTCTGTTTAGTAGAAAGCTGTAAAGATTAAAAGAAGGACGAGACTCTGCCACAGATAAATTTTATCTAAATATAACATTTCATTTTGATTTTAGTTTAGGACTTGTTTGTCACAGGAAAAAAACAGTCATATTCTAAGATTTGTTTACAATATTTTTAAAATTTTTGATCTTGTGTAGAAATTTGTCATAATATTGACAAAAGTGTTACATTTGGTTTTTCTTAAACTGGAATATAGTTTGAAACTCAACCTTCGGTTTTCTGCAATACATGTATCTTTATTTGATTGCATGGCTTTTTACACAAAAAAAATATCATTTAGTCAGTTTTTCCTTTGTAGAGAGAACGATTGCTCTCTGCATTTATGTGTTTTTCTGTCCTAGATTTGCCCAGCAAGCCAATTACCTTCTTTTATAAAATCAATGATTTTTTTTAAGCAGAAACAGTAAAATGATAAATCTGTAAATTTATTTCCAAGTTAAACTTCATTTGCACAAAACACTAGTTGAACCAAAAAGAATAGGAGTTCTTGTTTTAGACATTGTCAGAAAACTGGTTTTGACAATAAAAATGAGATATTAATTTTGTAAATATGTCCTGCAATTTCCAGTATCTGTAAAAAAAAAAATCAGCTCTTGCTATGTACATCTATCGTGTTCTTGATTACGAAAATGTTTCATGAATAGACAATTAAATCATTGTCAAAGAAAACTTCTCATTTCAAAGTAAAATAATTATTTTCTTGTTAAAATAATTCAAATGAAAAGAAAAATTAAAATATATGAAAGTTGGCTTGTCAGGCATTTTAGATGCAAGTATCTATAACATATTTAAGCCTCTTAAATCCTCAGTACTACTGCTTGATAAGGGCCTCTTATCATTTAAATGAATGACGAGGAGTGAAGAAATAAGATGTTAATGGCCAATTCACAAGGTACAGTGAAAATTGCTTGGCATGTTCTCAAGAATTGGATGAAGTACGGTAATTATATATTTCCGGATATTGATGTAATGATGTGATGGCTATGTACAAGAATTATTATCGTTATTTAACTTTCCTTTGACTACCTCAGGTTTATAATGAAAATGCATTACAAACAAGTATTTTATTAAATTTAACTGCTTAAATTGGGTCACATATACAACCTGGGCTAAGAATATTACAGGTATTTTACTTTACAAGTTTTGGAATTTTACAAGAAATTCTATACAGCTACATGTGATTCCCGAATCGTCATATTTCAAAATCTGGTCAAGAATTCTTACTCCATGTTCTCAACATGCATGAAATATTTGCCACTGGATGTTAAGCAAACGACAATCAATCAAGCAGCTCAGATAAGAACCAAGAGGTCCAGTTACGATTTTTGTGCCTGTCGGCTGAAAAGAATGATCATGCTTTGTTTTACTTCCTTGATCTCTTTACATAACATGCTACTTTCTCTTTACCACTGCACAACAGACTTCAGTATTAGAATGGTCATTATAATAACTTTCTTATTTGTTTCACTGTCACATAACAGGTTTGAAAGTAGAGATAACTCACTGTGGTACGATGAGGAGGAAATACAGAGTGTGTAACGTGACTCGTCGACCTGCACAGACTCAGTCGTAAGTATTAATAATTAGTAAATGTGACTAAAGTAATGATTATAAAAGCTTGTTTTTTAACTTTTTTTTTAAATTATCCAATAGACCATAGATATGTTAAAATATTGATTTATCAACCATGTTATATTCATGTGACATTTGTGACAAGAGTTGATTTATTGATTTTTTTGTACCTTTTTTCCTTACCATTAAAATTTTGCAAAGCCAGATACATTTAGATGTCATTGGCATCATACTGTATAAATCAATTTGCAAGTAATTTTTGCTCTGGATGTTAGGCACACATCATTCAATCAATAAGTTTAAATTACAAGTTACAAATGTCAATGTAAAGGATAGGATAGATTCTATCACATTGTCATAAAATTCTGATTCCTGTACGTTTAGAATCATATGATAGAATGTTTGGTCATGTGTTATCTTCTATATATTTCAGATTCCCGTTACAGTTAGAATCAGGACAAACAGTAGAATGTACAGTAGCTAGATATTTCCTGGAGAGATATAAAATGAAGTTACAGTAAGTTTGAAATAGTATTTGATAATATATAAAAAGGATATTGGGAATCGCAATAATATGCTGGACAGTACACACAAAAACTACCAATACATGACTCTTCAAAAAAAACGAGTAAAACGAACATCACATATATCAGTCAATGATATAACTCTATAGGGTTATTAGAGAAAAATAACATACATTTGATATTGTGGAATCAAAGACCTGTGATAACATATGTATGTTACATGTTTCAAAGGGACAATATACATCATTAGTTTTGTTAAAATGTATACAAGTTTTATTAATATTACTGTTGTCTTTATGTATACTTAACTATAGAAAGAAATAGCAGTTCATATTTTGCCAATCATGCATAGTACACCTTTGTTATTACAGAAAAAATATGCCTGTAATAACTAAATATTATGAAACTTATACACAATGCTTATTACCACAAAACTTAGATCAAGTCCGAATTTGGGTGGCATCACTTTTACCGTTCTTGAGTTATGTCCCTTTATAACTTTATATGCATGCAGAGGCATCAACTCTGTCCCATGGACACGTTCTCCATTTACTTTTAAATACATCCAACTGGAGTATTTAGTGGTGTTGGGAACACAGTTTGTATTTCATATTTAATTTCAAATTGACTGAACACCTCCATGTCTTCCACCTTAATCTTTGTCTCTTTATAAAGATTGAAAGTAATAGTTTAACACCTCCATGTCTTCCACCTTAATCTATGTCTCTTTATAAAGATTGAAAGTACCACAGACATAATGTAATAGTTTAACACCTCCATGTCTTCCACCTTAATCTTTGTCTCTTTATAAAGATTGAAAGTACCACAGACGTAATGTAATAGTTTAACACCTCCATGTCTTCCACCTTAATCTATGTCTCTTTATAAAGATTGAAAGTACCACAGACATAATGTAATAGTTTAACACCTCCATGTCTTCCACCTTAATCTATGTCTCTTTATAAAGATTGAAAGTACCACAGACATAATGTAATAGTTTAACACCTCCATGTCTTCCACCTTAATCTATGTCTCTTTATAGAGATTGATAGTACCAAAGACATAATGTAATAGTTTAACACCTCCATGTCTACCACAGACATAAAGTAATAGTTTAACACCTCCATGTCTTCCACCTTAATCTATGTCTCTTTATAGAGATTGATAGTACCACAGACATAATGTAATAGTTTAACATCTCCATGTCTACCACAGACATAAAGTAATAGTTTAACACCTCCATGTCTTCCACCTTAATCTATGTCTCTTTATAGAGATTGAAAGTACCACAGACATAATGTAATAGTTAACACCTCCATGTCTTCCACCTTAATCTATGTCTCTTTATAGAGATTGAAAGTAACACAGACATAATGTAATAGTTTAACACCTCCATGTCTTCCACCTTAATCTTTTTCTCTTTATAAAGATTGAAAGTACCACAGACATAATGTAATAGTTTAACACCTCTATGTCTTCCACCTTAATCTTTTTCTCTTTATAGAGATTGAAAGTACCACAGACATAAAGTAATAGTTTAACACCTCCATGTGTTCCACCTTAATCTTTGTCTCTTTATAGAGATTGATAGTACCACAGACATAATGTAATAGTTGAACACCTCCATGTCTTCCACCTTAATCTTTGTCTCTTTATAGAGATTGAAAGTACCACAGACATAATGTAATAGTTTAACACCTCCATGTCTTCCACCTTAATCTAATGTCTCTTTATTAAGATTGAAAGTACCGCAGACATAATGTAATAGTTTAACACCTCCATGTCTTCCACCCTAATCTATGTCTCTTTATAGAGATTGAAAGTACCACAGACATAATGTAATAGTTTAACACCTCCATGTCTTCCACCTTAATCTATGTCTCTTTATAAAGATTGAAAGTACCACAGACATAATGTAATAGTTTAACACCTCCATGTCTTCCACCTTAATCTATGTCTCTTTATAGAGATTGAAAGTACCACAGACATAATGTAATAGTTTAACACCTCCATGTCTTCCACAGACATAAAGTAATAGTTTAACACCTCCATGTCTTCCACCTTAATCTATGTCTCTTTATAAAGATTGATAGTACCACAGACATAATGTAATAGTTTAACACCTCCATGTATTGAAAGTACCACAGACATAATGTAATAGTTTAACACCTCCATGTCTTCCACCTTAATCTATGTCTCTTTATAAAGATTGAAAGTACCACAGACATAATGTAATAGTTTAACACCTCCATGTCTTCCACCCTAATCTATGTCTCTTTATAGAGATTGAAAGTACCACAGACATAATGTAATAGTTATTGACTTGATAGTTTGAATATTTACAGTAGTTTATATATTGACAATGTAATTTCTATATTTCTAGGTATCCACATTTACCCTGTCTACAATGTAATTTCTATATTTCCAGGTATCCACATTTACCCTGTCTACAATGTAATTTCTATATTTGTAGGTATCCACGTTTACACTATCTACAATGTAATTTCTATATTTCTAGGTATCCACATTTACCCTGTCTACAATGTAATTTCTATATTTGTAGGTATCCACATTTACCCTGTCTACAATGTAATTTCTATATTTGTAGGTATCCACGTTTACCCTATCTACAATGTAATTTCTATATTTCTAGGTATCCACATTTACCCTGTCTACAATGTAATTTCTATATTTCTAGGTATCCACATTTACCCTGTCTACAATGTAATTTCTATATTTCTAGGTATCCACTTTACCCTGTCTACAATGTAATTTCTATATTTGTAGGTATCCACATTTACCCTATCTACAATGTAATTTTTATATTTCTAGGTATCCACATTTACCCTGTCTACAATGTAATTTGTATATTTGTAGGTATCCACATTTACCCTGTCTACAATGTAATTTCTATATTTCTAGGTATCCACTTTACCCTGTCTACAATGTAATTTCTATATTTGTAGGTATCCACATTTACCCTGTCTACAATGTAATTTCTATATTTGTAGGTATCCACATTTATCCTGTCTACAATGTAATTTCTATATTTGTAGGTATCCACATTTACCCTGTCTACAATGTAATTTCTGTATTTCCAGGTATCCACTTTACCCTGTCTACAATGTAATTTCTATATTTGTAGGTATCCACGTTTACCCTATCTACAATGTAATTTCTATATTTGTAGGTATCCACATTTACCCTGTCTACAATGTAATTTCTATATTTCTCCCTGTCTACAATGTAATTTCTATATTTGTAGGTATCCACATTTACCCTGTCTACAATGTAATTTCTGTATTTCTAGGTATCCACATTTACCCTGTCTACAATGTAATTTCTATATTTGTAGGTATCCACATTTACCCTGTCTATAATGTAATTTCTATATTTGTAGGTATCCACATTTACCCTGTCTACAATGTAATTTCTATATTTCTAGGTATCCACATTTACCGTGTCTACAATGTAATTTCTGTATTTCTAGGTATCCACATTTACCCTGTCTACAATGTAATTTCTAGGTATCCACATTTACCCTGTCTACAATGTAATTTCTGTATTTCTAGGTATCCACATTTACCCTGTCTACAATGTAATTTCTATATTTGTAGGTATCCACATTTACCCTGTCTACAATGTAATTTCTATATTTGTAGGTATCCACATTTACCCTGTCTACAATGTAATTTCTATATTTCTAGGTATCCACATTTACCCTGTCTACAATGTAATTTCTATATTTGTAGGTATCCACGTTTACCCTGTCTACAATGTAATTTCTATATTTCTAGGTATCCACATTTACCCTGTCTACAATGTAATTTCTAGGTATCCACATTTACCCTGTCTACAATGTAATTTCTGTATTTCTAGGTATCCACATTTACCCTGTCTACAATGTAATTTCTATATTTGTAGGTATCCACATTTACCCTGTCTACAATGTAATTTCTATATTTGTAGGTATCCACATTTACCCTGTCTACAATGTAATTTCTATATTTGTAGGTATCCACATTTACCCTGTCTACAATGTAATTTCTATATTTGTAGGTATCCACGTTTACCCTGTCTACAATGTAATTTCTATATTTCTAGGTATCCACATTTACCCTGTCTACAATGTAATTTCTATATTTCTAGGTATTCACACTTACCCTGTCTACAATTTAATTTATATATTTGTAGGTATCCACATTTACCCTGTCTACAAGTAGGTCAGGAACAGAAACACACTTACTTACCATTAGAGGTACGTTGCTTTATATCAATCTGATGTAGTGAACCCCCTGTATATCTGGCATGAAGGAGCAAAGTCTGGTCGGCTTGAAGTTAGAATAATGTGTCTTGGTAGGGTGACATGTCTTACTATGGACTGTGAACTGGCATATAAGAAATCTGGCTCAGGGTGTTAGTCTAGTACAAAGTAGGGTTTACATTCATAGCATATAAGAAATCTGGCTCAGGGTGTTAGTCTAGTACAAAGTAGGGTTTACATTCATAGCATATAAGAAATCTGGCTCAGGGTGTTAGTCTAGTACAAAGTAGGGTTTACATTCATAGCATATAAGAAATCTGGCTCAGGGTGTTAGTCTAGTACAAAGTAGGGTTTACATTCATAGCATATAAGAAATCTGGCTCAGGGTGTTAGTCTAGTACAAAGTAGGGTTTACATTCATAGCATATAAGAAATCTGGCTCAGGGTGTTAGTCTAGTACAAAGTAGGGTTTACATTCATAGCATATAAGAAATCTGGCTCAGGGTGTTAGTCTAGTACAAAGTAGGGTTTACATTCATAGCATATAAGAAATCTGGCTCAGGGTGTTAGTCTAGTACAAAGTAGGGTTTACATTCATAGCATATAAGAAATCTGGCTCAGGGTGTTAGTCTAGTACAAAGTAGGGTTTACATTCATAGCATATAAGAAATCTGGCTCAGGGTGTTAGTCTAGTACAAAGTAGGGTTTACATTCATAGCATATAAGAAATCTGGCTCAGGGTGTTAGTCTAGTACAAAGTAGGGGTTTACATTCATAGCATATAAGAAATCTGGCTCAGGGTGTTAGTCTAGTACAAAGTAGGGTTTACATTCATAGCATATAAGAAATCTGGCTCAGGGTGTTAGTCTAGTACAAAGTAGGGTTTACATTCATAGCATATAAGAAATCTGGCTCAGGGTGTTAGTCTAGTACAAAGTAGGGTTTACATTCATAGCATATAAGAAATCTGGCTCAGGGTGTTAGTCTAGTACAAAGTAGGGTTTACATTCATAGCATATAAGAAATCTGGCTCAGGGTGTTAGTCTAGTACAAAGTAGGGTTTACATTCATAGCATATAAGAAATCTGGCTCAGGGTGTTAGTCTAGTACAAAGTAGGGTTTACAAAGTAGGGTTTACATTCATAGCATATAAGAAATCTGGCTCAGGGTGTTAGTCTAGTACAAAGTAGGGTTTACATTCATAGCATATAAGAAATCTGGCTCAGGGTGTTAGTCTAGTACAAAGTAGGGTTTACATTCATAGCATATAAGAAATCTGGCTCAGGGTGTTAGTCTAGTACAAAGTAGGGTTTACATTCATAGCATATAAGAAATCTGGCTCAGGGTGTTAGTCTAGTACAAAGTAGGGTTTACATTCATAGCATATAAGAAATCTGGCTCAGGGTGTTAGTCTAGTACAAAGTAGGGTTTACATTCATAGCATATAAGAAATCTGGCTCAGGGTGTTAGTCTAGTACAAAGTAGGGTTTACATTCATAGCATATAAGAAATCTGGCTCAGGGTGTTAGTCTAGTACAAAGTAGGGTTTACATTCATAGCATATAAGAAATCTGGCTCAGGGTGTTAGTCTAGTACAAAGTAGGGTTTACATTCATAGCATATAAGAAATCTGGCTCAGGGTGTTAGTCTAGTACAAAGTAGGGTTTACATTCATAGCATATAAGAAATCTGGCTCAGGGTGTTAGTCTAGTACAAAGTAGGGTTTACATTCATAGCATATAAGAAATCTGGCTCAGGGTGTTAGTCTAGTACAAAGTAGGGTTTACATTCATAGCATATAAGAAATCTGGCTCAGGGTGTTAGTCTAGTACAAAGTAGGGTTTACATTCATAGCATATAAGAAATCTGGCTCAGGGTGTTAGTCTAGTACAAAGTAGGGTTTACATTCATAGCATATAAGAAATCTGGCTCAGGGTGTTAGTCTAGTACAAAGTAGGGTTTACATTCATAGCATATAAGAAATCTGGCTCAGGGTGTTAGTCTAGTACAAAGTAGGGTTTACATTCATAGCATATAAACATGTTGCATTGAATTTGTTACTGGATGTTTAGCAGTCAATCAATCCCAGGAAGTCGAGAATGTTATTTTAAGTTCTCAATTAACTGTTTTGTATTGCTAAAACTAAAATGATCTTTATATCACATATCAAGGTTCACTTGTATATTATGAATGATTCATGATGTGTTGTAAATCATGTTACAAATGACTTGATAGCAAAATCTTTTGTTTCCTACGCTGTATAATGTGAATAAATCCTTTAATGCAAATTTTTATAGGTTTTACTTGTGTATATACTGCAGGGAATGTAAATACTTATAATTTTCATTATTCTATTTAAATTTGGTTGACTGTTATATTCTAATATGTTTTCATGGTATTCATTGTGATATATATTTCCTTTTCAATGCTTTTAATTTACATCATTATTCTATTTAATTTCTGTTTCATTCTTATGTTCATATATATATATATTTGCTTTCATTGTATGCATTGTAATATATATTTTCCTTCAATTTTATATGTTAAGCGCTTAGAGTATTATGTTTATTAGATAGGCGCTATATAAAAGCTATGTAATAAAATAAATAATAAATAAATAATACACAAGTAACAAATTTGAAATAAAGAAAAAGATGTGCAGAAGAATTAAAGCAGATGTAGAGTATTTATGATAAAACATGAAAATTACTCTTACTTTGCAGTAACCATAGCTTTATGGCATTGCAGAAGTTAATATTTAAATAGCCAGTTTTATTTTTACCGAAACCTATAAGGTCGCCTCTATTTTCCCAAAATAAAATTGAATTAACAGTTATTCATTCCAGTCAAATCATACTTGAAAATAAGGCAAAAGCTTTCTTTACAAAATGTTTTAATATACCTGCATAGTAAAAATGTTTTATTCTGTTTCAGGTGTGCAATATAGTGGGAGGACAAAGATGTATAAAGAAACTCACAGACATGCAGACATCGACAATGATCAAGGTTTCTCAAATAAGTTGACATCTATTTCTGCAGCATTTACATGAGGCAGACATTATACACACATGCGCACAAGCTGTTAATTTAAGGGGTGTGGGTTAGCAATTCCAGGTGGCAGTTGCCATGGTAACATGGAGGTCCCAGCTAGATTTATAATGGCTTGTGACTAACCAACTTACAACTGGGAATTTCTAAATTTCTACCGCTATTTCTAAATTTAAAAAAAATTATTGCTGATTCTGAAATTATATGACAACCTTTCGAAATAAAATTGCATACTGTTTCATGAAAGATATTATAAGACTTCAGTTGATTTTTTTTCCAATTCTTAAAATATTTATAGTAAGTTGTAGGAAGGAGAAAACTTAATAATATAGAACTTTTTTTTCCATTTACATGTATAGGATTATTTCTTTAGATGTTTTTTTTCAGCAGTTACTTTTACATTTGGTGAAATAACAAAAAACAGGGATAGAATTCACCCTGGTCAAGTCGCCGATGACTATTAAAATTGAACTGGGTGAAACAAGAATAGAATTTTTTGGGTAACTAGGTCATTTTACATCATAACATACTCTTCCTAATCCAAGCCAATCTGCTTGTGGATTTCATGGGAATAGTTTAACCACGAATTTAAATGTTCAATGAAGTACACATTTTCTTTAGGCTTGTATGCAGTATTTGGCAAAGCCATGAAATTAATTATCAAGGAAAATACAATTTTTCTTCGATCATACTCCTACTATTCATACCTCTAATTGTTTAATGAAAAAGCTAGTAAGTTTATTTTTATGGTATTTTATTTTTGATGTAGTTTATAAATAATCCCAGATTGTAAGATTGAACCATGTCTCATGACAATGCTGATCATAGATGCAACTTACTTGAGTTAAGTACAAGGGTAAAAAAAACTGTTTTGGTTTTTGTTGTAAAATGCTAAATTTTGTGTTTCTCTGAAGGTGAAATTAGTAGCAAGCCAGTAAAATATTAAATTTGCGAATTGTCTGTGTGTAAGCTGTGTGGTTTTGCCTCATGTTGCTTTGAAGAAATAGCAGTTAGCTTTCATATGTAAATTTATTTGTGACTTTTTCAGGAAACATTTTCAGAGAGATTTGGAAAAAATACCTGAAACAATTTTATGTAAAGCTTAGTTTACTTTTCTATTGGAATCATTATCATTCCTTTAAATAAAAATTAATTATTTTTCCAACCCTCTGATAATTATTATACCCCACGCAACGGGTATGTGAGCGTGCTCACAAAGGTTCTTTAATTTTCTCTGGAAATAGCACCGAGTAAACTTGATGAAGTTCTAAGAATTTTGTCAACATATCACTTCTGTATTCAGTTCACGTTTAATGTATGAATTTTTAGATTATAAAAGAACAATTAAAAAACCATGGACAGAAAGAAATGAAAAAGTATGATTAATTATTTAATAGGAAAAAACAGTACATTGTATTTAGTTTTTACATCAGTACATTAAATGACTGCATTAATTTCTTAATCTTGCGTATCAGAGTTCAAAGGTGACAGTATTTTTACAAGTAATTGTTTGATTAGGTAAGTATAGACGACAATTTCTAGAAACAAAAGTATGTAAAAGTTTTTAAACAAATAAATTGTTTGTTTTAAGGCCACAGCTAGATCAGCTCCAGACAGAGAAAAAGAAATCAACAACTTGGTAAGTTTAACGGGAAAAATTGTTGAAGAAAAACAGAAAAAAATATGAACTTTAATGGTTTATTTTGCTACATATCTCTATTTATAATGATATACTATTTCCGTTAAGATAAACTGTTTATTAAAGTATAGTTCCATCATTTGATTGATTGATGTTTATTAACGTTTTATTGTTATATCTTTTCTGACAATTGAAATACATGTACAATGTTTATCTAAAATGAAAATGTTTATATTAGAAATATTTTTGACACATTAAAAGAGTAAAGGCTATTAAAGTAAATGTTATACACTGAGCAGTTATAAAAAATGGACACCTGATTCAAGATAAAAAAAAAGAGAGACCATGTAAAAGTTAAAATATACAGTATAAATGTGTGATTATTATTGATGTTGTTCAGGAAAATAGATTCTTAGAGAATTACGAGATATACACACTAAAAAGAGCAAAATGAAACCAGGGATTCAAAAGTTAACAAACTCATAATTGCAAGCGATATATTTTTTAGAAAAATTAATTGGTGCGAACATGTCAAACTTGTATTTTCTGTGATACTAATACACCAACAAAGAAAATACATCACACACACTGAGCTAGAAAGGGCGAAATGTGGATAAAAAGTATATGCAAAAAAATAATTGTTTAACAGTATATACTGACAATGGCTAGAATATTGGTATTTGCTGTTTCTCTTCCAAGCACGGGACATTTAGGAGGAAGAGCAAAGATTGGTCGGTTAGGGAGTACGAATAATGTTTCCGATAGGGTGACATACCATCCTGCTGACTGTTACGTTGTGAACTAGTATGTTAAAATGATTAAAAATCCAGCTCAGCCTGTTAGTCTAGTAAAAAACAGGGTTCATATTCATATAGTCATTAACATATTCTCATCCTGAAATGCATGTAATATTTGCCGACAGACATATCACTACAATCCATTCATCCATCCAATATAGATTTCTCTCCTCATAAAAAATTGTAAACTCTTATGGGGTATATGGCTTTGATACAAAACAACTATGACAACACCAGTCAATCAATCAATCATAGTTGGTTGTGAAAAAGATGGATTCAACATTGAAGTCATGGCTTTCTTAACATGCTTAATAGGGCCTTTTACATTTGCATGAGAAGTTCTCTATTTAAACAAAATACTGAATGACAATTAAATGATCTCAACAAGCCTTAAGTTCATTCCTGACCTAGGACAGAGACAGTGTTTAAATGTGAATAGCAAGTGCCTCTTTTTGAGACCTAAAAGTTATAATTTGAAAAGACTGTTGCTATGATGGACGAAAGTGCGATCAACTTCATTTACCATGGGAAAATGAATCTTAAAAATAAAACTATTATCAAATGTATAATTTACATTTTATGCAAAAACAGTATTATCAGTGAGATTTTGGTTTGTGTGGCAAGCTTTGCATGTGCTGGTGTTAATATGTAAAAGAGAAAAAATTGTTTCTTAGACCAACAACATCTGTTAAAAGTTCTTTATGTCAATTTCAACTGTTATATCAATTTAAATGATAAATACTATGATTCCAGACTAGTGATTTAAAAGAGTTTCACTGGTATATACCTAGTTAAATAGTGACATTTGTATATTGTTAAAGTAAAGTTAGTAAAATTAATGCTCATGAGATTGAAAAAATGTGTATTGCATAGGAGATTGAAAAAAAAAATTATTGCTTATGTGATTGAAAAAAAGATTATTGCTTAAGAGATTGGAAAAAAGATGCATAACAAGGTTGATTTAGGAATGTTTTATATCAGCACATGTGATAAGCTTGCCATTATTGCCTAGTCATATCATTATCGTCATATCACTATCACCCTATCACCAGGTACAAAAAGCTGACTTCAACAAAGACCCTTACCTACAAACTTTTGGTATCAGTGTTTCCTACCAAATGACTGAGGTCAGAGGGCGTGTGCTGCCCCCGCCAAGAATCGAATATGGAGGCAGGGTATGCCAATATTTATCAATCACTAAAAAAATGGGAATGTGTGTGTTACAATTTACTGTCAAAGCAGTTTTGAGAATGAATAGTATGGTCCTATCTTTCTTTTTTTAATAAATTTACTAAGCTTCATTTTAAGCTCCTTTGTTTCCTTCAAACAAAATTTTTTGTTATGTAGGTAAAAAATGACAATACTTTAAAATATTGATTTTATGAGAGAAAGAAGAAATGGGTGCTTTGAGGTAAATTATGAACACACACACACTCGTTATCATTATTATTATTTTTGCACATTAATTAACATTAACAACGGTACATCCAGTACTTTGTGTGGCATCTTGTCAGATTTTGTTGTGCTAATTCTTGTATTTTGTGCCCGTCTGTCATTAACCTAGGTCCGAAAGGCAAATTTCAATGCGGATCCTTTCCTGCAAACGTTCGGTGTTCAGATCAACCCAGTGATGGTCGAGGTGCACGGTCGTGTATTAAACCCCCCAAAAATCCAGTATGGGGGTAGGGTAAGAGAAAAACAGGTTTTTCTAAAAATGATGTCCTTGACTTGAAATATTCTTGCAGTTCAAAACAATGAAATTTGGAATTTTTTAAAGAAAATTGAAAGTAAAAGTATCAATCAATCTTGGTGAAATTATTTTTAAAAAAAGAGAGAAAAAAATTGTAAATATTTTGAGATGCATCAAAACAAAATTACCCTGAAATTGCTTTAGGGTTTTTTATTTGTATATAGATATTTAATTTGTCAAATTAATTGTAAATGTGATACATTGGAGAAGTTTTGAACTGAAGGAATGATGACTTGCACTCGTACCCTTACACAAACTGCCTAAGTTTATAATGCTGCTAAATTCTTACTTGTATCCATGGTACCATAGCTGTTTCTTGATTGAATAAGTTATCTACTCCTCAGTAGAAATTAAGATTTGTTATTCTTATTAAATATATCTTTATGAAAAAAAAACTAAGTGTGATTTCTAGAAATTATTGATAAAATTTACAAAATTGTGCAAAGAAAAAAGATTTTAGAATCCAGAAGACCTTTATTCAGCAAATTTGACATATTTTATCTTTGCATGTTTAGGGCTTTATTTGTGTAATTGAAAGGAAAATTGTTTATATTTAAAAAAGGTTCAAACAATCCTTTCTTTAAATTCATAAATATCACAGTTGTTTTTTTGTTTTTTTATCAAGATGTGACTAATGCATGTTCCTAAAAAATGCCACCTACACTTCTTTTAAAAAATTTGTTAGGAAGAACAGAATATCAAGAAACAGCTAGCAAAGTGCAATACAAGTCATGGCTGATGTGCACGGCTTTCTTATAAAAAAAAAACAAAAAAAGAAATTAGATATACAATACTTTCGTTTTCTACAAAAGTGATTTTTTTCAGTGATTGTTTCAATTTTTCTTTGTCCATGTCTCTTTTTAAGTTGAGGGTCAGGAATATCTTATGATTTTATAAAGTTAATCATATTTACAGTTAATTACAAAAATGTGTTACTCTTTTTGATTCCATTTTTGGGGTTAAAAGTTTGAAAATTTTGAAACATTTTTATTTTATAAAAAATCATTTTGATAGATTTAAAGGTAATAAATGTCGAACTTACACAGTAATTACAATGAATTAAATTTGATACTTTGAATTTAGTCGTAATACAGTTTGAATATCTAAATAGGAAAACTAATTTGTGATAGTTGTATATGATTTATGTTTGCAATTATTCAAACACAATTCACTGTATTAAAGACCATGCAATCTTTGTAGTAGTTACCAAAACTTTAATGTTTTGTATACTTTTATTTCATGTTTTTCATGTATAAAATATTTCATCTGTTCTTCAGAGATAAGAGTGAATAATCTTTCTAACCAAAAAAATTTCTGAAACTTTTCATTTTGATTGATGCCTCCTTTTTAACAAGAGCATGAATGCATTGTTCTAAATGTTGCAAGAGCAGATAGTAAAAACCTGTAAATGTCCAAAATTTTCTGTTTTTCTTTCCTTCTTCTTTCCCTTACCATAGATTTGAGTAAAATCATGAGATATTCGTATTAAATAATGTGGCTGAAGCTTCCAATAATTTGTAATCATGTCTGCTGTGTGACTGCATGACTAACACATTGTGTTAACTTAGTGTATATGAGGGAACCAGTCTCTCTTTTTGAGGAAACCAGTTGTGGCCTGTGCACTGCATGTCATATTAAGGTTCTGATATGTTGAGACATATCATGTTGATCTGCCATGATCTTATAGGACCTCACAACTATAAATAATTGTCTGTTAGAGCTGTGTATAGCATCTCCACCTTCCCAGAATGCCAAGCAGGAACTTGTTTCATCACTTTGCTATGCATGAGAAAAAAAGTATCGATTTTAATTCTGGTTCTGCGGTTTTCTAAAATTTTTAAATAATTATGGCTTTGGCTTTTATTGTTGCAATTGTTATATGAAATATGTAATTTTGATTTCAAATATTGGTGACTATCGGACTATTTGTACATGTTATACAAAATTCACAGCATATAGACTTTGAAATTGTTAAGCAAATTTCATTACACAATCAAAACATTGAATTTTGAAAGAGACTTAAAATATGATTTAAGATGTTACCTTTATCAAATTCAAAGTTATATAATACAGAATTTTAAAGTTAAATGTTAAAACAACTTTTTTTTTTTGAAATTGGATCTATTAAAGCTAGTTATGAAACAAATTTTCTACTTTTTTTGTCAAGAGTTGAGCCCAATATATGTGTGCATGATGTGTTCCTTGTGTATGTTGATGTCAATAAGGATGTACCACACAAATCTACTAAAACTTATATCTTATTTACTATATTTACTTTATACACTTTATATGAATAAGTAACTTAATGATTATTAAGTGTGACATGTGTATTGTAATTTGCAAGAAGGAACTTGACTCCTCTATTATCATAAATACTGTGGATTCATTTATTTCCTTTGATATCGTTTTTCATGGATTAAGGAGAAATTTCATGTGCATTGATATTTGATTTCATGGTTTTGCCAAATTCTGCAAACAAGCCTAAGACCGCAAATATTGGTATCACGTCAGCGTCAGTGTTGTTCAAAGACATTTGGTTTCCGGACAATAACTTTAGTATAAGTAAATAGAAATCTATGAAATTTAAACACAAGGTTTGAAACCACAAAATGGAAGGTTGGGATTGATTTTGGGGGTTATGGTCCCAACAGTTTAGGAATTAGGGGCCAAAATAAACATTTTTTTCTAGTTTCCAGACAATAACTGGTTGAACAGTGTATGGATCTCTCTGAAATTGTACCACAAGTTACAGTTGGATGGTTAGGATTGGCTATGGGGGTTATCGTTCAAACCGTTTAGGAATTAGGGGTATAAAAGAGGGAAAAACAAGGGTTTTCTGGTTAATGGACAATTACTTAAGTATTGGTCTTTGAATCTTTATGAAATAGATATTGGACCATTAAGCATTATATTAGGGATAGCATTCGATTGATTCATAATATTTTACAGTATATAGAAGGAACAATATTTTGGATTACAGCTCTTTATTGATTTTGAGAAAGCTTTGATTCTTTATGTTGGGACTTTTGCTATAAGTATTACAATTTTTCATGCTATTAGTATTACAATTTTTTCATATGCTGAATTTAACTGTGTATGGTTGTTGGTCCCATTTTCTAGTTGGTCAAAATTTTGGTCCTAAGGCTATAAAATTACAATGTTATATTTGAATTACCTGCCTTACATTGCTTTTAAATTAAGTAAAGTTGTCTGCTAGTTCTATTATGAATTAATTTTAGCTGTTTCTGGAAACATGAAATACTGTGATGGAAGTATATATAATATAAAAATAGTGTATATCAAAGGGTTCAGTGGTAATAAATTTGTTTATTTGTGATCTATATCATTTGTTTTGGGTTTTTTTTGGCATTAAGAGTTACCTCCCTTACAATGGTTTTGTTATAAAGAAATGTTGTATTGTCTTGAGGTGATTAGCTGTCAATTTATTTTTAGAAGTTACTTTTAAATGTTGATGAAGGTATATTAATTTTAGCCATGATTATGTATGTCATTTTCTATTTTAATACTTTTATGATGTATTTAAATGGGTTTTTATGGTTGCAAACTCCATTGGAAATTTGATTATGACCTTATCTTGAGGGAAAGAATTTTTTTTTGGAAAAAAGCAGGGTAGAGGGGGGTAAAATTATTTTTTTGGTGGGGTGTCAATTCTCAACAGCATAGTGTGTGTGGGGGGGTCAATTCACAACAGCATAGTGTATTGCACAAAAGCAAAAAATTGAATATAAATTCAAATCATATAACCAGTTCTAAGTTCTTTGACTACAGTTATTCTGTGTCAGAAACCTATTATGTGTCAAATATTTAATTACAATCCAAATTCAGACCTGTATCAAGCACCAATATTGTGTCCATTTTTGCCCCAACTGTTCAGGGTTGGACCTCTGCGGTCGTATCCAGCTGCGCTCGGCGAAGCAATTTATTTTAACATCTATTAAAATTTGTGGTTCACCTCGACCCACTTAAATCACAAAAATCAGTTTCCATCAAATAATAATGAATCCACAATATATGTATATATTTATATTGTACGAGTTTTTAACAGTAATGCTGAGCAAAAAAGACTGCAACTGGGATAGACAATCGATCAATTTGTTCATAAATTGATATATAGATAATAAAGAATAATGACTTGAAAAACAACCTTCAATTTAAGAATAAGAGCATGCTTTTTATTACTGATGTATTTTGAATAAGAAAATGAACATTTCACGGTCGACACATGATTTATTGTTAGAACAAGTCAATTTAAATATAGCAAAGTATTAACAGATAATTTAGGAATTGATTGTCAGGTAAATTACATAAGAAGGAATATTATATGTTGTGAGTTGTCTAAAAATGTGTTAAATGAAATTAAAAGAGAATTATTTATCGGTATGCAGTCAGAGATATCTCTATAGGGTTATTACAGAAAATAACTTGCGTGTGTTATTACAGATACTTTTATGAGTTGTCTACTCTTTATTCCTTAAATTTTCTAAATCTGTAATAACATATGTTTGTTATTTGTAAAATTATTTCATTTATAGTGGCCTCTAGGGATCTCTTGAGACTTTCTTGAAACTAAATGCATAGCCTTGATAACTAATTTTTAATTAAATTAAGACATTTTGATTAACCATGGTAAATCAATGAGACAAGGCTATTAAGGGATAAACTTAGCTGTGATAACAAGGCTCAGTTATTAAAGGAATTTAACTTATTACATAAGACACTTGGGAATTACTGAGAAACTTATGCAGAACCTCATTACATGCTCTGGTCATTATTTCTTACAATAAATTAAAATACATTGTAATTAAGCATGATGTATATCTGAGCAAATGCTTTGAAGTGATACAGAGAAGTGTGATAACACCTTTAGTTATTACAGGCATATTTTTCTGTAATAACATATAGGTGTACTATGCAAAATTGGCAAACTATGAACTGTTATATCTTTCAATAGTTAAGTATACATATAGACAAAAGTAATATCAATAGAACTTTTAACTAAACTAATGATGTATATTGTCCCTTTGAAACATATAACATACATAAGTTATCACAGTTCTTTGATTTTTAGTCCACAATAACAAATGTATGTTATTTTCTCTAATAACCCTATAGAGTTATATCCTGACTGGTATGACTTTTCCACAAATGATTGTGAAAGAGGTTGGAGGGCACTCAAGTAACATGAGTAAGGTCTAAGGGATGGCAATTGCTTCTTATAAATCATCCATACTATAACATGTTTGATTAATCAGTTCATTTTGTCTCATCTGCCATGGAAGAAAGGAGACACAAAATTTAGGCATGTTGTTCCTAGATTTGCAATGAGTCAATAGATGATAAAGTGTGTGATTGGGTCACTCACAGATGAGACATTTCTCTGTGTCCACACTTACTTATGAATATTGGAATGGAATATTAAGTGCCTTTGAGCACCTCACATTCATTTGTGAAATAGTCCGTAAAATATAAGAAAAAAACCTGACCTGATGGATATGTTATGTTTATTGTTCAGTTGTGTTTGGGACATCGCAGTGCTAATGGCCAACACCTGCTTTTCTTCATTCAACAATAGATTTTATCAGCTTCTGTAAAGTACCTTAACTGCTCATGTATGCATTTCAATTCTTTTTAGCTAGAATTAAACATATTGAGGTTGATTTTTTGTGCAAAAATTGAAAAAATTAAAGGGAAAGATCATTAATCTTTTTTCAAACAAATTTGACAAAATATTTCAACTCTAGTTACCTCCCTTTGAGCATTGCTTTGAGAAGCTGACGAAGCTATTACTTGATACTTAGTAAGACAAAATTAGAAGCAACAAAGATAAATTTCTGACTTCTTGCTTGGTCTATTGCAGTAGGAAAGTGATAGTGCTAAGCTCCTTCTTTCTTCTAACCAATTAAATCATTTTGTGTGAAAACTTAATTTTTTTTTTTTTTTTTTAAACACTTTTTCTGACTTTTGAATTTGTGACTTTTTGCTGAATTGTCTGATCTAGAGAAATTTTATGTTTAATATTTTATGGCAAATGACTTGTTATAGGTAGTACTGTGAATTCTTTATAAATTTCTTTTTATGTTTTCCTTGTCAGTAGAAATTAAAAAATATTGATTCTCAATGTAAGAAATGCCTTCAATTTGGTCACATTAATTGTCTTACAAATGATGTTACATTATTGTGCATCTTTAGCCGATTAAATGAGGTCTATCTTCAGGAAAACAGATGGTCTTTCAACTTGAACATCAGGAAGTTCTTGGAGAAATATTGTTAAACAACTTAGATAAAACTGATTGATTAAACAAAACTTTTAAATTGTTGAAAGTAAGAAATGTTTCTTGTTGATTGGTACTATATATTAAATTTTAAGGGATTCTGTTCAAATTTTTGTTCTATTATGGAACCACCATCTGTCAAGATTTCAAGAAGTATCTTTTGTATTTGAGGTTAACTTATATGTATGGTTTTGATAAGGATTCACAGTACTATAGCATGGTAAACTTAGCAATATGATAAAGGCATGGCAAAGTCTGGTCTGCTGTTAAAAAAAGGGATCAACAAAAAGTATCAAAAGTCTCAAATTTGAAAGAGTTAACACAACTTTTTATAAATATTTTGATAGAAATTTGATTGATATCAGAAAAAATTATATATTTTTGTCAACAACTGGACATTATCACTGCGTCTTTTTCTAGAGTAAATCCCAGGCAATGCCAAATCAAGGTGTTTGGGACATGAGGGGAAAACAGTTTTACTCAGGCATAGAGATTCGGGTGTGGGCCATCGCCTGTTATGCTCCCCAGAGAACAGTTCGGGAAGATAGCTTGAGGTACGTATTTAATGATCTCCCTTTTGTACCTATAGATTAAATCTGCTGCAGTCCCCAACCAGGGAGTCTGGGATATGAGGGGCAAGCAGTTCTACTCCGGTATGGAGATTAAGGTTTGGGCCATAGCCTGTTTTGCACCTCAAAGGACTGTTCGTGAGGATGCATTAAGGTAAGTAGTTGTTGTTTTAAAATAAGATACTTTAGAGTTTTGTACATATTTCTATGTTGTGTATTTTCTAGAGTCCTTAAACCCTGCTTCAAAGGAAATATACTGTTTTACCACTGTCTGTCCACCTGTCCATCCCATAATATTTCCATCCCATTTTTCTAATGAACCTAGAACATCTCACAGAAGCCTGATATTCCAAAAATTTGGTATATCAGGCTTCCTGTGAGATGTGTTTTCACATTCGTCACTCAACAACTTCCTGTTTACCAAATACTTATTTATTCTTCCTATAATACACATGGTAGTATTGTATGGAATTTTTCGACTTTTTTTTTCTTGGGAACTACAAACAGTCAGGGTACTACTTGTACAAGTAATTTTATTTACTTGAAGAAGTAAATATTAATATACTTATATAAGTAAATTTGTGAGATACTTATACAAGTGTATTTTATTTACTTGTATAGGTAAATTATTTTATTGGCTAATAGTTATGTCCCTTAGACATTCAGATTTTTTACTTATACAAGTAAAAAGTCATACTATCTTCTTTTCTTGAATTTCTTAGGACTTCTTTGCTCTAATAGAATTTTAAATTGTCTGTCCTTTGCAGATGTCTTTACTAATCAGTTAAGTGTAATTTCATGGACAATGAAAATCTCATTTGTCTGTTGTCTTCAGAACACTGCTCATTTACAAGCCCCAAGGGCAATTTTGAAGGCCTTGTGCAATTACTTAAGATCTTTGTGCAATTAGTTTCTTTGATGAATTAATGAGATAAAACATTGAACTCTAATTAAAAATTATGAGCTAACCTAAGAAAAATTGTTAAAGGCATGTTTTACATCTCAAAACTTGAGAATTTTAGGGATTGTAAAAAATTACTTATACAAGTAAATTTTGAGAAAATTAAGGGAGATTATTCAAACATTATAAGAAAAATGAACATAACAAAATTTACTTATATAAGTATATTATTATTTACTTCTTCAAGTAAATAAAGATTACTTGTACAAGTAGTACCCTGACTGACATATCAGTGTGTCCTGAAATTTGTTATCTCACTTTATAAGAACATGATAAACAAATCTTTTTAGCACAATTGTCTCTCATCAACTTCCTGTTTACTGAATAGTAATATTTTCTTGCTCATAATGACCATGATTAAAATTTTCGTCACATTTTTCTTGAATTATGAATCCAAGCATAACTATATAATGCATTTTCATATCCATTGCTCTTCAACTTTCTTTTTACTGAATATTTATACTGGGAGTATCAAATTCAACTTGGTTTTTCATGAAAAAAAAAAACCACTAAGATACATATTTACCATTGTTACAGATTAATAGGTTGAATTAAACATAAATTCTTGCTTTTGATGGTCCCAAAGAAATTAATACTATGTTGGCTGAACCTCCGAGGGGAAAACAACAACGTACCAATTTAAAAAAAAAGAATCTGATCTAACCCTGCAAGTGGTCAGCAAAGAATACTCAACTTGGATTTAAAATTGAGGAATTCTGATATAGGTACTGTTTTCCCTCTTTTATTGTGAAGTTTAGTTGTACATCCTATACTTGTGCATTTAGGCTTTGTAAGATGATATTTTTAAAGTGCCAGTCTTTGTAAGAAAGGCAATTTAGAAGAATTTTTAAACATGACCAAAATAAACCCGCCGACCTTACCATCCTATTTTGAAGTTACCCTCATCCTGAGTTAGAAATGGTAGGTTGTTTGTTCTGTGTGTCTGGTAATTCAAGAAATATCTAGATAACTTTTGGTTGAAATGATAGCTAATTATGGAAGTATCTCCCTTTAGTTGTTAAAATTTCTAGTGCATTTCAACCAAATTATATCTGTAAATACCAGAACAGGAAAAGGAAACGAATGTTATATTCTTGCACCATTATACATTCTGAACATGAAATAATGTAAACTTGAGCGGGGTTTTGTTTGTCATGTTTTCACCACTGCCTGATTCTTAGGCAGATTGACACTTAAGATGGAGTCAAATCACAGTCACTAAGGAGGGAAGTTTATTGAACCCAAGGTTCACCTTCATCTTAATTGTATTGTAAATAACATTGTGGACTGTGGTATTTTTTTTTTTTAGAAATTTCACACAGCAGCTACAAAGGATATCAAACGATGCTGGCATGCCAATTCTAGGTCAGCCTTGTTTCTGTAAATATGCCACAGGACCAGACCAAGTAGAACCAATGTTCCGTTACCTAAAGAACACATACCAAGGATTACAACTGATTGTTGTGGTATTACCTGGTAAAACACCTGTATATGGTAAGTTTTCATGCTGAATGAAAACACTAGTCTTTGCATTCAGCATATTATTTCTATTTCAGAATACCAAATTCTGTCGTTCCTTTGCAAATTGTTAGTGTTTTAAACCATCGGACCACCACTTATCGTTGTTTTCCTGGTACTCTTAGGATTTTGTAGTTCAATAACTTGCATAAATTTTTATGTAACATTTGAAATAGTGGAATACCAACTTTTATTTATCTTATCTTTAATAGAAATTAGAAATTTAAATGTTCAACCAAATCTTTATTTTTCATTTGATTGTAAAGTCTCAAACAATAAATTAGAAAATCCCTGGTTCCTTAAAGATTAACCTAGAAATCACTGACAAAGAATTAACCTCATTAATTTTGTATTGATAAATATAGTCATTTCAATTCTGACATACCATATTCAGGCTTGTAAAGTCCGCACCACCCTTTTCGCCATGAGAATTCATGAAAAAAACTTTTTGTAGCTGCTTGTAAATTATTCTAGAAAATTCCATGAGTTTTAAAATAAGTCAAAATCATGAATAAACAATGAGGAAAGTTGTATTTCGTATTATTTGGAAGTTCATATAGCACGTGTAAATCAAAATTTATTTTGTTGAGAGTGTGCAGAAAATCTTTACTTCATAGTTATTATTACTAGAATACGACTTTGAAACTAAAACAGTTCCGTTCTTTAATTAAATACTATTCGATATATCCATTACATTAATGTTTGAATGATTTTAAACTAAAACAAATCGCATGCGTCAGTATGAAACACCAACAATTATTCCTCTCTATCTTGGGCCATTACAGACATCCTATGGCCATTAATATGGCTTCGTTAAAATACAACAGGGCCATAATAAAAAAAACATAAATTGATACTGTAATATTGCAACTGTTGATATTCTTTCAGATGCTAACAGATAGTAATTATTATTTCAGCTGAAGTCAAAAGAGTTGGAGATATTTTGTTTGGTTTGGCAACACAGTGTGTACAGGCAAAGAATGTAAATAAAACCACACCACAGACCTTGTCAAATCTGTGTCTCAAAATCAATGTTAAACTCGGTGGAATAAACAATATATTGCTGCCCAGTATAAGGTGAGTGTCTACCTAACAAGTATCAATTATGCTTACTAATTGTCCCCTGCGTAAGGCGTTGTGGGGGACATGGAAATACCAGGCGTCCAGTCTTGTTACCGCTCTCAAAGGTACAATTCTTGCCAGATTTTATAAAATTTATACTATAGGTTATCAGCAATATCTCGGACAAGTTCTATAATGGTGGCCGATCGACTTTTTAAAAGAGTTATGACCCTTGGAAATATTAAATTTATAGAAAATGGCCTCGTTAGCGCTCTCACGGGTATAATTCTTGCCAGATTTTTATAAAGCTTGTACTATAGGTTAATATCAGCAATATCTCGGACAAGTTTTATAATGGGGCCAATCGACTTGGAAATATAAAATATGTGCAACGCTGGGGACATTGTGCATTTATTTATAAATATATAAACAAATGATGGCTGTCTGTAAAACTAAAGCTAAACTAAGACTTGAATTTGTGGTTTTAAGGTGTAGATAGCTACTTTACTGTAGCAAGTTTGATGAGTCGAGCTTAGGAACTTCATATGATAACTTTCTGGCTAGTGAATATTAAAAAATTGGTTAGACTTTTAGCTTTCATGCAAGTAGGTATAAAAAAACTGGCACAGGCTGACATTCTTATGACATAATACTGCTAAAACTTGATCATGTACCTTTAAGAATATTGATTGCAGTTATTGGTGAAAAGGGTATCACATAAGTCAAGTAGGGATTATCTTGATCTTGCTGTTTAGTTTATCATTGAAAATCATCTGGTATCTGTTGTGATCAATGTTCCAGTGAGAATAATGGTTTCTGGGAAGCTTTAGGGGCACATGTCTTCTAGTGGACTGTTTACCTTGCAAACTTGCACGTAAAATATCCTGTTCAGTGTGTCAGTCTAGTACAAAGCAGCTTTCATATTAATATCACATTGATATAGTTCCAAAAAAAAGGATATGGAGTATCCATCCATGACACAAAATCAGTACATGCACACCAGACACAAAATCAGTACATGTACAGCGTAAAGCATACAATAAGCAAAGGAACAGCACTTTTATTGCTATTCTTCATGTCAGTCACATATGTTGTTCTCTTCCTGATATGCATGTTATTTTTGCCTCTGGACATCAAACACCAATTCATCATCATTATAACTTTTTTTCCCATAATTGACTTTACTTGTGTAATTTTTCAGGCCAGCGGTATTCAGAGAACCTGTGATATTTCTTGGTGCTGATGTTACACACCCACCAGCTGGTGATGCCAGCAAACCATCCATTGCAGCTGTAAGTTGTTTAGTATCACTAATAACATGATTTGAAATGAAAAGACATTATTTGTGAGGATTTCTTATAGAAGTTGTTAGGCCAATATTCATTTCTATTTAAAATAAAGCGATCATACTTTTAAAATTTTAGTTTCTCTTTAACTGTAGGCCTAATGATTTACAACATTTAAGAACAGTTCTAGTGATAAATTATTTTGATTACAATTTTTATTGTTTCTTAATATGAGTGGATTGGCATTAGGAAGAAATTAAATACCAGCTCTTATGATGAATTTGGTCTTCTTTAAATATTAACTATTTAAAATTTGAATTATTCACAACCAAAAGTGACCCATAAAATATTGGATTGTTATATGAGTTTAGCTTTTAAAACAAGTACGAATTTGGGTGGGCTAAAAAAGGATTGAATTTCCTTACACATGAGCCCTTAAAAGACTCTACAGGTATTCTACAGGTAGTATAATGCATGAGACATAAAACAAAAATGAAATCAAGCATGTTATCAAACTGACAAAGTATAAAAATTAGTGAACAATGCAAAGTTCAAACTTTCATTAAAAACCAAACATATACATAGAAACTAGGATGGAGTTAATATAGTATTGAGCAATGACTTTCATGTAACTAATAGGTGTTTGATAAATTCAAGTAAAATTACAGGACCACCAGATTTTCTCAAGGACCACCAGATTTTTAGTCTTGGTGGTCCCAATGACCACCAGGAAAAAAAGATTTGAGAACTCTGGTGTTTAGGTTTGTTTAAAGGAACTACTTATGATAAGTCAATGGTATTTGGTATGCAGTTGTATTAGCATTGGCACATCTCATTTCCATGGAGATTGTTTAGCCATGTACCTTCAGTCATGGTTTATTGACTTCTAATATTTACAAAACTTACATGTTAAATAATAACATAAACGGTACCATTTTTTTCTGCACCAGATGCGCATTTCGACAATCAATGTCTCTTCAGTGAAGCTCGAGGTCAAAATATTTGAAAATCCAAAGCTTATTAAAAAGATGAAGAGCTGTAAACCAAAAAGGACTAAAAAGTAAAGCCAAAGCAGGGCAAGGAATCAGAGTTTTGCATGAGGAGATACATTCCTTAATTTTAAATAATTTCAAAAATTTTTGTAACAGGAAATTTCAATAACACAAAATCCATTAAAGTGTTGCTGTTTTAATTTCAACATTTGCATTATCGAAATTACAAAAAGGCGAGATATATCTCTGTGTTAACAGTTTATTATAAAACTTATGTTATAGGTTAATATAAGCAATATCTCGGACAAATTCTATATTGGTGGCGGATCAACTTTTTTAAAAGAGTTATGCCCTTGAAATATTAAATTTATGGAAAATGGACTCATTAGCACTCTCACGGGTACAATTCTTGCCAGATTTTTATAAAACTTATACTATAGGTTAATATCAGCAATATCTCGGACAAGTTCTATAATGGTGGCCGATGACTTTTTTTAAAAGAGTTATGCCCCTTTGAAATATTAAATTTATGGAAAATGGCCTCGTTAGCGCTCTCAAAGGTACAATTCTTGCCAGATTTTTTATAAAACTTATACTATAGGTTAATATCAGCAATATCTTGGACAAGTTCTATAATGGTGGAGGTTTGACTTTTTTTAAAAGAGTTATGCCCCTTGGAAATATTAAATTTATGGAAAATGGCCTCATTAGCGCTCTCACAGGTACAATTCTTGCCAGATTTTTATAAAACTTAAAATTAAGGTTGATATCAGCAATATCTCGGACAAGTTCTATAATGGGGGCCGATCGACTTTTTTTAAAAGAGTTATGCTCCTTGGAAATATAAAATATGTGCAACGAGGGGGACATTGTGCATTTATTTATTAATATATAAACAAATGATGGCTGTCTGGAAAACTAAAGCTAAAGCTAAGACTTGAATTTGTGGTTTTAAGGTGTAGATAGCTACTTTGCTGTAGCAAGTTTGATGAGTCGAGCTTAGGAACTTCATATGATAACTTTCTGGCTAGTGAATATTTAAAAAATTGGTTAGACTTTTAGCTTTCATGCAAGTAGGTATAAAAAAACTGGCACAGGCTGACATTCTTAAGACATAATACTGCTAAAACACATATCATGTACCTTTAAGAATATTCATTGCAGTTATTGGTGAAAAAGGGTATCACATAAGTCAGAAGTAGGGATTATCTTGATCTTGCTGTTCAGTTTATCATTGAAAATCATCTGGTATCTGTTGTGATCAATGTTCCAGTGAGAATAATGGTTTCTGGGAAGCTATAGGGCACATGTCTTCTAGTGGACTGTTTACCTTCATACTCAGTGTGTCAGTCTAGTACAAAGCAGCTTTCATATTCATATCACATTGATATAGTACAAAAAAAAGGATATGGGGTATTCATTCATGACACAAAATCAGTACATGCACAGCGTAAAGCATACAAAAAGCAAAGGAACAGCGCTTTTATTGCTGTTCTTCATCTCAAAGTCACATATGTTCTCTTCCTGATATGCATGTTATTTTTGCCTCTGGACATCAAACACCAATTCATCATCATAACTTTTCTCCCATAATTGACTTTACTTGTGTAATTTTTCAGGCCAGCGGTATTCAGAGAACCTGTGATATTTCTTGGTGCTGATGTTACACACCCACCAGCTGGTGATGCCAGCAAACCATCCATTGCAGCTGTAAGTTGTTTAGTATCACTAATAATATGAATTGAAATGAAAAGACATTATTTGTGAGGATTTCTTATAGAAGTTGTTAGGCCAATGTTCATTTCTAAATAAAAGATCATACTTTTAAAATTTTAGTTTCTCTTTAACTGTAGGCCTAATGATTTACAACATTTAGGAACACAAGTTTCAAAGTTTGGGTAGGTGTTTAATAAAAGACAGCTTTGAATTTATTTTATTTCCTACAGTGTACTCTAGCCCTCAATATTGCTTTTTTATTGGAAAAAAGTACACGGAATGCAAAGGCTCTTTTAGGCAGGTAAAGCCATTTGATTCAGAGTCCAAATTTATAGGTTCTACACAAATGATCAGTGAATTTATTTTACCACTGGACCTCTAGGTATTGTTCAAGGTAAGACAATTTACAATTTGCTGTTACTCCTAAATTTTATAGGTTGTGGGCAGTATGGATGCCCATCCTAGTCGATACTCAGCTACCGTCCGTGTGCAGCAACATAGACAGGAAATTATCCAAGAGTTGTCTTCCATGGTTCGAGAATTGCTCATACAGTTTTACAAGGCAACAAGATTCAAACCAACGAGAATTATCTTCTACAGAGATGGTGTCAGTGAAGGTCAATTTCAACAAGTAAGCAACTTTCATTTATGCCCATCATACTGAAGGGAGACTACCCAGTATATATTTATCTGTATATCTGTTAGGTTTCTTGTGTGCACACTTTCTATGCTAAATCAGTGAGTGTATTTCATATAAAATTTCAGAAATTCTAAGTACCTAATTTCAGTGTTCACCAAATTATTTTTGAAATAAACTGAATTTTGGGGTTTCCTATAGCAAAACATGGACTTTAACATACTTTAAATTCAGAAATTATTGTATGCATTTATTATTGCGATTTTTGAAGAATGTACAAAAATGCGAGATTAATTATTGCGATTTCAGGAAAATCTGCATACAGATATATGTATCATTAATCACATATGTGAGTTCTTATTATTGCGATACTCACACAGTCGCATTATTCCCATTAATAAAAACCTCGCAATAATTTCTGAATTTACAGCATACGAATGATGGAGTGAGAATGAGCTCACTGTTTTTCTAAGTTGTATCATTGTCTGTTTTGTTATAAATATTCTTATCATTAATGTTGCAAATCAGACATAAAAGCTTAGGGCTGTTCCATAAAAACATACATGGGCCCCAGGGAAGGCACTTTGAAATCTCTACTATGGGTGAGTGTCAAGTACAGTGGAAATGTAATTGAAATTCTAAATGTGCTTTTATAGGTGGATACCCCATTATGAAAGTGCCTTCCCTGGGTACCATGTATGTTTTTCTGGAACAACCCTTAATTGAACTAGTAATTTCCTGAATTTAACATCAAATTTTGTTATTGTAGGGGTGCAAAAGCATTGACTGTCTTCACATATTTAGTTTGAATCTCTTCAGCTATCATAAGGATTCCATCGTTTTGATTGGAAGATAAAAATCATGTGATGATGTGAAAGAATGTATTATTAAACATCTGGGTAATGTAAATATATTGCAGATAGATCTGACTAAAAACTACAAAATTTGTTTACTCTCAGGTGCTATACCACGAGTTACGAGCTGTGAGAGAAGCATGCATGAAGCTTGAGATAGGGTACCAGCCTGGTATTACCTTCATTGTTGTACAGAAGAGACACCACACTAGATTGTTCTGTGCCGACAGGAAGGATCAGATTGGAAGGAGTGGGAACATTCCAGCTGGTACCACTGTGGATGTAGGGATCACTCATCCTACAGAATTTGACTTCTACTTATGTAGTCATGCTGGAATCCAGGTAAAGTACGAAATAATAGGAGAGTTTCATGGCATTGAATCTTTTCACATTTAATATACTCCATTTTACTGTCACAAACAATCACCAGAAACAATTCCTCTTTGTAGAAAAAATAAGAAATTTTAAAATGAGTATATTAAACTTGTTTCCCCAATGCAGAAAACTGCAATAGACCACTTTTGAGTAATGTCCTTCACCGGAAAAGTTCGTCAATTATGCATGCCTTTATGATGTCATTTACCAGATATATGCCTGTATCCCTGCACTATTAAAGTTCATTAAGCGTCTTCGTGATCATCATTTTGCAGAACAAACTAGAAATAATGTTTGTTCCGTAGGTACTTAATCACAATTCCCTAATGACAACAGTGTTGATTATCAATTGTAAGAATTTAATTTCCCAAATAATTCGTGCAATATAGCATCATATTTTTTCAACCGCTCGCACAACATAGGAAGGAAGTGACGATGCCCCTAAAGGCACGAATATTATTCATTAAAACCAAATGGAAATGCAACAAACTTGAAAGTGGTCTATTGTGTAGATATGCTTCGTATTACAATTCACTACTTTTGAACTTTTGGAAATAGTGTGGAGTCTTTGGTTGTATGTGGTTACCAATTTTCATGGATTGAGGAAAGATTGTATTTTGGTGGATACTTGTTTTTGTGTATCCATTAAATCCACTTAAATAATACAGAATCCACAGTAGCAGAATCAAAACTGTTAGAAAGCTAAGTCAATTACAAAGTTAAAGAGCTTGAGTCTGTTTAGAGTCAGATGAATATTGCATGTGCATTCTCTCTGTTAAGGATGTTCGCTTGTCATGTTTTGGAATTTTTGTCAGATTTTCGGAATCCTCTGGTTTTATCCATGTGAATGCCTTAAAAAATTTTGCCCATTGACCCCCATTTTTCTTTTTATAAATCTTTTACCTGTATAATTATAAGCCATCTGTAAAAGTCTTATAAAATCTTTGTTATTTTTTAATAGTTTTTGACAACTTGAACTTTTCAATGTTAAGGCTATGAAAAATCAAGAGAGAACATTTTCCCGCTAAAATTTCAATGGCTAATATCTTGAAAACAAGCACATTGACCTAAATTTTTTGGTTGCTCTTTTGGTTCCTTTAATAATCCCCTATCAATTTATACTAGTGTTATGAAAAGCTTGTTATTTTGAAACTGAGTAGCGAACCTCCTTAACATTGGTTTATTAAAGACATCAAACTAAACTATTCTATTCCTGGGTACCAAAGGGTATTTGTTTGCAGAGTGGTCTAGTGTATCACTATCCTGTTAACACTAAGGTTCTGGGTTCGAATCCTGCACTTGCAGGTGTTTTCAACTCCAATCTAATTTAACTAAGATTGTCAGTTTTCCTGCTGAAGGTCGGTGGTTCTCGTCTATTACTCCGGCTTTCTCCACCAATAAAAATTGACCGCCATGAAATAGCCAATAGTGCTAAAAGTGGCATTAAACAGTAATTAATCATTCAATCTTGACTACCATGAATAATTTAAGGAAAAGCCTTTGCATTTAACCCTTACTGTATTACATATTTGGAAAATTAAACCAAAGTTAATATGTACATGCGTATTGTTTATATTTTACAGGGTACCAGTAAACCTTCACATTAATGGTACCAATTTTATTGTTTCTGATTTACAGGGTACCAGTAGACCTTCACATTACCATGTATTGTGGGATGACAACAGGTTCAATGCAGATGAACTTCAGATGTTGACCTATCAATTATGTCACACCTATGTTAGATGTACAAGGAGCGTGTCCATTCCAGCACCTGCTTATTATGCACATCTTGTGGCCTTCAGAGCTCGTTATCATCTAGTCGAGAAAGAACATGATAGGTAAGGCCTACAATATTTTTGTATCCATTTGTCATTGGTGTAAGCATCAAATCTTAATAGGGGGTCTCAGTAACTTAGTGGTCTCATCTACAGTGATAACTAGGCTATTGTGAGTTTGAACCCCCAATGTGGCGAGATGTGTTGATCTCTGATCTTAATTGACTAAGATTGCCAGTTGTCCTACTTCGTTGGTTATCTCAAGGTTCTTCAGTATCTTCAACAAATAAGAAATAGATGCCATAATAAAGCTTAGGGTGCTCAAGATTGTGTTAAACATCTACAAATAGACAAACGTTAAACTTTCACTCAGAAGATAAGGAATGCTGGCTTTAGGGTCCTATATCTACAAATACACAAACGTTAAACTTTCACTCAGAAGATTAGGAATGCTGGCTTTAGGATCCTATATCTACAAATACACAAACGTTAAACTTTCACTCAGAAGATTAGGAATGCTGGCTTTAGGGTCCTATATCTACAAATACACAAACGTTAAACTTTCACTCAGAAGATTAGGAATGCTGGCTTTAGGGTCCTATATGTACAAATACACAAACGTTAAACTTTCACTCAGAAGATAAGGAATGCTGGCTTTAGGATCCTATATCTACAAATACACAAACGTTAAATTTTCACTCAGAAGATAAAGAATGCTGGCTTTAGGATCCTATATCTACAAATACACAAACGTTAAACTTTCACTCAGAAGATTAGGAATGCTGGCTTTAGGATCCTATATCTACAAATACACAAACGTTAAACTTTCACTCAGAAGATTAGGCATGCAGGCTTTAGGATCTTATATCTACAAATACACAAACGTTAAACTTTCACTCAGAAGATTAGGCATGCTGGCTTTAGGGTCCTATATCTACAAATACACAAACGTTAAACTTTCACTCAGAAGATTAGGAATGCTGGCTTTAGGATCTTATATCTACAAATACACAAACGTTAAACTTTCACTCAAGATTAGAAATGCTGGCTTTAGGATCCTATATCTACAAATACACAAACGTTAAACTTTCACTCAGAAGATTAGGAATGCTGGCTTTAGGGTCCTATATCTACAAATACACAAACGTTAAACTTTCACTCAGAAGATTAGGCATGCTGGCTTTAGGATCCTATATCTACAAATACACAAACGTTAAACTTTCACTCAGAAGATAAGGAATGCTGGCTTTAGGGTCCTATATCTACAAATACACAAACGTTAAACTTTCACTCGGAGATTAGGCATGCAGGCTTTAGGATCCTATATCTACAAATACACAAACGTTAAACTTTCACTCAGAAGATTAGGAATGCTGGCTTTAGGTGTAACACCACTAATTCAGCCCGGCCAGAAAGCACATACCAGAAAGTAGTACATATTTAACACAAAATAGTTCCTACGCATGAGTTTTACTTTCAAAATATGTAGAATATTTAGGTATTGTTGGTATCAAATGAAAGCTGAATGACTAGTGATCATTGTAGAATACTTTTTGACTTATAATTTTGAATATTAAAAAAACTGCATCAAATTTTATAAAGAGGGTACATTTTGCCTGTTTGTCAGATCTGAAGTACCTGTTTTGGTACATCCTAAGTTCCGGGAACCAGTTCTTTCTTATATGCCATTAAAGGTATGTTGATTTTTTCAGTACAAGACACCATAAAGTGTTGCTTTGACATGCAATGATTGTCACTTTATTTGAACTTAAAACAAAAGAGCAGTGTCTGCTTGAAATTGAGGAATTTAACATAGAAAGCAATGGGGCCATGAATTAGTGGTGTACTTCCTATTACAGAGAATCATCAGAAATTCAATTTTTAGAAGTTGTACCTATTCCAATGAAAATAAGTCATATTTGATGTAAGTAATCATGTTTAATCATCTTTTTTGGATGAACAAGTCTGTTGATGGGAAATTTCAGCTCTTAAATTGACATAATCAGGTATTTTGGCCTTTTATGGTCACACAACATGCATGCAGTTAAGACTTGACTCCAAATTCTTATTTTTGCATTATTTGGGATTGCAATCAATAAAAAATGTATATTATTACTCGTTTATGGTAAAAAAATAGTCTTGGTCAAATAATCCTATGATTTGTTTAAGTTTTATTGGTTTTCTTATGGTAGCCTTTTACAATCTAGGCAATTGGTATATACTCATATAAGAATTCCAAAATCTCACTGTACATGCAATTTTGAACCAGTTTAGCAAGTTATCCAGCTGAGGGATATATAAATTGCTCTTAATAATCTATGTTGTACCACAGAAGTATGGTTTATACCAAAAATGTCCCTTTTCCAATTTGAAGAAAAAAGGGGGGACAATATTCTCAATTATGTCTTAGGTCTGGTCTAATAATTTTTTTATTAAATGAACAAACTCTAGTAAAATATGACTATTGGTAAGCACATTGTTTTCCTATTAGAAATTATTAAATATAACAATGATATTGAAAATAAAAAATGTATATTGGCCATTAGTAATATCCATATGCAGTTTTCTTTGAATAACCCATATGTTACTACCAGTCTAATTTGAGCTTAAAATTAGTAAAATAGTATTTGGACTAAAGCTTTACATGTGTTTTATTGCTCAAAATAGATCATAGAATGAAATGAAGTAATGCTGAAGTCAATATAGCAAGTTTGGTTCTGTTATAGGTGTAACACCACTAATTCAGCCCGGCCAGAAAGCACATACCAGAAAGTAGTACATATTTAACACAAAATAGTTCCTACGCATGAGTTTTACTTTCAAAATATGTAGAATATTTAGGTATTGTTGGTATCAAATGAAAGCTGAATGACTAGTGATCATTGTAGAATACTTTTTGACTTATAATTTTGAATATTAAAAAAACTGCATCAAATTTTATAAAGAGGGTACATTTTGCCTGTTTGTCAGATCTGAAGTACCTGTTTTGGTACATCCTAAGTTCCGGGAACCAGTTCTTTCTTATATGCCATTAAAGGTATGTTGATTTTTTCAGTACAAGACACCATAAAGTGTTGCTTTGACATGCAATGATTGTCACTTTATTTGAACTTAAAACAAAAGAGCAGTGTCTGCTTGAAATTGAGGAATTTAACATAGAAAGCAATGGGGCCATGAATTAGTGGTGTACTTCCTTTAGGATCCTATATCTACAAATACACAAACGTTAAACTTTCACTCAGAAGATTAGGAATGCTGGCTTTAGGATCCTATATCTACAAATACACAAACGTTAAACTTTCACTCAGAAGATTAGGCATGCTGGCTTTAGGATCCTATATCTACAAATACTTAAACGTTAAACTTTCACTCAGAAGATAAGGAATGCTGGCTTTAGGGTCCTATATCTACAAATACTAAAACGTTAAACTTTCACTCAGAAGATAAGGAATGCTGGCTTTAGGGTCCTATATCTACAAATAGACAAACGTTAAACTTTCACTCAGAAGATTAGGAATGCTGGCTTTAGGATCCTATATCTACAAATACACAAACGTTAAACTCTTATATCTACAAATACACAAACATTAAACTTTCACTCAGAAGATTAGGAATGCTGGCTTTAGGGTCCTTTATCTACAAATACACAAACGTTAAACTTTCACTCAGAAGATTAGGAATGCTGGCTTTAGGGTCCTATATCTACAAATACACAAACGATAAACTTTCACTCAGAAGATTAGGAATGCTGGCTTTAGGATCCTATATCTACAAATACACAAACGTTAAACTTTCACTCAGAAGATTAGGAATGCTGGCTTTAGGATCCTATATCTACAAATACACAAACATTAAACTTTCACTCAGAAGATTAGGAATGCTGGCTTTAGGATCCTATATCTACAAATACACAAACATTAAACTTTCACTCAGAAGATTAGGCATGCAGGCTTTTAGATCCTATATCTACAAATACACAAACGTTAAACTTTCACTCACAGAAGATAAGGAATGCTGGCTTTAGGGTCCTATATCTACAAATACACAAACATTAAACTTTCACTCAGAAGATTAAGAATGCTGGCTTTTGGATCCTATATCTACAAATACATAAACGTTAAACTTTCACTCAGAAGATTAGGAATGCTGGCTTTAGGGTCCTATATCTACAAGTACACAAACATTAAACTTTCACTCAGAAGATAAGGAATGCTGGCTTTAGGGTCCTATATCTACAAATACACAAACATTAAACTTTCACTCAGAAGATAAGGAATGCTGGCTTTAGGGTCCTATATCTACAAATACACAAACATTAAACTTTCACTCAGAAGATAAGGAATGCTGGCTTTAGGGTCCTATATCTACAAATACACAAACGTTAAACTTTCACTCAGAAGATTAGGAATGCTGGCTTTAGGGTCCTATATCTACAAATACACAAACGTTAAACTTTCACTCAGAAGATTAGGAATGCTGGCTTTAGGGTCCTATATCTACAAATACACAAACGTTAAACTTTCACTCAGAAGATTAGAAATGCAGGCTTTAGGATCCTATATCTACAAATACACAAACGTTAAACTTTCACTCAGAAGATAAGGAATGCTGGCTTTAGGGTCCTATATCTACAAATAGACAAACGTTAAACTTTCACTCAGAAGATTAGGAATGCTGGCTTTAGGGTCCTATATCTACAAATAGACAAACGTTAAACTTTCACTGGGAAGATTAGGAATGCTGGCTTTAGGGTCCTATATCTACAAATACACAAACATTAAACTTTCACTGGGAAGATTAGGAATGCTGGCTTTAGGATCCTATATCTACAAATACACAAACGTTAAACTTTCACTCAGAAGATTAGGAATGCTGGCTTTAGGGTCTTATATCTACAAATACACAGATGTTAAACATTCACTCAGAAGATTAGGAATGCAGGCTTTAGGATCCTATATCTACAAATACACAAACGTTAAACTTTCACTCAGAAGATAAGGAATGCTGGCTTTAGGGTCCTACATCTACAAATAGACAAACGTTAAACTTTCACTCAGAAGATTAGGAATGCTGGCTTTAGGGTCCTTTATCTACAAATACACTATCGTTAAACTTTCACTCAGAAGATAAGGAATGCTGGCTTTAGGATCCTATATCTACAAATACACAATCATTAAACTTTCACTCAGAAGATAAGGAATGCTGGCTTTAGGATCCTATATCTACAAGTACACAAACATTAAACTTTCACTCAGAAGATAAGGAATGCTGGCTTTAGGATCCTATATCTACAAATACACAAACATTAAACTTTTACTCGGAAGATTAGGAATGCTGGCTTTAGGATCCTATATCTACAAATACACAAACATTAAACTTTCACTCAGAAGATAAGGAATGCAGGCTTTAGGATCCTATATCTACAAATACACAAACGTTAAACTTTCACTCAGAAGATTAGGAATGCTGGCTTTAGGATCCTATATCTACAAATACTAAAACGTTAAACTTTCACTCAGAAGATAAGGAATGCTGGCTTTAGGGTCCTATATCTACAAATAGACAAACGTTAAACTTTCACTCAGAAGATTAGGAATGCTGGCTTTAGGATCCTATATCTACAAATACACAAACGTTAAACTCTTATATCTACAAATACACAAACATTAAACTTTCACTCAGAAGATTAGGAATGCTGGCTTTAGGGTCCTATATCTACAAATACACAAACATTAAACTTTCACTCAGAAGATTAGGAATGCTGGCTTTAGGGTCCTTTATCTACAAATACACAAACGTTAAACTTTCACTCAGAAGATTAGGAAAGCTGGCTTTAGGATCCTATATCTACAAATACACAAACGTTAAACTTTCACTCAGAAGATAAGGAATGCTGGCTTTAGGGTCCTATATCTACAAATACACAAACATTAAACTTTCACTCAGAAGATAAGGAATGCTGGCTTTAGGATCCTATATCTATTTGGCAAATTTCTTTAGTTTTGGTTTTCAGAATTATGAGACATGCTATGGTTATGATTCAAGTCTTGGTATGAAATGGGAATGAATTTTAAAGTATTCTTCTGTGCATTAAGAATTTATAGGATTATTGTGTTTCAGTAAGGATAAGAAATTTCAATTTAAAACCTTGATGACTTTTTCAAGAAACATATGGGTGAGAAAAGCAAGTTATAGTTTACTGTGACGTCCATTTTCACTGAACTAATACACAATTTTATTTAGGGGCCAGCTGAGGACCACCTCCGTTTGCGGGATTTTCTCGCTGCGTTGGAGACCTATTGGTGGCCTTCGGCTGTTGTCTGCTCTTTGGTCGGGTTGTTGTCTCTTCGACATATTCCCCATTTCCATTCTCAATTTTATAATTAACTTAGGGATCATAGATTTATTCTTACGAGGATGCTCGGAGCTTTTTAAGTAGGCTCTTCTCAGCAGTTTATGTGAAAATAATTATCATGATCCATTAAGATGTCAATCAAATCTACACCACTTCTATAATAAGGTAAGTAAAGCATTATAGAGGAAGCTCAATTAACACCTGTGTAAACATCTGGTCTATTCAAATACATTTTGCATGAAATTTTACAAAACTATAAAATAGAAATATAGAAATTCTTCAACAGTACTGTGTAATGCTTGGAAAGAAATCTCAAGTCTCAACAAAAAGTAAAAGTCATTTAAATATTTTCTTATTATATTTAATAATCATTCCTTTTTTATAATAAACAATTCTCAAATTTTATAATTAGATGATACTATTTAAAAATAGTTTATATTATATAATAAGCTACATAAAAGTTATCAAACAGCAGTCAGGTGTCGATAATAAACAAGTTATTTTTTTAGTCACTTATATAAGTATATTTTTTTTAACTATTTAATAACTCAATAGTTATTTTTAATGTCAAATGAAGCATGGACTAAATGTATATAAAAATTTTATATCATTTCATTAAATAAAATTAAGTATTTACCCAATTTGAGATGAGTATAGAGGTTACTTGAAAAATAATGACAAAAATATTACTTTTATAAATTATTTTATACAACTTCAAAAAACTTAGTATTTACAGTTATTTAAGGAACATATATGTAATTGTTTTTGATTAACATTCAATTTATAAATAACTTCAAGTCTTAATCAAATCACAAGGTTCCATCTAGTTATTCTGTCTATCTCTAAGATTTTAAGGGGAAATGATATTTTAATAGCCCCAAGAGGCCAATCTTTGACCAGGAAGTGTGGCATCAGAAAGGCAATTAGTGCTTGTGAAGGATTTAAATAGTTTTATATTTCATGGGGAAAATAACCAGATGTCTGTGAAAATTCGTTAAAGCTAGTAAAACCTGTATGAATGGACACCTATAAAAATAATATTAAGAGAAGTTACTTATTCATGATATAGAAGAAATATTTGAAACAGCCTCATTTTCAACATAACTTGTATAGGTAATTTTGAAAATTACTTGTTAAAGTAATGCCCCTAACTAAACAATGATAATATGTTTTTTTCTTTAAATAGCAAACTAAGTTCTTTAATAGAACATTGTGGCTACTTTAGGAAAAGATGTAATTCATTAGTGGAAACCTGGTTTGAGGGGGTAATACCATCGTTGTTATCCCTCTATGTCTCTCTTTAATTGATTTTTTTTTTTAAATTGTGCGGATTTAGCTTTGTTTTTAATAAAGAAATACTTGACATGAGTAAAATTATTTTCCCCCTATAAGTCTTTGTTTAATTGTTATATTTCAAAAAAAAAATGTACAGAATTTATCCATGTTTTAAATAAAGAAATAAACAAATACTTGACAAATAAAGTTTTATCCTGTCCTGTACTACAGTAAAATATAACATATCTTTTCAGTGCATATAAGAAAGTAGACATCACCAAAAGTTAACCAATCAAATCCTCTCCCCCTTTTTTCCCTGTTTACAAAATAAAATATTTTTATTGCTTTGAGACACCCAAGATAAATGTTTACGACTCAAAAAAACTTTTCTGCAATGAAATTGAGGGTTAATTCAGGGGCTGCTCTGGCTCCCAAAAGTTGGAGCCAGAAAATAGCCAACTCCTATATTTTGTCGCCAGTTTTGAAAACTTGGAGCAAACTTTAGAGCCAGCTAGACTCTTTAATTCTTCTGTCAAAATTTAAACTATGTTCAATTTAAATTTCTTATGCACTCAGCCTGCACTTTACATCATTTAACATGTTACACTAAGTAAGTTATTGCATAGGGTTTCTATACTTACAACAAAACTGACATGTGTACTTTATTTTCTTTGTCAGTATTTCATATGTAGAAGAATATACAATAGCTTATGGTCTGTAAATGCTACAGAATAGAGAATTTTTCTAAACTAAAAAATAAAAAAATAGAAAAAAATGGGTATTTGTATGAAGAAAACAGAATAAGAGGTGTTTAGATTTAGAGAATAGTGAAAAATTGTATTAGAAATAAAGAAAACAGAAAAAGATGACCAAGGCACCCTACCAACCCTACCCATCCTGCTACTAAACCCCTCTTTAACTCTTCCCATAACTCAAAAGACCCAAACATATAAATTCTAAAGCCAGAAGTATGTAGCCATATCTAAGACATATCTTAAGTAGGTATCTCAATGCTAGGAAAAAGTAAAAGTGAGTTATCTTTCTTTATTCGGGTATGCTCCCTCTTTGGAGGATTATACACAGTACGTAGAAGAAGTAAACATGACCAACAATGGCGGTCGTTTTGTTATTTTCGTATCATAACTGAGGGCAGTCAAAGACAAATTTCGTTTGAATTTGCTATTTTTTACGGAAAACAAGTAAAACAATGTTTTTAACAATTTGATTATGGTTTTCAACTTCCTGTCAATTATGTTTTCTTTATAACTACGGTAAACATTGAAAATTGTGTTGTCGGATGAACATTTCTTCAAATGAAATAGACAAATGCAGACTGCCTATTTGAATGAATTAATGTTGATGATCATTAATGACCCATCCGATAAATGGATTACCTGTAACAACAGATTATGACACCTGTTGTAACCGTTGATTAGCTTGGGGTTGTAAACAAAGTCATAAACTTGTCGCCAGGTAAAATTTTGTACAATTTATTTTTTTTAACTTTTACCAATTAACATGAAGATCGATATTGTCAAGAAATGAAAATTTTTACATAGGAAAATGTTGGCGCCAGAAATATCGCCAGCAGCCGTATTTTGTCGCCAGATGAAATAAAAAATCGCAAATTGCGACATTGGCGACGCTTAGAGCGGTCCTTGTTAATTCCCAAAAACTGTAAAATTAAATGGAATATAAAAAAAATCAATCCTTTTTCGCATGAAACTGAATAAACAATGTTTTGGTAGTATGGTTATAAATCAATAACCATAGTTTGTGACTTTGATGACTTTTATATTTTCATTTTGTATAGTAAAATTTAAAATATATTTATATTTCAAATATAAAATTTTAGTATTTTTTGTATCATGTGTATTGAAAAGAATGATAATTATTAAGAAAACATTTTCTTTCTATGTAGACTTGATACCAAGCATTGTACAGTAATATTGAAGAATTTCTCATCTATTTTATAGTTTTGTAAAATTAAAGCAAGATTTGTTTGAATAGACCAGATGTTTTACACAGGTGTTAATTGAGCTTCCTCTATAACGCTCTACTTTCCTTATTATAAAAGTAATATTTTGTCTTTATTTTTAAAGTAACCTCTCTATACTTATCTCAAATTGGGTAAATACTTAATTTTATTAAATGAAATGATATAAAATTCTTATATACTACATTTAGTCCATGCTTCATTTGACATAAGACATTTAAAATAACTATTGAGTTATTAAATAGTTTAAAAAATATGTACTTATATAAGAGACTAAAAAATAACTTTTTAGTATCGACACCTGACTGCTGTTTGTGTCTTGATAATTTTTATGTAGCATATTATATAATATAAACTATTTTTAAATAGTATCATCTAATTATAAAATTTGAGAATTTTTATTATAAAAAGGAATGATTATTAAATATAATAAGAAAATATTTAAACGACTTTTACTTTTTGTTGAGACTTGAGATTTCTTTCCAAGCATTACACAGTACTGTTGAAGAATTTCTAATCTATTTTATAGTTTTGTAAAATTTCATGCAAAATGTATTTGAATAGACCAGATGTTTACACAGGTGTTAGTTGAGCTTCCTTTATAATGCTTTACTTTCCTTATTATAGAAGTGGTGTAGATTTGATTGACATCTTAATGGATCATGATAATTATTGTCACATAAACTGCTGAGAAGAGCCTTCTTAAAAAGCTCCGAGCATCCTCCTAGCATGCTCGGAGCATCCTTGTCAGAATAAATCTATGATCCCTTAGGTTAATGTCAGAATTAAAGACTTAATGTTCAGCTAATGGAATATCTTGTCGTTTGTTTATTGTAGCGGTGAAGGAAGTCGTCATTCTGACAATAGTGAAGACAGAACGCCATCTGCAATGGCAAGAGCAGTCACGGTTCATCCAGACACTACAAAAGTCATGTACTTTGCCTAGAACAAGAAAGATCCAAAGTTTTCACAGGGCATTCCGATCTCAACCCAGTTGTAGAATCATCGTTCAACACAAGTGCTTAAATACATTATATTTATGTGTCAAAAATGGGGACTATGCCATTTTGGAAATTGTCATTGTATGAACAAATGCTCTTAATTGTTGGATATTGTTAGCGTTATTCATATATAAGGCCGGGAATGTATATAATATTATTTTGTGCATATGTTATTTCTATATAAGGTTGAGCCTCTTTGTAAGTTGTACGTAGAATTCCTCTAATTTTGTCAATTTTTGCATCCATTTCTATTTCCTTACTTGTAACAATTTTATCACTGAATTTAACATTTCGAAGACGATGAAATGTTGTTTTTTGTTGTTGTAAAAAGTGATAAATTTAGAGGAAGAGAAAGAAGGTTGACTGTAATTATTAAATTATTTATTGATATTTTATTGCAGGACTTCATTATTTCTTGGTTGACAGTTCACTGAAATTTAAAAAAAAATAACTTCTTAAGGAAAAAATGTCAACTGAGAAAAGATTTAGTCTCTGTTTTTTGTATAATTAATGAATCACATGTTATTTTATCTTTTATTTAATTGAGATTAAGACAAGACAACAATCTTTATTATATCTTAAGTGACTAGAGGAATACATTGTGATTTATAATACAAATAAAGAAATGATTTAATTTTTTTTAAATTAGTCACTTTAACTGTTTGCATGGATTCAAATTTCAAAATTTTAACAATTGTGTTTTTGAAATTATTACTTAGTATTCTTGAAGTTTGGTTTTACCTCAGGTTAAATTTGGCTGTAAGACAGATTTCATTTTTCATTTGATGTGATCATGAAATAATGAATTTTAGATTATTTTTGATAAATGTAAGTTGAACATTCATCGAAATTGCTGATAAATTTTGAAATGTTTTTAAAGGTTTGAAAATAAATTAGGTCAACATTTAAATATTTGATTTTGAGAAATATAATTTGAGTTAATTATATCATGGTGCTGTAATTAACTATAGACAGCAATAGTGATGTGGTAATTATGATTGATCATTGTGGTAATTTTATATATTTGTGTATATGCTCTCAGTCAAGATAATTGTTAGTTTATTGACCTTTGAGATGTTGTTTAAAATCATTTTTTAATTTTTGTTCTACTTTAGATTCAGTATAGTAACTTTGTAGTGAATTTTTTTCAGTAGAATTCATTTATGTTTGTCTTTTACACAAACTTGTATGAAAAAGTAAATAAGTTTCAATGAGAATGTACATATTCAAGTTTCAGGTTTGGTAGCATTTGTATACCAGTCAACTAGTTAGGGAAAATTAACACTAAAATCAGAATCAGATAAATTTCAAAAACAAATTTTGTTGGATTAGATGCAAAATTTGCAATTGAAAAGAGAGAAATGTATTAAAACTAACAATTATTTTTACAACAATTGTAGGTTTGTATGAAGAATTCATATCAGAGTATTTTAACCATTCCTTTCATATTTGTTGAAATTATTATTCATTTAACACATTTTATTTAAGATTTTATCTTTTTACTTTTTCTTTTTTTTTTAGAAATCTTCCAATCTCTTTGAAAAATAAAAACAAAACTAAAATTAGCTTTTTACTGAGCTTATATGAATTAATTTACAGTTATTCCCCTTTGAACTTTTGGTTGAATGTTTCTAATGTTTTCAACTTGTATAACCAATATGTGCTAATGTGGCGTTAAACATCAATCAATATTTTCAATCTCTTTTTTTTCTAAAATACACCAAATTAAGATTTATAAAAATTTCTCTAGTGAAACAAAAGTAAAAAATTTCTAAATGTTTATCATGTTACCATGTTGTCTTAACCATAAAAGTATAAAACTGCGGACAATTTCTTCCTGCTTAAATTGTTTATTGGTTTCTGTTTTATTTTTTAGATATATTTTGTTCTTTAGTCCCACCTCTTGTCGTTATTCTTTTATCCACCAAATATTTAACCACCAGCAGGGGAGATAATTCTCCCTTTATCCAATCATTGTGTAGTCCCGCTAAATTTTCTCTGGAAATTGTGCATTGAGGGTACAAAGATGCTATCAGAAACAGTGGAAAATCAATTTAGAATTAAGTATGTATTTGAGCAGCTAAGAAAATCCAGCATTCTTCATGCATTAAATTGTCATTCATACAACTAAAAAAGAAATCATGATTTAAAAAAGTCATTATAAATGTTTCAAAGATGTCTTCCATCTTGTAGATTGTGACTGGAATCTTTCAGATTTTGTCAATATCTGCATTTTAATGCATATGAAAATTAAAAGAATTTGATAAGAATACAGAATTTGGATATTTTTCTTTATAATAAAAGATGGAATTGTAAAAAAAATAAAAGAATTTGATTAAGGTAAGATAGCAGTAACTGACTTGTCGGATAAAAGTAAGAATTTATGTGGTTTTTAAGAAAAATGTGAGTTACTTGGAATTTTAAGTATCATCAATGTGCCTCAATGTTCAAATTTTGTAAAGAGAAAATAGTTATGCATGTATCAATTGCAAAGTTATTATTAATCATCAAAAATTTCCAAAATTCAGATATATACCATTATAACTTGTATGCAATACCATTTTAAGGTCAAATAAGCTAGTCATTAGAAGCAGCTCAAATTTTACCAAGCCTTAATTTACACCAAATTAATCTAAGCCAAGTAACCTGTTCCTATCAGCAATAATAGCTGAATAATGGCAGACGATCATTCATATTTTTTACAGGTCATATTGCAAAAATTTATCATATCATCAAATTTACTGAGATTAAATTAGTACTTATGTATTTTTTGTTCAGGACTTAAAATGTCAAATGTTCTGATATTATTTTTCATTGCAAATTAAATATACAAACTCAGCTTGTCCAATCACCAAAGAGAATTATACAAAGATTTCGATTGGTTTATTTAAAAACATGTGTGGTACAGAATATCTGATTGGTGAAAAAATAATCTAAGTGCCATATAGGGAGATGTTGTTTTTTCTAGTCATGATACAAGGTCAGCTGCATTCCAGTGTTTTAAGAAATTCAATCATTTGATGTGATGGCTGTGATTAAATGCAATCATGATTTTAAGGGATGTAAAACTTTTTCACTTTACATGGTTGTTTTAATATTTTAGACTTAAATTGTGATAAATTAATTTTTGAGTAAAATATGACGATTTTTTTTTTCAAATTTGATTCAGATATATTAGAGTGATATTTGAATTTATATTTGAGAAAATATTTCCACTATTAAACTTTGACAAATTTAAGAAAAACCTGGCATGACAAGTTTATGAACAAGGAAAAATTGCTCAAACATGAAAAAGCAAAAAAACGTACATATTAAATATTTATCATGACAATGAATTTTTTTTGTATCACCAAAGAATGTGTGGTGCTTTGTTGTTCCATTCCACAAACCATCCCTTAAGATAATGTAAGATGATATAATGTTACCTAGTCTTGTAATCATGGTGAGATTCCAGGGTCTGCTGAACAGAAAGTTTGAATAAATATCACAATTTATAAAGATTTTGCTGGAATTCTTGGAGGTGGTATGGTAGTCCCTTCCTCTAATAAGAACCTTTCTCCAGCAGTAGTCCCGCCTTTCATATTTGACACCTTTCTTCATAGACCAACCCCCATTGTTTCAATATTTAAAGATATTTTGAATTATCTATTTCACCGTAGACCTATAGGATTGATTGAGTTATTCCGCATACAACCCCATTGTCAGCTTTGAAATCAAGACTTGATGGAAATTTTTGGGATGAAAAATTCAAAGAAAGATTTGAAAAATATGCATAGTGTGAAGTTACAGCTATGTATTAGAAATTTATCATGTTGGTCGTTGGGAATAGGGTCCAGTCTATGTGTCAGGCATTCTCCATCGCAAATGTTAATTTCTTGAAGTTGCAACTATATATTAGAGTTTGTTCATGCTGATTGTCAGGGAAAGGTTCCAGTCTATGGGTCAGGCAATCTCCTTTGCAAATTTTAATTTCTATGCAGATTTTGATAGTAAGTTGAACTTAAAAAATCCATGATATTCTGTTTGATTAGAAATCCAAAAGTTTATCAGAGGAAGTCCCATTGCTAGCTATAAATAGATCAACCTTTCTGTTCAGCATGAAATTATGTGGTAATTAACTGTGGTATTTTGTGAACCTGTCACATGCAACTCCATGGTCCAATCTGATTGGTACATATCATGTCATGTGACATATCTCAGACCAATGACACCATTTCAGAGTGTTTCCATGGTTGCAATAGCATGCAGACAGGTCCACAGGACTATTGATTTGCATATTTTATATATTTGTTTTATTTAATGTTATTGTGTGGGTGCTTTGTATAGATGTATTTGTATATAATAATCAAATTTCATTATTTTTTCCATATAAATGATTGAAGAGTGTAAACAAATATTAAAATGAAGGGTACCAAACAATCATTTTCAGTGTGAAAATATACAATACAAAGGAGTCAATTTTAATAATATTGATTTTTTTTATCATGAATATTTTATAATATTATGCTCTTTATCAAGAGTGGAATTTCAGTTTGTTTGTTTTTTAATCATAAATTGACATGATTTCCAAAGATTTCTATCCACTGAATATTTGTGAGCTATACAGTAAATTATGCATGCTACCATAGTAAGGCTTCCTATAGCAGTGTCAAAACTTGCCAACATTGAATCTCAGCAGACAGGGTTTGGTTAAAATGAAATAAAGCATAAAATAGGGCTATATCAGAAGAAATGTATTGGGGTTTTGGTGTTTCAGGCGTGCAGTATTTATAGAATTTGAAATAGAATAGTCAAAGCTAGATCTTAAGCAAATGGTAACATGAAAAAGTACTTGAGCTTCATTGCATTTCTTTCTGGAAATGCCAATTACAGAAAATAAATCTCAAAATGATTACCGGTAAGTTTCATGTACCAATATGCATTTATTGATTTTTGGAGGTGAAAACTAAAAAAAAAACTTTTGATTATGTGACTGAACTACTTCGACTTTTTTCAAAGAAAAGTGCATACAGTTTTAGGATTTTGTTAACATTACATTGTGGATATGTTTAAATTAAATCTTGAAAAGTTGTACGCTTGATTTAGGTTTCTTTTGCTCAATATTGACATGAATTGAATCTGATGGTTAAAGATCTGTGATGCAATCTCCATACACCAAACTCTTAGTCTGCAGAAATCATTCATATCCCAACCATTTCTGTGTCCACACTTATTGTCAAAAGTATTAATAATGAAAATCTTTTTTAAAGTCAGTGTAAAATGCTTGTGAACACATTTTTTGTAAAAAGTAAATTTTTGTCCACTCCGAAAGAGTACATAATTGAGGAAATCATAATATCTTAAATACATAAATAATGTTATAATTCTCACCTTAGTATGTCAACATATCTATATATAGCAGCTGTATTGTACAGGATTGATGATTAGAACTTATACCTTAATTATGGACGTAAAAATTATTGTGGTTTTTAATTGGACATCTATGAATAATCAGATTGGAATAAGGATGTTTGTTGCTAAAAAAAAAAAAATTTTTTAAAAATGACACAAAAAAATACCTAGGCAGCAAAACTAATGGTTACAAGGAAATTAAGTTAACCTGTAGTGAACATCCTTATAAAATTGAAAGTAACTTATATCATGATTTCCAATTGTTTGTAAATATCTGATTTTAAAGTTTGTTTGGACTTTTCTTTTGTTTTATAAACAAAATAAGGGTCTTAGGCCATTTCAATTTATTGTTTGGTTATTACTGCTCCACCAAATTGATTGAGAGAATTCAAATTTTAATGATTTTTGTTTTGGAAATAACTTGAGAAGTATAAGTTTGGATATCTATTCAAATATTTAGATATTGACTTTTTGCATGTGGTTAATAATATGAAGATAATATTGGTGAAGGCACTCCAGTTGTAAAAATGATGGCCCATTTTGTAACCTGGTATGGAAAAGAACCATTTTGAGGCCATAAATGTAATCAAATAATTATTAATTTTATGTTTCCTTATCAACATTAAGTCACCCTCTGGAAGAGATTGACTACAAAATACAAAGACATTTTTAACATCAACATCAATGCTAAAATGATGAACAATAAGCTGTAGGGATCAACTTGAATAAATTCAAAATAACAAAATATCAGAACAAAGTTCGGTTTCAGAGTAATAGCTTAATGTTCAATTGCCTTAAATGTACATGATATAGAGATCCATGGAATTCTAGTTGCTTCATAAGGAATGTGAAGAATGCATGGAGTATAAGGCATTCAGAAAGTTGAACAAACTTTTTGTAAGGGGATTTTCCTAGTGAAAGGGTTAAAGGTCAACTAAAGAAAATTACTTGCCATCATCGTATTGGTTGGACTCAATTGTATAAAGCTTCATTTAACGTCTTTAGAGTTTAAGGAATTTTTGTTTTACTCCCTAGTCATTCTCACTTGGATCTCTTTACAAAGTAAGAAGAAAAAATTAACAAAATAAGAACAAATTCATATTTGAGAAAAAATATTCTGTGGAAATTAAAAGAAAACTTAATCAAAAGTGAAAGTAAAAAAAAAAATGTTTATTTGTAGCAAATAGGACAAAATACTACCTCGTTCTGAGGACAAAATGAACAGCTCATTGGCTATACTAAAGTTTTCTTAATTATATGAATCTAATACTGCCTTTAATTTGTATAGATATTTGATATCATGTATAGGTTTCATTTAAAATACATGGAACAAAATGTTATGCAAAGTATGCATTATCACAAGAAACTGCACCGTTTTTAATTACTACCATATATGAAAAGACCAACTTGTAATTTAATCATTTTTATATGTAAGGTGTTTTTTTTTTGTATTGTAAAATTATCTGCAACAGAAAAAGGGAAATTCTGCCTGTCCTCACAAAGCATTCAAAATATTGCTTTTTCACATGGATCAATTTATTATGCAACACACCAACAATTTATGGTATGTAAAATTTTTGTTACAGTCGAAAGTTCATCTGCCATTCACATTACATTTAAATTTGCTTTTTGCATTTATATTGGTAGGTTGTTAATCGGTTTGAAGATCACATCTGTAGACTCAAAGTGGACAGGCAGTGTTATTAAAAGAAAAATCCAATTGATTCCTAATTAGATAAAAATACTAAATACTTTTTATATATGTTCATAGTTTATCATTATTCAAAGATATGTAATTGTAAGGTAACCATATAAAATTGACTTAAATATTACTGCTGTAGAAAAAGAGATAGATTGGTTCTAAATCTTCCACTTATTAGACCATTGCCTTCTTGGTTTCAATTGTCCATCTGTAAGGAGGTTATATTAATCTGATTAGAATTTAGCAAGAAAGGGTGACTCATTGTTGAAGTAAGTATTTGGAAGAGCTTGAGTCCATCTGTAAGGGAGGTTATATTAATCTGATTAGAATTTAATAAGAAAAGGTGACTCATTGTTGAAGTAAGTTTTGGAAGGGTAAGCAGCAGATCTAAATATTTAACATTCCTGATAAACTATCATGACCTTTGACCTTGTGAATGACAGGCATATTATGCAACCATTTTAATTTTTTTGTATCACATGCCACCATTGTAATGAGACTTGCACAGTATTTTTAACAAGTCCATGATAAACCCCCGTTAGATATGCTCCACCTTTGTATGTATATTTGTGGTACCTGTTGCTTTTTACAGAGTCTATAGTATTTTAATTTAATAAAGTGTATATTATGTATAAATGTACTTTTGTTTTCAATTTGCCACTGAATTGTAAACAGCCATCTCAAATCATCTCTTTGTTGTCCCCTGTATGACGCATTGCGGGGGACATAGAAATACCAGGCGTCTGTCTATCTGATCTTGTTAGTACTCTAACGTGTACAATTTTTACCAAATTTTTATGAAACATATATCATAGGTTTATATCAGCAATGTCTGGGACAAAGTCAAAAATCAGTGCTTATCAGTATTTTTATACGACCACAAAAAAATTGATTTCATATATTGCTATCATGTCGTCGTCCGAAGACCTTTGGTTTCCTGACAATAACTTTATTATAAGTGAATGGATCTGTATGAAATTTAATCACAAGGTTCAATAGCACAAAAGGAAGGTTGGGATTGATTTTGGGGGTTATGGTCCCAACTGTTTAGGAATTATGGGTCAAAAAGGGGCCAAAAAGGGCATTTTTTTCTAGTTTCCAGACAATAACTTGTTTAGAAGTGTATGGATCACTATGAAATTGTACCACAAAGTTCCATACCACAAAGGGAAGGTTGGGATTGACTTTGGGGTTATGGCCTAAACTGTTCAGGAATCTGCAAAAAAAAGGAGGAAAACAAGGTTTTTCTGGTTAATGGACAATTACTTGAGTATTAGTCTATGGATCTCTTTGAAATTGATACACAAGGTTCCATACCTTAAAGGGAAAGTTGGGTTTGACTTTGGGGGTTATGGCTCAAAAAGGGGGGGGGTTTGTCTTTTTCTCAAGGAAAACTGAAATCGGTGCCATTGTTTATATGTAGTTGGCTAATAGATTATTTATAACTAATTGGACAGTTTTTTCATACTTTTAATTCTGGAATATAAAAATTATGACCAGAATAAGCTTAATTAATCGTCGAACAACGTAAAATAATTTAATTAATCGTCGAACAACGTAAAATAATTGAAGTTGCACATAGGAAATAGTGCTCCATAGAAATTCAAACATTTTTGGAAAATGACGCTATCAGCGGCATGTTTCCGATACCATTGACCAGAACTAACGGAAGTTGATTATGCCTCCGCCTACCGCACTCGGTTTCATATTTACTATTTTATATACTAACTGGAATCTGCTTGTATTACGCTACACTCGAACAAAGTGTTGTAGTCGAACGGGAACCAGTTTACATACTTTATTTTATTTACCAAAAAGATATCTTGACCTGTCCATATGTTTTTTGTTATTAAATGGTATTTGGAGCTATCCCTTTGTTATATTTTTCATATTTATTCGAGCTTTCACTTTCATGTCTTACAATCGTAAACAATCGGTATGTATACATGATAAATAGATCCGTTTTGTTATGGTGTTGGACTTTTTACCCTCAAATGATCAGCAATCACTAGACAAAATAGTTCTCCTAAATAATGTCGGCCTTTCATGCCATTTCAACTTTAAAATCATTACAAAAGTAATAACCGGAATCATTTGATATCCATTGGATAGAAACTGGTCTTTATCCAGATTTACGAAGATTTTAATAATCGGAAATGAGTAATACGGTTATACCCAAGCGGTGCGTATGAATCTTTGTTTACAAAGTTATAGCAGCAGAGTCTGTAACTGTATCATTATTAATTAACTACACTGTTATTGTTCTTAATATGATGAAAACTGCCTATGCAATATAAGGTGTCAACTCAGCCAATACAGATTTTTTTTCCGTATTGGCCGAGTTCTGATCCGGCCAAAACAGGATTTCGGAACGTCTCTAGTTTTTAGATCATAAGTCACGATAAACTCAAACTGAACGTAAACAGTTGTTTGTACGACGCAGTTTTTATTTATTCACCATTCTCAGATCTGCAGTGACATCACAACATGTAACTGACCAATCAGTGATTAGCATTTGTGTTATGTAAACAATGTTGAGAGGTGATGCCAATAAGAATCCTCTAGATTTTCCATAGACTTCAATGCAAATTAATTTAATTGATATATATCGACACCAGTTGAATATAGTAATTTTACTCTTTTAATATTGTTAAAGACAATATATAATATCTCCATTTTGATTTTTATCATACTATATCCTCTGGTTAAAAAATAATCGGCAATATAAATAATCAGTAATCACCTTCAAATAGATGAAAAATCTAGAGAATTCCTATTGGCATCACCCCTTGAAAAATTTAAATGCCAGGATGTCCGGATCTGAGAATAAACAAGCTGAACTCCATACGAAAATTTACGACAAGAGACGATTTTTCATTCCCTATTGTTAATTTTCCTTTTTTAGACGGCGATGTTCCTTTGGCTCCATCATACGGTGTGTATATATCCCAACTCGTTCGTTATGCCCGTGTGTGTAATGATGTCATAGATTTTAACGAACGTAATCAATGCATCACTAGTAAATTATTAAGTCAGGGATTTCGTTACCATAAATTACGTAAAACTTTTACTAAGTTCTTTCATAGATACAAAGATTTGATTAGTAAATTTGGCTGTACCTGAAGAAAACTGATTAAAAACGGTATTTCACATCCTAAATTTTACGGTAATATTGTACTTAAAGCGCGGAAATCACTATATGATCCGTGTAAACTCATCGAACCTTTAAATAAACTTATTAGTTCAGGTTATCTTACCAATGTTGTAATTAGATCTTTGAATATAGTTTACATTGGCACTAATATCGATCTTGTCATCAGCAAATTAAAACATAACTAAATTTGTATTCTTTTCAAACGGGATGTTTAAAGACACACCCACGTTCATTTTGATCTATAAAGAGGTTAAACTCCTAACTATCCTACTGTCTGTCGATACATTTATTTTGGCATTGCACTAGTCATGTCTTCTTTGACTGTTCATGACGTTAAAATACTAAATCCCTGGGATGTGTTTTAGTTGATTTTAGTCTCTGATGCATGATTTTTTATTATTAATTGTTTTGGCTTTTAACTAGCTGTCAGTAACTGCGAGTACTCTCAAATCGTACTTTCTTGTTTATTTGACCTGTTGATACTAATTGTAATGCTTTTTTTTGTTATTTAATGTTATTCAGGGTTATATCTGGCCTATATACCAGCTTTGGTAAGTGTTTGGTACTAATATAAATTTCCACTTCGTACTATGAACATCAAAATTATTTATTTTGTTAAAATATTTCCTTTCTCTATTGTAACTGTATACGTATAGCTAACAACAAAATTATTTTATTTACCTGTGTTTAAAGTTATTGCAAATGGCTGATATTTTTGTTCGAGCATATTGTTTTCTTTAATTGTTTAACATTTCATACCGATATAACATGTTACTTTTATTATTCTTCCCTTAGTTTATTTATTTTGAATTTGCATTGTATCATAGGTCAAATTTATTTGTTCAGTGTATGTTCAATGGTGTTATTATGTCCTTTGATTGAGTTAAGCTATTTCAGTTGATATTTTATAGTGTGTTTTCTATGTTGTGATGTTACACTATTGTTTCAGAAAAAGGGTGAAGGTTTGGTACCATTAAAACGTTTAAACCCGCTGCATTTGTTTGCACCTGTCCTAAGTCAGGAATCTGATGTTCAGTAGTTGTCGTTTGTTGATGTGGTTCATAAGTGTTTCTCGTTTCTCGTTTTATATAGATTAGACCGTTGGTTTTCCCGTTTGAATGGTTTTACACTAGTAATTTTGGGGCCCTTTATAGCTTACTGTTCGGTGTGAGCCTAGGCTCCAGGTTGAAGACCGTACTTTGACCTATAGTGGTTTACATTTATAAATTTTGACTTGGATGGAGAGTTGTCTCATTGGCACTCATACCACATCTTCTTATATCTATGAAACGTTCAGTATGGCATATATTTTAGGTTAAAGATGGTCCCATTCATTTGAAAAGCATTTTGAAAGTAGACGATAGAATTATTTCAGGTTTGACGACCTCATAATTTCATCATGTCGATGGTACAAATCGATTTTTACTGTTTACTTTCGCTTCTCATGATTTGTAAACGGTCTTTTATTTTTAAACCCGAACCAGGCATATGCATTCTGTAATTGTGCAAATTTTCGTTCTTTGGTCAATTGGCTTATGGATAGTTGTATCAATTTCAACTCTTACATTATTTTTTTAAATATATTTGCATTACACATGCAATGGCAGTACCTTTCAATTACTATTTATGTGTTGTGTCTAAATTAAAGTTGTAACACTTTATAGTGACTGGAAAGGGTAGAAAATTCATCAGAAGATACATAGAAACGGCACCAAATCATTAGATATTGCATCTTATAAAAGAAACTGAGATTTGGATAGTTCCACTTCAAGGTAAAATGTTTATCTCTTGTGAAATGAAAAAAAAAATATTGTAACACTGTAGTTAATTAATAAAGATACTATTACATGTATTTCTGTATTGGCCTTATTGTTGGTCCTCAGCCAGCAGTATTGGCCTTATTGTTGGTCCTCAGCCAGCAGTATTGGCCTTCGGCTTCGCCTCAGACCAATACACCAAGACATGGACCAATAACAAGGACAATACAGAAATACTTACGCAATAATATTATAGAATGACAGTATGGTTCAATAGCGGGAATCAGCCCCTCAACTACTTTTTACATAAATATTAACTTCTGGCTTCAACTCCTTGTTCGTCTTGTCTGGAGATCTTGTTGTAGTTCCAGTTGGGCAAGCATTTTAGAGACGTATCCCGTCCATCCTCTCTTGACTTGTAATTTCTGATGATAGATTTTGCCGCTTGACGTTGTATCCTTTCAAGCTTGTTTTTTTTGTTTGTTACCGTGTAGGGGTCCCATACTATGGCTCCATATTAAATTGTAAGATCCATTCCTAAAGGTCTAGATCATTGTTCTAATCTGACACAAATTTCAATAACTGGAATGCTACCCAAGTTGAATATATGGTGACCTACTAGAACAGCATTATCACTATTGAAATTGTGTTTAATACCATGATTGTTACCGTGTAGGGGTCCCATACTATGGCTCCATATTAAATTGTAAGATCCATTCCTAAAGGTCTAGATCATTGTTCTAATCTGACACAAATTTCAATAACTGGAATGCTACCCAAGTTGAATATATGGTGACCTACTAGAACAGCATTATCACTATTGAAATTGTGTTTAATACCATGATTGTTCAATGTCATTAACTTAAATGGAGACAGACATTTGACCTGAAAGGTGGTGTGGGAATGCAAAATCAAAACTAACTGACTGATATATGGTTAAAGAATGAATATCAATTACATGGGTCAACATGGTCAAGGGCAGAGTTGTTATGAAATAACAATATGGCAGAGAAGGGTTTCAAGTTTCATATAAAGTGACCTGACTGACATGAAATAAAAATCAAAGGAGTATCCCTATTTGTCCGATCTTCAAGGTGAAATAAAACTAGTAAAACAATATTATACTATTGTCTAAATCTACAGAAATATAATTTGCTTCAAGTAACAGAAATAACTAGGTCACTAGTAACTTATTTAATGAGTATGTGGGGTATAAGAGCTTGATAACAACAGGCTCTTCATAATCATTGGTTTGAAAAGGATACTAGTAGTCTATATTCTTGATTTAGAAAATGTAATTGCAAGACAAAAATCACATTACTTAGAATACTTTAGATCATTCAGGTAGTCTTTATTTATATGTACAAAAGAACAGCCAGTAGTCATTGGATATTGTAGATCATTCAAATAGTCTTGACCTATTTATTAGTACAAAAGAACAGCCAGTAGTCATTGGATACTGTAGATCATTCTGGTAGTCTTGACCTATTTATTTATAGAAAAAAAACAGCCAGTAGTCATTGGATACTGTAGATCATTCAGGTAGTCTTGACCTATACATTTGTACTAAAAAAACAGCCAGTTGTCATCTTCACATAACACACACATATACGAGTATCAATTATATGCTTACGAGACATGTTGGAATGTTAAACTAATTATGGTATGTGAAAATCAAGACTTGCATAAAAAATATCACAATATTAGAGACAGTGGCGTCATTTTTCCTCAGAGCTTTCAGCTGTTTGATTTATTGTCCCGTGTGCTTTTGGTAAAGATGTCAAAAAACAATTGTATGAAATATTTAATCGCCGAAAATCTCTAAATACAAGTCGTTTACATTTCCCAAATAGCAAAAGGAGTAGGAATATTGTTTGGCGGCAACACGGAATTACAAGTCTAAGTTGGCGGTAATTTTAACTAAGAAGACGAAACGTACCTTTTAAATTTTGAGGATTCTGATGATAGAAAGGTAATTAATTATTGTTAATCATGATATTCTTTTTGTTTGAGATGATTGTGATTATTTAATGGTTGCATGGACATTTGAATTCCTTCCTTTTGTATTATTCTGTTTATCACATAACTGACCTTGTCAAATAATGTTGTTGTTATTTATGAATGTGAACCGAAAATCAAGACGGTCTCACTTATTAGCGACAAGACGAATTTAGAGACAAGAAGCGACAGGAAGAAAAAAAGTTAGCGACAGGAAAAAAAATAGGGACAAGAAAGTTTATATACTATTAAAATAATAAATTAATAGAAAAGTCAATTAATTACAGTTGACTATTTTCTGTTTTAAAAAGTTTAAAATTATGTTATATTTAGTATCACTACGTACTTCTTGACACTTCTTGTCTCTAATTAGTGAGACCTTTCAAGATGGCGAACTTGCCGAAAATTTTTAATAGCAGAATGTGATATGGATTTTAGACTCAGAAGGATCGTTGATCATAGTCAGGCACACGAAAATGTAGAAAATCCATTTATATATTACTGTTTACAGGTACGGATGTCTGAAAAATGTATAAAATCAGCGAAAATCAATAAAAAGCAAATGTGAATTGGGAAATATATGCAGACAGAAGAATTCGGTCTACATCATCATGATCATGACATGAAGCCACTGTCAGACTCTCAGGCACTTCCATGGGAAGATCCACAATCAATGTATATTTAGGAGCTCAAAATATATGTTGATAGTGGATCTTCCCGTGCATAGAAATAAGTGTCTGTGGTCCGACTTTGACATTTCAATGTTTATGATATTTTTTTCTAAACCAGAACTTTTTTTATTTCTAGGCCTATAAAAATCTTCATTTATGGCTCATTTAAAAGAAAATATATCTTTCAAGCAGTGTAAAGTCCAAGAATGTTTGACCAACCGTTTATCACCTGTCATTTTATTCCAAACTTGGTATGGAGTGACATCTTGGACGGGGTATGGGGTCATTTACATTAACTAAAGGCAGGTCAATCAGACCTCACCTTTGAACCCTGTTATAGTAATCCATTTGTCTTATTTGTGTCATAACTTTTGTACTGTAGAAATTAATTGACCAAACTCTCGACCAAACTCAGTGTTCTCCCCAGGGAAGCAAGTCAACTCATACTATTGCAAACTTGTACTGTACTACCAGGTCAACTCATACCAACATTAACTACTTAATTTTGGAATTCATAATATAATTCAGTCTGATAGACCTATCAGAGACCATGTGTCAACTTCCAACAGAGGCAGACTAGAATATAATATACTAAATGACATGCATGTATTACTTGAATTAAATAAAAGAAATAAAATTTAAACATGATTATGTCTCTCAAATTGCACATCTTTTTGTCAAAAATTAAACTTTGATCTGACAAAATTTTCGTGGACGTAACTCGTGTAAATATATTTTATCATGATTGTATGTCTAAATAAACAATATAAATATTTGTATTTGTTTTTATTTCAGCTAGATTCCATGACAGCTATGAAACTCTAGACCATTATGATGTTTTGAATATATTTATACATGTATATCTACAGATATACATAAATAAATATATGAAGATTTTTACCAGGTCTCATCGATGACGACTAGTCAGACAAATTTTGGTTCAGGTGGATGACAGGAATCATTACAAAATTGCCAGGGGTTACAACACATGAATATTATTTGTCATGGAGTTTGCCATAACGATCTAGCTATTTTTAGAGGCTGTCTAATGATACTTTCAGAACTACCCTATGTCTGTGTAACTGTTACTACAAAGAGGGAGATAGATGTATTGTATTATTGCACACTATTACTCTATATATAAATATAAGTAGTAACCCAGTTACCAGTTATATAAAGATAGTTTGAATTCATAATGATGATACATTGTGCAAGTACATGACATATGTTTCATAAAGTATGTAAGAAATTAAGAATATAAAAATATTAAAAAAAGAAAGACAAAATATTTGTATAAAATTTGACGTAAATGTAATAGATTGGACACTGAGAAGTACAATAATGTAAAAGAAAATTAAAAGATAAATATGTTGCATCATTGCTAGCCCAACAACACCAGCATTTTTGTGTAATATGATCCATGCATGATAAACAATAAAATAACACCACCTCTGATTTTTCCCAGTATTATTAACTTGATCAGTTTGTGTACTGAGACACCTGCTGATCTAACTAGAAATGCTAATGTGGCATATGAAAACTCTTTAGTACATAGTGGAATTAAAACTATACACCACTGTGGAACACCGTAATTCTGATGACATTGTTCCTGCATAAGTTAAATTCATCATCAGTGTATTGAGAAGTTGACAGAAGTTAGCATCTATATGCATGATATGTCACCGTACGGCCTGAAACAATGAGCAAAACCCATACCGCATAGTATAAAGCTATTATTGGACTTGAAATGACAAATGTAAATCAATTCCAACAAGAAAACCAGCGGCACAATTTATGTACAAATCAATAATGAAAACAAATATGATATACAGCAACAATTGACAACTACTGAATGACTTGGGACAGGCACACACATAATCTGGCAGGGTTAAACATGGTTTACTGGCGCCAAACTTTCCCCCTTACCTGGGACAGTGTACATATTTCTTCTCAGACATTCAATCATCGAAAGGATACATGTTTATTAGTAATTTAAAAATAAATGGTAAACGTTTGAAAACAAATGGAATATAGTTAGAGAAAAGTGTGTAGGAGAGTGGAAATCAGTGCAGCACATGTACAAAAAAAAATCTGATACATGAGATATATTAAGCTGTGATAAACAATTAAAGCAACACTGCCTGTGTTCATCGTTATACTTTTGGCTTGGTTTTTGATATAATTGCCTATAGCGCTTACAGTGCTTTGATTCTGGTTTCCGGACAAATACTTAAGTATTAGTCAATGGATCTCTATGAAATTGTACCACAAGGTTCCATACCACACACAGAAGGTTGGGGTCGATTTTGTGGGTTGTGACTTTAATCTTTAAGAAGCTAGAGGCCAAATAGGGGCCAAAAACAAGCTTTTCTAATACTGGCTAAGCTGGTTCTAACCTATATTATTTATGATCTATATAAAGAAACAACAAATACTGATATGGCAGGAGATACACACCAAACAGGGTGTGTAAATTATTATATTTAGTTTGTAAACAGATTTACTAAGTATTGCACAACAGCAAAGTATTGCACAACAGCAAGAAATCTTCAATTAAAAATAAATACAAATCTTTTAACTAATTTCAATGAGGATTAATTTAAAGTCTTGAATTGTTTGAGGTTTTTACAACGTATTACTATATTGGATATTTGGACATTTTTAAATAGGTCTACATTGAGGTCCAAGGGGTCCAAAATTAGATTTTGTTTGATTTCATCAAAAACTGAATTCCTGTGGTTCTATGATATGCTGAATCTAACTGTGCATTCAGATTTTTAATTTTGGGCCCTGTTTTCAAATAAGTCCATATTAAGGTCCAAAGGGTCCAAAATTAAACTTTGCTTCAATTCATGGTTTTTATTTTTTTTTTATATAGATGCTGAATCTAACCATGGAATTAGATTTTGGATATTGGACCATTAAGTAGATTAAATGTCCCATTTCAAATTTTTAAGTTATCTGACCACATTTATTCTGTGTCAGAAATCTATAATGTGTCAAATATGTAATCACTATCCAAATTCAGAGCTGTATCAAGCTTGAAAATTGTGTCCATACTTGCCCCAACTGTTCAGAGTTTGACCTCTGCGGTCGTATCCAGCTGCTACAGGCAGAGCACATTTTTATTTTAGAGTTATACGCCTTGGAAATATTAATATGGAATGTTGCATTGTATTAAAGTGCTCCCATGTTTCCAATTCTTGACAGATTGTTATGAAATTTATTTCAGGTTTATATCAGCAATTTCTTGGACAAGATCTCGAGACAGTGCCGATCAATTTATTTTTAAAGAGTTATGCGCCTTGGAAATATTAATTACATGGAAAATTGCATTTTAAGTGCGCTCGTGTACAATTCTTGCCAAATATATATTAAATTTATATCAAAGGTTTATATCAGCAATGTCTCTGACAATTTAGAAAAATCAGTGCTCATCATCAATTTTAAAAGAATTATGTCCCTTGGAAAAATAATCGTATGCAAAATTGCATTGTTATAGCTTCACATCTTTCATTTCTTTAAGATAAAAGATGTGCAATGCGGGGACAATGGAACTGTTTTTATGGCTCTGCAACAAAGTTGTCAGGGTCATATAGTTTTACCCTTATCCATCATTCCATCATTCTGCAATCAACAGTCATACAGTTTTTATACGACTGAAAAAAATTTTTGCAGTTGTATATTGGTATGATGTTGGCGTCGTCGTCGTCCGAAGACACATTGGTTTTCGTACAATAACTTTATTATAAGTGAATGGATCTCTATGAAATTTTACCATAAGGTTCAATACCACAAAAGGAAGGTTGGGATTGATTTTGGGGGTTATGGTACCAACAGTTAAGGAATAAGGGGCCAAAAAAGGGCCCAAATAAGCATTTTTCTAGTTTCCAGACAATAACTTGTGGAACGGCGTATGAATCTCTCTGAAATTATACCACAAGTTTCCATATCACAAAGGGTTGGTTAGGATTGAATTTGGGGGGTTATGGCTCAAACCGTTTAGGAATTAGGGGCAAAAAAGGGGGAAAAACAAGGGTTTCCTGGTTAATGGACAATTTAAAAGCAGTGTAAGGGAGGTAATCCAAATACATTTAAAGTATAAAAAAAATTGGATTACCTCCCTTACATTGCTTTTAAATTATGTATAAAGATGTTGTATTGTCTTGAGGTGATTAGCTGTCAATTCATTTTTAGAAGTTACTATTAAAGGAATATTAATTTTAGCCATGATTGTGTGTCATTTTCTATTTTAAGACTTTTATGATGTATTTAAATTGGTAATTATGGTTGCAAACTCCATTGGAAATTTGAATTGAGATTATGACTATATCATGAGGGAAAGAATTTTGGAGGGGGAGGTGAAAAAAATTGGGGTGGGGGCAATTTTTCTCATTTCAGATTTCAGAAATTAAAAGAAAATATCTTCAAATATTTTTTTTTTTTGCAAAATAAAGGGGGTCAATACGCAACAGCATGGTATGGTGTATTGCACAAAAGCAAAAAATTGAATATAAATTCAAATCATATTACCAATTCTAAGTTCTTTGACTACAGTTATTCTGTGTCAGAAACCTATTATGTGTCAAATATTTAATTACAATCCAAATTCAGACCTGTACCAAGCGCGAACATTGTGTCCATTTTTGCCCCAACTGTTCAGGGTTGGACCTCTGGGTATTTCTAAAAGCCTTCATATATTGAGCTGATTTTTAGTATGTGAGTCTACTATGATGAGTTACAGATCGAGTTTATGTTTTGTTCAGCTCCATTGATTTTTGCTGAAATTACGGGCTTCGGAATTGGAAAATTTTGTAAAAATAACAGTTCGACTTTTTTTCTAAACGCCTTCACATATTGAGCTGATTTTTAGTATGTGAGTGTAATATGATGAGTTACAGATTGAGTTAATGTCTACTTTCGCTCCACTGATTTGTGTCGAATTGTTGGCTTTGGATTTTTAAAATTATGGAAATAACAGTTATGTGGACTTTCCTTCTCAAATTTCCACTCCTAAAATGGCTTCAAGCTTTTTTTGCTAGCGGGGCCATTCATGTCGTTCGAACACATCTAGTTTTATTTTTCTAATTATCAAGCTAAGTGGTAGAGGTCAGCTGCTAAATAGCCTTTGCTTAAATTTCATGCTAAAATATGCTGTATTTGTGTGTAGCCTGTAGAGAAAGTTGCTTTGTAACCTTATTCCAGCATCTGCTACAGTATTAACTAATCAAAATACCAATATCATTCTAGTATCTGAGTGAACCAATAAAATTAACAGTACCAATTGTTCTTCACCAGATGTGCATGTTGACAATAAATGACTCTTCAGTGATGCTTGAGGCCAAAACATTGATATGTGGTGATTAGTAAAAGTCTATATGACACTTCATTTGGTCTGGCACGAATATTTAGTTGACCTTGCCCATTAGACCGATGTGACCTTATGCTTTCACTTTGTGTCCGTCATACTGGTCCTTTTCAATTGTCTGTGAAACTACAAGCAATGTAACATTAGGAGTGGAATAGTCTTTTCATTAACCATATATGTTTCTCCATAAAGGGGGTCTAGGGTCCCTTACCCCCTCTAAATCCGCATCTGACAAGGATATTAAACATTATTCTAATGACGGTAAGTTTTGTTTTATTGATAATTTCAAGACAAATACAAATACTTTTATGTTACAGGTTGTTCATTTCTTTTTACCTATTAGCTTTTCGTACATTTATGTATTATTAAAAAAAAACATTACTTGATATGTTATTTTTTCCCTTATTTTTTAGGGTTTGTTACTGGTTCTCATTTAAAATTATATTTTTAAAAATTCTTGAGAAGCGATAACATTGATTATTACCAAACACTTAAGACAACACTAATATTAAAACTTATTGTTTTTCTCTCTCAGTTATTCTTTGTTTAGTTTCCTAAATAGTTAAGAGGCAGATATATTTCAGAAAATGGGATGGAGCTTCAGCCATGGAATAACATCAAAATGAACATGTTGTACCATATAGCTAAGCTCCACCTACTTTGCTTTAAGATTCTAGTTAGGTTCTTGTTTGGTTATCAAAGTATGGTACAACCTCAAATTGAAGATAATAGACCATGGTTTTCCATCAACACACTTTTTAAGCAAATTATTTCATTAAAACATAAAAAGAAAAAGTGCAATTTATACATGTATTACAATAATTATTTGTAGGTTATCCATCTGTCTTGAAATTTCAGAATAATCGTATTACATATTTTGGTGTTATTGCCTCTGGAATCTTCATTGGCATTTATTTGAACATAATAATGTTATCATTTTTCCACACTTTGAATATTTTACATAATCTTAGAAAAATCCCTGATTTCAGGGATAGACACTGTTAGGCCTACTCCCATATTACTTTATTTTATCCTCAACTTGATTATGTTTTTTCAAATGATAAGTACTTTTCAGATGCGGATCCAGGATTTTGGAAAAGGGGGGCCACGGGCCCCTAACTAGAAAAAAATTGTAGTGGAACCGGTAAAAAGTCTGGATTAACCATAAATAAAGGGGGTGGGGCCGGATGATCCCCCCCCCCTTAAACCCACTCCTGCTTTTTCATAAAACTACCCCAGTTAATATTTTTATCAAGAATCGTTAAGCAATTAGTATTTGGGTCATTTTTACAGTACCAGGCTTTATCTGTTTAAGTATAATTCACATTATACAAATGTAGCTAGCTTGGTATGAGTATTTTTTTTTTTTTTTTGAAAATGGATTTTTAATCTTCATCATATAGCAGGAGTAAGAAAATATATGAAAAAAGGTTTATACTGTATTATATATATATATGTTGTGTACAAGTTATCATTTTGTATAAATTATGATTTGTATTTTGACTTTGTACAAATTGTAATTTGTACAAAAAGTGCTTGTACAAATTACAATTTGTACAAATTTTACTAAAATTCACTTTGTTATAAATAAAAGCATTGATACACACTATAGAATTTTTATTCAATGACCACACAATAAACCTTATTTACAAAATACAAAAATACCCAGATGGATACAGGAAATGTAATTGATATATGCATGTCAGCTAATTCTGATAGTACAATAAAAATTGGCCCTAGTGACAATTCTAATAGAATAATAAAGATAGGCCCACTGACAATTCTGATAGTATAATAGAAATTGGCCCGAGTGAGAAATCTGATAGTATAATAGAAATAGGCCCGAGTGCCAACCAGGATGACACTGACGTTGAAACACCAATCATACGTGCCAGAAAGCGTGTCTGGCCAACAGATCCAAGCCAAATATCTAACCATGAAAAACGAAACAGAAATTATCAGAACTTGCTGTGGGGGATAATGTCATTACACCAATTCCTCAGTATGTTCGTGTCCCAACTGATTCTCGAAATATTATAGGTGTAATTATTGAATCTGGAGAATTTGGGTACCGCATTGGAACAGCTGTAACAGGATATTTGTCGAGAAATCAAATTGAAACTGTTAGGGAACGACCATTTAACTTCAGGGGGGCCGGGGGTGTTATGTTTTTTTCCTAAAAAAATATTCTGATCCCCAATTTGATGAAAAATAGTGTGGTCAAGCAGATGACAAAAATATTCTGAATCCAGATTTTCCCCATACCTAATAGTGTTAAATTTTGAAACCATACCCCCTCTTTGACACATCTTTATACGAAGCAACGGTTCATGAGCTTCAAATTTCGCTATGTGAATCAGTTAAAAAGCTTTCAAAAACTGGATGTCACGAGATTCTTTCATGTAAATTCAAAGAGGGGTGCAACACTTCTAAATATAAATGTAAAAAGAAAAAGATGTTGTGCAATTCCCGATGCCATAAATCACTCACATGCTCAAACAAATGATATAGAACTATTTTTGTATTTTGTAAATAAGGTTTATTGTGTGGTCATTAAATAAAAATTCTATAGTGTGTATCAATGCTTTTTTTTATAACAAAATCCATACTATAAATTATTGTACAAGTTATAAGTGAATTTTAGTCAAATTTTGTACAAATTGTAATTTGTACAAGCACTTTTTGTACAAAGTCAAAATACAAATCATAACTTATACACAACATATATATTGTGTACAAATTGTAATGTTGTACAAATTATAATTTATTCAGAATGTTTGTACAAGTTATCAGTGTTTTATGAACCGCTTAACACAAATGGATGATACAAGCACACAGTCTTTTGTTTCGCATATTTCTGTCATATTTCCATGACTACATGATACAGTCTGATACTGAGCATTGATACAAAAACATTATAAGAACACAAAAAGACTTTAAGGATATGATTTTGGTATAAGGAGAAAAATAAAAAATAGAATTTAAACCATTCAGATGTCCTTATTTCCAGTTATAGGACAAGGAGAATAGCACTAAATGTTAGGTTGAAGTATATAAATTTGAATTTAAGACATTAAGCTGATAAATTTTAGAAGATAAACTTTTATCACGTGGTGCAAAAAGGTATGTGTCAAAAAACTTATAACTTGTACAAAAACCCTGTAAAAATTATAATTCGTACAAACTTGCATCTTGTACACGACATATATATATAATAATCATTGTAATTGAAAAGGTATCTTTCATTTACTTGTTTATGATTGTTGGTGTGAATCATCCTATTTGAATAACAAGCATCAAAACCTTTTCAATAAGTTGTGTGTACTTTGTTATTCTTACAGGATGTGACCAGACTTTATGATGTAATGATATCAATTTCCCATAAATTTGAATGACAGACAGGTAAATTTCAATAGAAAAATAAGATGTGGTATGATTTATAAACATTACAATTGAACAAAATGCATCTCTTGAATTATGTATATAACTTCAAACTCAGACTATCATTATACATGATTAAAATAACACTTTAATATGATCAGTTAATTCTTGTAAAAACTTAAAAACAATCAAGATTTTTTAATGATTTAAAGATGTGCACATGTATTTTCTTGTGTTCTGATTTCAGTTGTTTTGTTGACTGATAGTGTGTTTTGAACCTTCATTAATGATAAAGGTGATCGGAATCTTTGAAAACATTAAACTATTGTAGCATATACTATTACAATTAATAACTGAAACTTAATTATCTTTGGTTATATATATTTACATTTTGATTACTGATATATCAGAAATTGAAATATTTCAATTTATCTCATACATCTACATGTATGTGCAAAGTTTTGTGTTAAATAATGTTGGCTGTTTACAAATACATACATTATGACCAACAAGTTGTTAATTTTCATTATTATTATATTTTAGGTTAAATGAATATGTCCAAACTGTGAGAAAGTGGGCCTATATATATTTGATGTTAGCATTTCAACTGGAGAAACCCTTAAAAATGGAGGATTGATTTTCTTTGTGTTCATCACATATGTGTTATATATAATTTCAAAATTGCTATGAGAATATAGCAATTTGAAAGGAAATTGAAAACTCAATTTGATTCATGTATTACAAGGATTAAGTGATTAAAATAATAGTGTAGGAAATCATTCAAATATTGATGAGGTAGGAAGCATCCGCATCATTCAATCTAGGATATTATATTAGCTGCGTCGGATAGAAATCGACCTCATGCAAATGTATATCAATAAATCTGTTAACCTAATTCGGGTTGAAAAATCTCTACGGTTGTACGGTTGTATAAAGTCTGTAACTGTTTGAAAATTGAGTTGTTATAAGATCCCTACAAAACAGATCAAAATTATTTTTTTATTACGTATTTGAAAGTTCAAAAATCAATCAAAGTCTTATTTTATGCATGTACACGTATACGTGCACTTGCATAAGGTCAATTTCTATCCGACGCAGCTCATATGTTTGTCAATAGTTTTGCAGGTGATATTCTTTTTCAAAGATATTAAACTACAAATTTATTTCATTCACAACTGGAATGTAATTTTTCTGTACTTTAAGCAATAAATGCCCCTCATATTAGATATAATTTCTAATTCTTTATCACATGACAAACTCTCATAAGGACAACTCTCCCCTTAATGCAGATTTTGAACTTATATCTATATAGCAAAAGTGTCCTCATTTCAGCATCATGGTATAAAATTACAAATATGAATATATGCAAAAAAATCTTCTCCAACTGAATATAATAGAAGGGGTGTAAAGCAGGGAATGAGACTAACCTTATCTCAATCTAGGGGGCCTAACTTATGAAAATATAAAAGATTAACATAAGCATTATGGACATTTATAGTTAACTTAAATATTTAGGAGCCAAGTTCAAAACCTATAGAAAGAACTTATTATTAAGCATTGACAATAAGACAATCACCAACATCAATTACTTAAGTCATGCAAATAAGTGGCGGATCCAGTTAAACTTTTAACTTATAAGAGCTTATTTAACCCATTGAATAATAAAGATTGTGTTGATATTTTTTGGAAAAATTAGATACATGTATTTACCCAGTAGTGTTACTAAAGTATAGAACATGTATACACTTCATTCAAATTAATGGACCTACCAGAGGTAACATGAAATTATTACAATGAACTATTAAACAAGTACAACAAACAAATTCAACTATTCTGAGGGAAAGAATTTATGATACATTTGTCTGGGTGGGATTTATAAAATAGATAATAATGGGCCAATACTGCAGAAAAATAGGCTAAAACAAGAATGTGCCCACTCGCACTATCATTTTCTATGTTCAGTGGACCGTGAAATTTGGGTCAAAACTCTAATTTGGCATTAAAATTCGAAAGATCATATCATAGGAACATGTGTACTAAGTTTCAAGTTGATTGGACTTCAACTTCATCAAAAACTACTTTGACCTAAAACTTTAACCTGAAGCGGGACAGACGGACGTACGGACGAACGAACGAACGAACGGACGTACAGACCGAAAAACATAATGCCCCTCTATCGTAGGTGGGGCATAAAAATAAAGAATAGAGAACAAGGTGGTGCTACTTTTTAAAGAATAGAGAATAACAGGCAAAAAATATAGAGAATAGAAAAAAATGACCTAAAAAATCAAAGAAATACAGAAATGAAGGACCAACCAGACCCTGCTTTATCATTTTTAAATCAACTTCATTGATGAGGGATAAAGGGTGACCTATACTTGCTTATATCCACAATATTTGAACTCTGGCATGCTGATGGATAGCTGACTCATTGGCAATCCTACCACATCTCCTTACTTTTTATATTGACATATATGAAAAATCTTACTTTAACTCCATACAGTGAATAGCATATATAATCAATGCCCTACAATGCTAGATATGAAAATAAAGACTTTAAAATCTGCTGATGAAATCTGTTGTTCTCCGAACCCCTCCCCCTTTTTTCAACCACATCTTTGAAAATAGCGATACGCTTATCCAATGGTACTGAAAACACAAACAAATAACATTTTGATGAAAGTGCATAACAAAATGAAAATATTTCATATCGACAGACAAACAGCTACTCATTTTGATAATAAAAATCAAATGAAAATAAAATCAGTGTTCTCAGTTTACAAAGGGGAGTAACTCCTTGTGTAGTCAATTGAGCGTTTTAAAATGGGTCGGTCTTTTCACCGCCGAACACCACCGAACACCCAAAAAGTGAACTAATACTATGAAAAAACAATAGCGTGTGTCAATAAAAGCAGAAAACTGTTGATTTTGTTGATTTTTTATCGCAATTTCAAAGAATAATTAAAACGGGGAATACACACAGCGTTTGTGAAAGTCTATTTATTTATGCTATTGTTTCAGTAAATCAACTACATATATAATGGTCGTGCACCAGTCAACGTCATTATTGAATTTTATTTTATTTTTTCAGATTAAATGTCTATTTCAATATAATTATTGAAGGTATTTTTTTTGGTTCTGGGCAGATGAATTCTTTTTTTAATTTTTTCAATATAAAATATTTATGTAAATTTTAGGGTCTGTTTGTTATTGTGTAGTTCAATTTCGCCTTCCTGATCCCGTTCCTTAGTTTTTAAACAAACAAATATAAGTTTATATTTCTTAATAAATATTTATTTAAAATGACATCCATCAACTTGGTCCTTTCTTTATTATCTGCTCCAACTTTGTTCTGGAGGTAATGTTTCAGATTGTCCTTTGTTGTTTAGTGCAAAGAAGTCGTGTACAATATTATTTTACTTAACAATTTTATAGCACGAGAGCTTGGATGACAACAACTGTTTTTTTTCAAATAATATTACGGTAAAATGTCGTTTAAGGGAGTTTGTCTTTTCTATTCTGGACAAAAACGACACTCCATCGGAATATCATTTTATAAATACGTGAAATAGATAAGATAACATAATAAAATATTGTTTTTTTTCCATAGTTTAAGATCATTTGGGGTGTTCGGCGGTATTTTGCGGTGTTCGGTGGTGTTCGGTGGTGTTCGGCGGTGAAAAGACCTACCGTTTTAAAATCAACGATTTAACTGAAATACTGACAATTCAGTCATAAAAACAATTAGAACAAGGGCATACTGGCCTTGATGGTCGAGTTTTTTTGTTTTCCCAGAAAGAGTAAACGAAATTACACTACGCTAATATGTGGCAAAGAATACAGGTAAACAGAGTAATATAAAAAAATGTACCTGAAACTGCGAAAAAGGCACAAATTGTGAAATGATGGACATTTGAATCTGTTCTTATATGCAATATCTTTAAGAACAACACTTTGCAATGATTTTTTTAATAAACTTTAGATCATAAGCTATTCATAGGTGTCTTCAATGATATATTTACACAAGAGCATGCCCTTGTTCTATTTCAATTTATTTGTCAGTTCTTTACTCTCCTATTTCTGGTGGTCACGTGACCTTTCCCTGTGTCTAAATATAGATTTTTATTTTTATTTTTCGAAGAACTACATCCTATGTCTTTATACACATCGACTATACTATGATTTAAGACAACTTCACATTTACTGGACAGTAATGGTGAAAACACTGCATTTTTGTTCATTTTCATGTGGCGAACAACCTTAACATTTGTTTGCTAAAATATTGAAAACTAAATGACAGAAAGAAACTTTAAACAGCAAAAAATATCAGCTAGACTAGATCTATAAAAGAGTCAAATAACCAAAATCGCCAGTCGACCTATTATAGGTGTTATTGCTCTTCCACGAGGATGTTTACCCATGTATATACAGCCGTAAGTGACGTATTATGGTAGACCGTAGTCCGTTCATATGTCAGCATTTCGTATGAAATATTAAATGTTCAAGTCAGATTGGCTGGATTACAGCACCCGAAGTGCTTTGATTTTACTCTTAGTAGGTAGAGAGAAACTATAAACAGCATTATCCCAAAAGTTACATCTACAACTTAGTTAACATGAACGAAATCGACAATCAGCATATATTGGCAGCCGATATCAATTTTCACCCTTTTTGTGTTTTGTATCGCCTGCAACGATAGTCTCATAATGCGAGACTTGAGATTGCTGATCCAGTGGCGACAAAATGAACTATTTATAAAAAAAACTTTACATTTAAAATAATAGAAGACCACTTTACTTCATCTTGTATATAGGTGCCTTATGTTACGAAGTTTCCGTCTGTCATGTGTCAGTTGACCTTGACCTCGTTTTTATGGTACAGCGAAGTATAATTTTTTGTCATGTGAATTTCTTTCTTATTATGAGCGATACGATAACTATATTTCATTTGTGGGATTCTTACAAGGTCATCATGTCCGTCAGAAATGGTTCACATTTGATGTATGGAATAACTGTTAGGAGTACATGTCCGTCTGGCAGAGTTCATATGACCTTTACCTCGTTTTCATGGTTCTTTTGTCAACATTAATGTTTCGTGGTAAGGTATGTTTCTAAGATACCATATACGCAATATGCGTACTATATTTGGGATATGGAAAAATTGTTAGGTGTACATGTCCGTCTAGCAGTGTTCATCTTATCTTGACCTCATTTAAATCAGATTTATTGACAGTATTAAGATTTTGTGATACTTGTAGGAAAACCTTTTTTTAAAAAAGACTTTCAACATAAATTCAATTTTAATCAATAAGGCCGGTGAGATATTTAAGCATTTGCACTCTTGTTGATTAAGCTATTGCATTCGAATTTAGCTCCTTAAAATACACCATTCAATTACTTGCGGACTTACAGAAACTTGTTTGATAAATGGGACCAGCTTTGTAAAATATACAACCAGACATGCTGATATAATCACATAATTAACAATGCTATTTGTATACGTAGTGTAAATAAAACGTTACTTTACAACAAATTATTCAACTGTCTCAAGTGGTCGAAAGAATGTCATTTTAATGCAAGACTTCAATAGTCTGTAATTCATGTCACTTGTTTTGACATCATTATATCAGAACTATCCAATGTAAAATATCTTTTTCAGATTAGCAAAAGTGAAATATTCCAGTACAGCAGTGGTTCGACTAATCTGTTGTTTTATTCAATGATGGCACTGCTACACTGGCTAAGTAAAACTAACGATTAACCTGATTATAGCTACAAAAATGTATACACAGAATTAAGACTTTTCCAATCACAAATCAACGGTTACTGTAAAGTGATTAAACGATGAACTGACTTTTACCGAAATAAAAAATCCATGGATGTTATAACGCGCGGATCGCGGTGTTTTATCTCGTCTATAGCAGTCTTGACGTTTTTATGATATGCATATATTTATTGTCTTAAAAATTCCTATTGTCAGAATTGCGCAATTGTTCCCTGTAAGTGTTAATCTGTGTGTAATGTAATTGCGGAAGATCCCATTGCGCACCTCTATGAGTGTAGTTGATGAGCATGAAATGAGAAATGAGATAGTTGGCAAGGAACGTCACCTACGGGCCGTATATGGCTTATACAGTGCGCGAAAACTGATGACGTGGAAGACAAATGTCTGACTGTACTGCAGGGGAAATATCTAGATACTAATGATGGAACTATTTATATATGATTTCACATGTAAAGTTTGTATTAATTAGCCGCCATATTGTATACTAGGAAATTAAAGACAAGGGTTATACCGGGGATATTATATTGGAACTACTAATTATCAGATCTAAACCGAGGTGAGTGGCTTCATTTATCTACATTATGAGTACTGAAGATCTTGCACGTTCACGAGAAGGATCTAAAGAACCCGAAGTAATTTGCGCTGTATGTTCAAAATTTGAACCTCAAGCCTGGCGGAAGAAATTCTGTAAAAATTGTTTCCATTCTTTAGATGAACATACGACAGACGAAAAGGAAACGGGTCACGAAAAGTTAGATAATGAGAAAAATAATTTAAAGAAAATCGAAGAAAAAGAAACTACAGACAAGAAATATGATAAAATTTTAAAAGATAAATTGACTAAAGACGATAAGAACAAATCGAATAAACCCTTTACTGATAAACCAAATTCTGAAAGTGATAAAACTCCGCAAAAACATGAACTAAAAACCTCCACAATTGCAGACAAATTTAATAAAAAGATTACCGGAAGTGCACATTCTGAGAAAGGAAAAACTGAGACAGGCAAAAATGCAGCTGAAAAGCAAGACGAAAAAGATCAAAGTTCAGTTACTAATAAATTAAAGGGAAAGTTCCAAATAGACAAGAAACCAAACGAAAAAGCAAATGACGTCAAAGACGGCAAAGTTGACACTAAAACATTCGACAAATCTGATGATAAAATTAAACAATCAAAGCAAGATAATGATAAAACAAAACTTTGGGGAAGTAAATCAAAGTTCGAGCACACAATTAGCGAAAAAGAGAATAAAACCGATTCCGAAAAGAAAGAAATTGAAAAGACGAAAACTTTAAATGAAGAAAAGTCGAAATCATGGGGAGCAAAATCAAAATTCGAACCGAAGTCAACAGACGTTAAGGACGAAAAGATAAGTGTCGAAAAGAAGGACGCATCTAAACATGACGAGAAAAAGGTTGGGGACGATGAGCATAAAACAGAAATTAAACAATTTAAACCCCCGGAAAAACAGGATACAAAATTGAAATGGAAGAATACGTGGGGTTCAACTTTGGCTAACAAGAGACAAGATGAATCCAAGAAGGACGAAACATCGGACGAGAAATCGAAAATGAACGAGAAGGAAAATGACAGTGGAAAGGATTCTATAAGATCGAAATTTGAATCGAAAGGAACAGGCAACCTCTTTGGTGTTACTAAAACAAAATCTGAACCTAACAGCAAAGAAAAAATTGAAGGAAAAACTAAAGGTGAAGAAACAAAGGAAGATGGTACAAAGAAAACAGATAGCAAAGATCTGAAAGAAGATAAAGGAAAGTCGTGGGCTAACAAGAATTTAAAAGAAATCGATAAATTGAAAGAAACTGAAAAATCTAAATTTGGTGATAAAAACATTCCAAAAGAAACTGAAAAATCCAAATTTGGTGATTTTAGAGATAGTACGAGATCGAAATTTGGCGACAATAAAATAACACCTTCTGAAAAGGAACCCGAAAAAGCTAAATTTGGTGACAAAACATCAGTAAATAAAGAACAAGATAAATCCAAATTTGGTGACAATCGAGCAAATTTGTTTGAACAAAAAAATGCTCTGAAAGACAAAACTGAAGTATTAAAAAAGGCTGAAAAAGATTTTAAAAAGAAAGAAGATGAGAAAGAAAAGGCTGATGATTCCAAATCCAAACTTGACGACAAAAAAACAAATTTATGGGGTTCAAAATCAAAATTTGAAGCCCCAAAAATAGACAAAATAGACGATAAGAAAACAAATAAATTCAGCATCGAATTAAAAAAATCGGACGGGAAATTTTCAAAACCACCCGATGATAAATCTGGAGGGACGGAAACAAAATCTGAAATAGAGAATAAGAAGAATGAAAAGTTAGAAGGAAAGTTAAAACTTGACATTAAAAAAGCTGAAAGTGTAAACACGTCTGGAAACGACAGTGGACATTCTGTATCCGATTGGCGAAAGGAAAAGTACGAAAAGTTATCTAAAACACCAACAACAGTCACACCTGGTAAAATTCAGGATAAAACGGCATATTCTCGTAGCAAGTCAGACACTTTAGTTACAAACAAAGACGAGAAAGAATCCTCAGTGACGTCAACATCTGTCAAAATGCAACCATCAAGTGACAAAAAAGAGCATAATTTGTCATCAAAATCGAGTGACGTTAAATCATCAGAGATTCCAGACACGCAACGAAAAACAGATAGATCACCCATTATCCAACCCACACAGGATCAAAAGGAGAAATTCTCTGGCATCGTCGATGAGGTCAAGGACGAAGGAGAAACAACAGCATCTAAAGAATCGTTACCGAAATTAAATACAGATGCGATAAACAAAATCAAAGATGCTGCCAAGTTTTTGCTAGATGATGATTTTGATGACGGTAGATATAATAGCCTGGGCCGAACAACTAGTGGGAATAAATCGACACCATCTCAGCAGGCGACATCATCATTACCATCGTCTACTAAATCAGAAGCAGACGATAGAAAAGGGTCACATAAGAAATCGTCGGTCCAGGAAAATATTACTGTATCCAAAAAGGAGCAAGGAAAACATGACGTTGAAAATGTTTTCAACGAAAAATTCAACAGTGAGGCTGAAAAGTTGAGAAAACAATTGAAACAAATGGAAGAAAGATGCATGGAACTGGAAGAGGAAAATAAAAATCTGAAAAATGGCTTATTGGAAAACGAAAAGTATTCCGGACGGTTAGTGAAACAGAAACAGGATGTGGAAAATCAAATCAAAGTTTTACAGAAGAATTTGTCGTCTTTAGAATCAAAATGTTCCAAATTTGAAATTGAAAACACGAACTTGATAGAAAGAATTAAAACAGTACAGTCTAAATCTTCAACAACAGATGATCTCAAATCAGCACATATGGAGGAATTAAACTACTTGAAGGAGAGGCTGAGAAAGGGCGAGAACATTGTGGACGAATTAAGAGATGACAATGAAAATCTGAAACAAGAAATCTTGGACTTGAAATCCGAAATGGAAGAAATGTACGACACTTTTCGTGACCAAGAAGCCGAGGAGTTCCGAGAAATTCAGAAGGAAATGGAAATGCACGCTAAAAACTGCCGGGTTTTAAGTTTCAAATTGAGAAAATACGAACGTATGAATGAACAATATGAGGCAGAAAAAGAAAATTACGAGGATAAAATTCAATCATTACAAAATCAAATTTCTGATGGAGATACAAGAGCTCACATAAGAGATGTTGAAGACGAACTGAGGTTGGCAAAGGAAGTATCTGTTCGACTACATGACGAATTAGACATTTTAGAAGAAAAAAAGTGCAAAACTGAAGACGAAAACCACCAGCTAACTCAGATTCTGGAACAGTCGGACAAAAAACAGTTCAAACTTGAAATGGAGGTTGACAAACTCAGGGATCAGGTGAGTTTTCCTTTTATATATATATATGAGGGTCTGGATGGGTAGTCCGTCATTTCTGCATTCTTTACTTTCTGAGTCATTTTTCTTAATCTTTTAAAATAACGCTTATTCTGTATATTCTCATAAAAGTACTTTACTATTAAATTTATCGGTAATGACACGATTTCTATTTTCTGTACATCATTCATTTCTGTAATCAATATTATTTTTACCTTATTCTTTTATTTTACACAGTTATTCTTTATACTTTTGTACCCCATTTTTCTCTATTCTAAATTTGTTTTGCTTTTTTTCTCTATTTATTTTATTTTTTTTTTTGCCATTATTCTCTATTTTGTAAACCCCAGCCAGACCCACATTTATGTTTTCTGGCCTCAACCTTTTCATTATCCTATTTCAGTTTATATTTTTGAAACAAAGAAAAATGTTTGTCTTTTCAACTTTTCAAATGTGTTTAGAGAAAAATGTGTGTATTTTGGGCTGGTGCTAATAATAAAGGAATAAAAGTTTTTTTACACTATATGTATACACCTATTTGTATTGGATGGGGGAGGGTTGTAAATGTCTTTCAGCTACACGAAATTACACATGTTTTCCCTAGAAAAAAGTGCAATAAATCAAATAGATGTTATTCGTTGGCTTAGTATCATTAGCGCATATAGATAATGACTGAGAAATCTGCAATACTGAGGTAGAATATTTAGTTTATATTGTAAGTTTCACGTCATCCCACCCCTACAATGGATTACTCCACAGTGTTTGTTGCCAGCAAAGTCCCACAACCAGACATATCAGAAATAATGAACCTATGAATTAATATAGTTATATATATTTCTGGGTATATACTATGATCAACGTTTCCCTTTGTAGTGATACTATAATAATTCATTTTACTGAAAAAAATTTCCTCGACTTTTGTCATAAATCAAATGCAAGAGAAAATTTAATTTTGTTGAATGAACATCAGAACAACAATATCAGCTTCATCGTATATACAGAAATATCTTTGAGAGATAATGAAAAATTCCTTGGTGCGAGATTATCTATCTGATCTATCAGAAACATTCAACAAGTGTTCAAATTCGTTTTCTTTTCAAAATAGCAGTTTCTCTTAAATCAGCAGTTGGGGTTCATTTGGGAAATCTTGTTTCCTTGGTTGCATGTTTTTTGGTACTGAGATTTTTACTGGTTACTATTTCAGTATGAAGAAAATATAATGCAATGGTCAATGAAACAGTCATCCATCAAAAATCATTGGCGAAAAAATCAATAAAACAAATTTTACACGGTGCAATATAAAACGTCTGACTGCAATTTTCTGAATAAAAACCGTTAAACAATAGCTTATCATTGAAATTTAATATTATTACTGTCCATGCTGTTTGTCGTTTTATGTTTTAAATTCTGAAGGAAAGTCATAATTTGGACCAACATGCACTTTTTTCTATGATATACATGAGGTTCTGGGTGGGTTTACAGAATTGAGAATAATGGACAGAAAGCGCAGAATAAAGGACAAAAGAGAAGTAAAAATAGAGAAAAATATTAAAAAAAAAATAAAGAACAGAGAATTATGGGGTGATAAATGATAAAGAATAGAAAATAATGGGCAAAGTAAATAAAGAAAAGAAAAAGAATGGTATAAAAATTTAAAGAATAAAAGAAATGAAGGGCCCCATCGAGACCCTCATATATAAAACCCCTCCCCTATTTATCTCATGAACGAAAAAGGCTGGAGGAATCTGTATTTCATTCAAACAAGCATTCCATTCAAAATTAAAATAGCTAGTCTTTAAATAAAATCTGAAAATGATACGGAACGCACCAAGCTTAAATTATCCCATGAACCATTCAAATATATCAATACTTATCTTCAAGTAATGCTACCACAAACAGCTCGGAGGGTAATCGTAAAATCGAGACCCTCCCTATGTTTTCATAACATGATGTACAGATAATAGCAGTAATGCACTCACAAGCCTGTCAATATGCACGTGATATCTCTCGACGTCTGCATATACCACGTGCAAAATTTATCCATTATCAATATATATATTTTCAGGATGAATAATTAGACATCCCATCTGGCGCATACCGTACATCATTTGAATGTTTAATTTCGAAACAAGATCTTTTGCTTATCTATTTATAGTATTCAATCATTTGAATATACATATAATACCTGCGGTAACAATTACAAATTGATAATATTCAGTTATTCCCTTTTTTTAACCATTTACATGATTTAACTCCGTACAAGTTTGTCACAGTAGTTAAAAAGTGCAAACGACAGCAAGGTCTTAATATTTTCTAGAGTTTTATACTTATCGTGTCTCTGAATTAACTTCCCGTCAGCCGTTTGTTCAAATTGATTGATCAAATAATTGTTTGCAGAAAGTGCAGTGGCAACTATTTCACCGATATTCGTGCAAAGTGAACAAAAGTTAATAAAAAAAAACAGCAACTAGGTTTGTGATTGTTTCCCGTTATAAAAGAGAGGCGAACAATTTTGTATGAGATGTTCGATGGCATTAATGCTCCTTCATACAGTGGCGTAGGAGACGGGGTGTGACATTGTTTTGCCCTCTTATTTTGGCCAAAACATAATGAAAATAAAAAGATTAAAAATTGAATTGAAAGAGGGCACTGACTAGCTTCCATGCTATTAGTATAAGGACCCATACGTTACTTAGTCTGCATAGAGAGTGCCAATTTCCATGTACGATACATTGCACTTCCAACAAGGCGCGATAGACTAGTGTATTTATACATCCCCAAGAGTCAAACGCCCGCCCTCTAAACTCCTCTTGTAAAAGTAAGATCAACAACTTTGATTCAGAACCTTTGTCTGAATACACTATCAGTTTAATATTTATACTGTATTAGAAAACCTTATGATCTTTTTGGTTTTCCTGCACGGATGCTCTCCTTGAATCCACAAGCAAAACAAAAATATTGAAATAAGAGTACCTATGCCTCCACTTCTTTGCATTTATCATGTTTATACTTTTGTATAGTACAGAACCATTATTGTTCTCCAAGGAAACACATTTGTTAATGAAAAGAATAGATATGATTTATAATTTTCTTGGCATCAGACATGAGGTGATTAGTTTGTGTGTATAATCAACGAAGAATAATATTAAAACAATGTGTATATAGTTTCCATATGTTTTGTGTCTTAATTACTCACACAATAAATGTTGTGTATCGTTATAGATACATTGTCTGGATAGATAAAAATTTGGCAAACCTATAGGTACATAGATGTGGCGTAAATTTGCAACACACTGGAGCTATCGAAGTCATGTCCAGAGTTAAACCCCCCGGTTTTTGGTGGGGTTCGTGTTTCTAAATCTCAAGTTTTCTATGTGTTTTTTTTGTGGACTGTTTGTTTTCCTGTTCGCCGTTCTTCTTTTAGGCAATTGTGTTGTTTGATTTTCTGTTGTTTGATTTTATTGAATTTAGCCCCCCCCCTTTTGGTATCCTCTCCTTCTTTTTTTTATGGAATCGAAATCATGTTGAAATTATATAGCTGTGTCTGTTTCGATGGCTAAATTGTGGCACTATTTTCCAACCTTGGTCTCTACTAGATAAGCAAAAGCCCCAACACCGACCGCTTTTGAAATAAATCCGCATTCCATGATAGTTCCTGACCATTTAAATTACAATTATGAATTGATCATTGACAATCTTTTAATCCTAAATCTTAGAATTATAACGTAGATTTTAAAATATAAAACAAATACTTCTAAAATTAGGTGCGGATGAAGCACTTTTCTGGATATACATTGATCATGGAGGAACACTCAAAAACAAATGTATTTGAAAGCCAATGATGTATTAGTATTTGATGAGGATTTTTTAGTGCTTTTTTGTTGTTGTTGCTATTATATGATATATTGTAATTACGATATTGTGTCAAATTTAATGTTTTATCTGCATAACAACAAAATAAGAATAAACAACTTATATCATTTTTGGGGTATATTTCAGACAGCAGAACTGAGGAAAAAACTATCAGAAAAATCCACCCCCGGTACACCTGTGTCTCAGGATGACTTAAAGGATCGTCGGGTAAGTACATCCGTACATTGACCTATAATGGTTTACTTTTATAAATTGTTATTTGGATGGAGAGTTGTCTCATTGGCACTCACACCACATCTTCCTATATCTATCTATTATGAAGGTCCGAAGGGGAGGAGGGGCTGTCCTTCATTTCTTTATTCTTTAATGTTTTACGCCATTTTTCTTTAATTCTTTATTCATTTTGCCCGTTATTCCCTATTCTTTATTTTGTATCAGTCCATTATTCTCTTTTCTATTTTTCTAGCAGCCCATTATTCTCTAGTATTTATTTTCTAGCAGCCCATTATTCTCTTTTCTTTATTCTCTAACAGCCCATTACTCTTTATTTTTTACTTTCTAGCTGCCCATTATTCTCTATCCTTTATTTTCTAGCAGCCTATTATTTTCTATTTTTTATTCTCTAGCAGTCCATTACTCTTTATTCTTTATTTTCTAGCTCTCCGTTATTCTCTATTTTCTAGCAGCCCATTATTATGTATTCTGGATTTCTAGCAGCCTTTTATTCTTTATTTCTATTATCATGATTATTCTGTACTTTTTGCCTCTTATGCTCTCGAGTGTAAACCCCATCCAGACCCTCTATTACCAACAGTTCCTGCTACAAAGTAATATATATCACGTAAAGACAGTAAGAAGTGCTGACGAAGCCATATAATATAGAGCTACTGCTCTGAAAGCTAGTGCTGAGATTGCTTGTTTATTATTTTTTTTTATTCAATTGTGAAATTTTACTTGTTTTCCAGGAAAATTACTGTTTTTTTAAGTCCTTTTAGACAATTGTAATTGACTTCATATTAATATATTTAGTCGTCTTTTATACTTATTCTTTTCTGGTTTTGTGAGGTCGCTGTAGTGATAAGAATCACACTTTTTAGAATATATACTTTTTTCAACGTCAAAATAAACAATAAAATAAATACATAAATACATAAACAAACAAATTGTGAGTTCAAGTTAAAAATATTTTTTGTTGTTGTTGTTGTTGAAAACAAAGACACAAATCTTCTTTTTTTAAATAAAAGCTACTAGAATATATATATTTTTTGCTTGCAGTTTTGACATTTCGACGGTTGAACACATCCCTACATCTCATGTGATATCATGTGACATCTCAGCCATCACCATAGAGGGCGCTTCCAAGAAGAAAGCCAGCAGCAGTGTGTGTGTCAATCGTTCCGACGAAACAAAAACTTTCGAATTTTTAAGCATTTAAGAACACATTTCATTTCTTCGATTTACATATCAGTTTTTACATTTGAGAAAAATCAGATCGTGTTTTATTTCTATTTAATAGAAGAAAAGAAATGTGCAACGGATAATTTAAACTAGCAAATTTTTCGCAACTAACAAAAATTAGCATGAGTTTACAGACAGACTGATAATTTATATGTGATGCTCAAAACTCGCGTTCAGACTTTAAAAAAATAAAACAGTTTTTTGCTAAGTCTTGTTTTTCCTTAAAAAGCATTATGGCTTGTGTTCTTGCTCGGAACGATTTGCATGCATGGTTTTCTTTATGGAATGCTCCTAAGGTGCATGGCTTTTTTAAATACTCCAATGCATTTTAACTTTAGCTTGTTGCAACTATTTTACAGGAGCATGAAGCAATTTTACCAAAATATAGATTTTCATTTAAACTACAGCGGAAAATTCACACTTCCAAAATATAACGGTCTTGATATATTCAAGTCGCACATCAAAATCCTCATGAACATTGGATATTAAACCAATGATATGACGATAATTTCATTTTTGGGCTCCGAACGATGAAAATATCCATGCTTTTAGATTCCAAAAAGGCAAGTTAACCAATGAAATCCTTCATTAACTTGTATACCCAAATGAAACGTACCACATTTTTATCTTCTATTTAACTACGTATCCAAACTGGAGGGAAACAAAAATGAAAAAAACTTACTTCCAGAGACAGTCTGATATTGATTGAATTGGGTTGTTCAATTGTCGAAAATGTTTTCCTCTGAAACAGTCTGGCGAACTATTTAAAACCTATTTGAGATTTAACACGAATAATTCAGTCGTTATATTCCGCTGATCTACGATGGCTGCATTAACGTGGGAGAAAATCGGATACGGAGAGGGATTGAATTATTAATTTGGGATTGGGGATTTGAGGACCTCTACAAATGATTATGATTTATTGTTGATTAGGTGGCAAACATTGGAGCCCTGTACAAATTATGGGTTTACATAGCATATTGTACAATAGTGAATACTTATTTTACAAAAAGGGCGGTTTAATGCAATTGCAAAAGAAACGTATTTTTGAATACTGTCGAAAATATAAGAACATACAAACAAATAAAAATATGTAAATTGATATTCATCATGGTTTTTGAGATTAGCATACAGTCAAGTGATTGGTACTTTGGGAGGGGGCATGTGTATCTGTGAACATTCTTAGGATATACGTTTGACATATGAGTGACCTAAAATAAGTAAAAAAAAAAAAATGAAACAGGAATTTAACTTTCTGAATTGTTCAAACCTTTAGGAAAATGTTATCACAAATATAGTATTGTGAATCGAAGTATCATTCTACCTATATGATTAAAATGGGTGATAATTCAATCCAGCTTTTTATGTAAATATGCTTTATATAGACAATAAGTTAACAGGAGGATGTGTCCTATCAATCTGTATTTATGACTTTATAGATTTAGAGGCTATAATTGAATTGGGTTTTTAACCGGATTTTTTATCAATGCAACGGGTATTTTTGGGATAAATGTTCAATCTCGATAAAAAAAATTATTTGAAATTCTTTGAGATATATTCTGGGCATTGAAGAAAATCGAGTCTTCCTGTATTATTTATGACGAAGCTGTATTAAATCTTTTCCGAAGTATAGCCATTAATATCAGCCTCGGGCGACATAATTTCATCTGTTATTACTGTCAGTTTCTGCATATTTTTGTACGGTATTGTTTTTTTTGTTTGGCTTTTATTTTCTTGTATTTTGTTGATGTGGCTGCCTCTGTTTTGTACATTGTTTGGACTTTTATGTATACTTTGTTGATCCACTGACCGAAATTAAAAGGTGGAGGTTTGTTTTCAGAAAAAAAATAGTTTAACTCCGCCAAATGTTCACTAGTCTGTCCCAAAAAATTAACACAACACTTTATAAATCCGCAGCTCTTTTGTGTACTTTTCAACATCAGGAACGCTCAGAATGTTTAAAAGCCAAGGATGTATAAGAACCGAAACAGTTAAGAAGCTATTTGACAAAAAAAAGGAACCTTGTCATATGGTTGTCTTGTGTTATATCGTATTTTTAAATATTGAAGGAACCTGTTATTAATGTAAGATCTGCCATTTCTCAGTTAAATTTATTCACAACTTTTTCCGACTCGAGATCTGTGTTTTGTGGTTTACGTCAGGTTTTTTAGTGGTTTACGTCAGGTAGTTGTTACAACTATTTGTATCAAGAAAAGATTTAAGGACGACAACAAGATATTAGTATTTAAAAGGGGGAAGATACACAGATAGCAAAAATCATATGTCTAAGTAGAACAGACAATACCATGCCTAAAAGAAAACATTACGAAAGAGACGAATAACAGTCAGCAAAATAATATATATCAAACTATAAAGATCCCATCCCAAAACACTTAATATCTTATGGTGCATCCCGCTCCGGATATAAAGTGGCTGCAGAACTGCACTCCTATGTTCCTTGTGATATTTTGGTATGACGTTGGCGTCGTCGTCGTCGTCGTCGTCGTCGTCGTCGTCGTCGTCGTCGTTGTCCGGCGTCGTCGTCGTCGTCCGAAGACGCATTGGTTTTCGCACTCTAACTTTAGTTTAAGTGAATGGATCTCTATGAAATTTTACCATAAGGTTCAATATCACAAAAGGAAGGTTGGGATTGATTTTGGGGTTATGGTACCAACAGTTAAGGAATTAGGGGCCAAAAGGGCCAAAATAAGCATTTTGTAACTTCCAGAAATAACATGTGTGTTAGTGTATGGATCTCTCTTGACATTGTACCACAAGGTTCCATATCACAAAGGAATGCTGGGATTGATTTTGGGGTAATTGCCTCCAAATTTTAGGAATTAGGGGCCAAAAGGGGCAAAAACAAGCATTTTCTAGTTTCATGACAATAACTTGTGTGTAAGTGTATGGATCTTTCTGAAATTGTACTACAAGGTTCCATATTACAAAGGGAAAGCTGGAATTAAGTTTGGGGGTAATTGCCTGAAACGTTTAGGAATTAGGGGCCAAAAAAGGGGCAAAAAACAAGCATTTTTCTAGTTTCATGACAATAACTTGTGTGTAAGTGTATGGATCTTTCTGAAATTGTAATACAAGGTTCCATATCACAAAGGGAAAGCTGGAATTGAGTTTGGGGGTAATTGCCCCAAACGTTTAGGAATTAGGGGCCAAAAAGGGGCCAAAAATAAGCATTTTTCTAGTTTCCAGACAATAACTTGTGTTCAAGTGTATGGATCTCTCTGAAATTGTACTGCAAGGTACCATACCTCAAAGGGAAGGCTGGGATTGAGTTTGGGGGTGATGAATCATAAGGGGGTTCAAAAAATTTGGGGGGTTTCTTTCTTTCTTTTTTTTTCTTTAAAATTTTCCATTTTAAGTTGGTTATTTCTGATTTATATTTAAAAGCAAATAATAATGATATGGCAGGAGATACACACCTAACAGGATGTGTAAATTATTATATAATAAGTATTGTGCAATAGCAAGAAATTTTCAATTGCACAGTATTGCGCAATAGCAAGAAATCTTCAATTGCACAGTATTGCGCAATAGCAACAAATATCCAATAGCACAATATTGCGCAATAGCAAGAAATTGTCAATTGTACAGTATTGCGCAATAGCAAGAAATATTCAATTGCACAGTATTGCGCAATTGCAAGAAATATTCAATTGCACAGTATTGTACAAAAGAAGATACTTTGTATAAATTGCTTATTTCTAGACCAATTTCAATGGGGTTTTATTCTTGAACTCTTGGGGTTCTTTAATATGCTGAATCTAATCGTGTATTAAGTTTTTGGATTTTGGGCCCCGTTTTTAAATTGGTCCACATTGAGGTCCAAAGGGTCCAAAATTAAACTTTGTTTGATTTCATCAAAAATTGAATTATTGGGATTCTTTGATATGCCGAATCTAACCGTGTATTTAGATTCTTAACTTTTGGTCCCGTTTTCAAATTGGTCTACATTAAGGTCCAAAGGGTCCAAAATTAAACTTAGTTTGATTTTAACAAAATTGAATTATTGGGATTCTTTGATATGCCGAATCTAACCGTGTATTTAGATTCTTAACTTTTGGTCCCGTTTTCAAATTGGTCTACATTAAGGTCCAAAGGGTCCAAAATTAAACTTAGTTTGATTTTAACAAAATTGAATTCTTAGGGTTCTTTGATATGCTGAATCTAAACATGTATTTAGATTTTTGATTATGGGCCCAGTTTTCAAGTTGGTCCAAATCGGGGTCCAAAATTAAACTTTGTTTGATTTCAACAAAAATTGAATATATGGGGTACTTTGACATGCTGAATCTAACCATGTATTTAGATTTTTGATTTTTGGGCCCCGTTATCAATTTTTCCACATTGAGGTCAAAAGGGTCCAAAATTAAACTTTGTTTGATTTCATCAAAATTGAATTATTGGGGTTCTTTGATATGCTGAATCTAACCGTGTATTTAGATTCTTAATTTTGGTCCCATTTTCAAATTGGTCTACATTAAGGTCCAAAGGGTCCAAAATTAAACTTAGTTTGATTTTAACAAAATTGAATTCATAGGGCTCTTTTGAATATATGGGGTATAATTTGAAGATCATCTGCAAATTATAAAAAAAATTAAACTCATCAAGGACCATGATTTAGATTTTGGATATTGGACCACCAATTTAAAATTTTAAGTTTCATTCATTCTGTGTCTAGATAAATAGTTGTACCAGTAAAAATAATCACAACTTTGATAGACTCTATTGTTGAAGACTATGTTGCTCTCTAGATGTATTTTGGATATTTTTATCTTTTGGTTGCTGTCTCATCACTGTATAACTCACATCCTCATTTATTGACAAACAGAGATAGAGCTATTAGAATGAAAAAAAATATATGACAAGACAATGATGGCTAGAACAATTAAGTGATACATCAATATGATATAAAGGTTTAAAAAAATATTACACATTATAAAAATAATGAGATGTGGTATGATTGCCAATGAGACAACCATCCATCAAGGTTCAAATGAAGTGGATGTAAGTAATAATAGGCAACCGTACGGCCTTCGACAATGAGAAAACCCGTACCGTATAGTCGGCTATAAAAGGCCACGACATGAAAAATATGAAGCAATTCAATAGAGAAAACTAACGGCCTAATTTATAGAAAAATCTTGAATATGACAAAACAAAGATAAGCACGTTAGAAGCAAACTAAAAGTAGGAATTAAACCGATGTCCACTCGACTTACGCTTCCGGAAGAATGATTAGGAATTTTCGAAACCGAACATTTTTGGTGCCAAATATATAGCACTTTTCGGAGCTTCAAAGACGAGTAAATAGAAACAGAACACCAAATATCTTTCAAAAGATCTAGCTTGCCCAGCCCATCCCATAAGGTGACTGGATAAATAAAATATGGTCACTTGTGGTCTTCTTTCGACAGTCAGTAAAACCTTGCCAAAGTTTGGCGTCCGTTTGACTAGTGGGATGTACAAGTACGCAGCCACATCCGATCAGAATGGGGACATTGAATCCGATGCCTCGTGTGCAGCGAGTGCCACGCTCTCTGAACGTTAAGAACCCTTGTATCAACTATATGAGAGGTCTGTAGGTAGCCCTCTGCAAGGCAAAATTTATGTTCTTATCCAAGATACCTTCATATTCAGTGGCTGCCTTTCATCCCGGACGACCTCTGTAATAGGATCTACCTATAGTATTTATTGTTAATTTGTTCTCGTTCTCAACATGCATGAAATATTTGACACTGGACGTTAAGCAAACAGCAACAACAACAATCTATTTTGCCTTCAGTCAGTTGTTAACTTCAATTGCAAAGGTCATTAACTGAATAGAAAAATACAGATTTAAACTATTGTTGGTGTTTGTATTTGATAGCTGGTGTCCCCTGGCGTCTCCTCCAGCGAAGTAATCAATTTACCAAAATGTTGTCTCCTTTTGGGTCGCACTGCCGCAAACATCCTTATTGCAGAGAACTCAACATTTAAAATAATCTTATATTGTATTATTACCACACCGGTATTATACATTGTATTCTTGTACTGTTGAATTATGATCGTATCTTTGTAATTGCCCCCTCAGGCACCTTAATTGGAATAAACACATGCTGTATTGTATTGTATTGACAGCTATCACTTCTGAGTTGTTGCTGACAAATCGTTGAAACGACGTGATTTAGAATCTTTGCCAAAGAATGTTAATGTCCAATACTGAAAAATCTGTGTATTGTACAGAGAAGAGAAGAATTTTGTTAATCTCATTAAGAACCCATAAATGGCATCATTTTACAACAATATTATGCGCAATATGATTGGAAAAAAAAACTAAACAGAAACCTAATACCATACTATAACGTTATGGACAGGATCAGAGCCTAACACAACATGTGTCTTACGTACCTATTATATTAAATCTTATAATAATAAAAATATTTTATATATTTTGTTTACATCTGGATCTTATTTCTAAACCTTTAATAATGTAACTTCCTAGGCACACGAGAGTTGGTAAATGCTCAATTGTGAACTGCCAGAAATATTTTTTATCCTTAGGTAGTTCTTTAAAATTAGGACAAAAAGTGTTTACTTTATATAAAGGACGATTTACTGTAAAATGGGTCTCATCTTCAATAGAATTTGATCCATTGGATAAGCAGTGATGACATAGACGCTCTGTAGTCGGGTTTAATATGTGCAAGCTATAAAGGGCTCATTGGCACTCATACCACATGTACAATAACACATACACGAGACATTTAATAATCAAAAGCCTTAAGCTTCTGTAAACTGATGTCTAATTAAAATTATTAGCTAGAATTATATATATATGTATATCAATTAGTGGAACAACCATGGTCATATTTTGTTTAGTTCTATAATCGTATTGACAAGAAAAAGGCCCAAAAAGAAGCATTCGTTCATGTTATGGTCGTTTCAGAATGAGACATTAGATATACATAGAATAGAGAATGGAAACGGGGAATGTGTCAAAGAGACAACAACCCGACTACAGAGCAGAAAACAGCCCAAGACCTCCTATAGGTCTAGCTTCAACGCAGCGAAAAAATCCCGCACCAGGAGGCGGATGAAGAGTTCTGTCTCATTGGTAATCATACCACATTTTCTTACCTTTATATTCATAAACTTGGTTATTTAATTACTTAAAATGTGATGACATTTAATAGCAGATAAGCTTTGATGTTGGGAGAACGGTGATATTAAAGTTATTGCCAAGTTATACGTCACAGCTCATTTGGTGTCCTCTCCATGCGTGTAATTAAGCCATATTGATTATTTATAGATAATATATACATGTTTTCGTTTCTCGTTTTTTATATTGATTAGACCGTTGGTTTTTCTCGTTTGAATGGTTTTACACTAGTAATTTTTGGGGCCCTTTATAGCGTGCTGTTCGATGTGAGCCAAGGCTCCGTGTTGAAGACCGTACTTTGACCTATAATGGTTTAATTTTATAAATTGTGACTTGGATGGAGAGTTGTCTCATTGGCACTCATACCACATCTTCTTATATCTATGTATCTATTTGATTTAAAATCAAAGAACGGTTGAGAATTAAAAAAAATAAAATAGAAGTAAAGAACCAAGGTTAAAATTGAAGGATAAAAACAATATATGCACAATTCATATGTATACGCCGTAATTTACAATACAGTTTGTCAGTGGTATACAGATATAGATAAGGATAGATCTTAATTATATAAACATGTGTAACAACTCTGTAATCCTGTTTAGATCAATCATCTTCAATAATAGTGCTTAGTCTGTACATAGCTGATAAAGTTCCAGCAACATCAGTGGAATAGAGGGGTGTCCTTGGATGATATCCTCAGATTCTTAATCTGTGGATGTGTGCTGGGGTGGGTTTGGTCCACTGTACCGCCCAATCCAGTGATTCATGTTGTCTATTGTATGTGTTATGATAATTTCTTTTGACACGGCAATTTTTCAGAATTAAAAATAAAGACACTCCATGTTCTCCCTCTCTACTTTCAATCATCTTCTTCCATTCTATACTCCTTTCCGTTTTACGTCTGTTTATGCTGCTTTTATAATATATCTGGCATTGCGGTCATAATAAATTCGATAATCGACAATTATCGTTCTCAGACTCGGAATTTAACCAATCAAAACACTGGATTGGGTGTTTCGGTTTCCAATTTTGTATTACGAGTACCGAGTAAAGTTTTGTTACCGAAAGGCCTGATTTTATTCTGTTCATTCTACACATTTTCTCTATCGTGTTATGTTTGTTTGTAGATAAAATTGATACTGATGGATAACCAGAGTTAATTACGTTATTTAAGCTACCAAACTGCTTATCTCAATTATCAGCAATCACATGAATACAAATGACCAATTACATGTTAGATGTTTCCAAGACAACACCTATAATGTCATATGCATCGGACAGTTTCAAGAGTATGATTTGTCTATCAATAACTACTAACAAAGTAGTATATTTGGCGAGTATAAAGATGTCTATGGAATTTTCTGTTATTAGATTTATGGAAGATGTGGTATGAGTGCCAATGAGACAACTCTCAATCGAAGTCACAATTTATAAAAGTAAACCATTATAGGTCAAGGTACGGTCTTCAACACGGAGCCTTGGCTCACACAGAACAACAAGCTATAAAGGGCCCCAAAAATTACTAGTGTAAAACCATTCAAACGAGAAAAACCAACGGTCTAATCTATATAAAAACGAGAAACGAGAAACACTTACATGTATGAACCACATCAACAAACGACAACTACTGAACATCAGATTCCTGACTTAGGACAGGTACAAACAATTGCAGCGGGATTAAATGTTTTAATGGTACCAAACCTTCTCCCTTATCTGAAACAATAGTGTAACATCACAACATAGAAAGACACACTATAAAATATCAATTGGAATGGCTTAACTCAATAAAAAAAAAAACGTAGTAACACAATGAACATACACTGAACGAAAATTTGATCTTTGATACAATGTAAATACAAAGTTAATAAAAATATTAATATTAATAAAGTCAAAGAAACTAAACAGACTCAAAGATCAGTAATACAAGATAAAACAAAATAGAGATTTTGTCATGAAGTCTATTCTCATCTAAAAGGTTGGAGAATATATATCCTTTGTTTGATATGCCCATAGATCAAGGTGAGCGACACAGGCTCTTAAGAGTTTTTTAACGCTATGCCAAAATCCGATATTGACAAAAGAATAACAACTACATAAAAGCATAAAGACATATAAATTCACCTCATGAAGTAGGGGATGTTCTCAGGTGCTCCTGACAGGTAACAAGATTCTGGTCAACACGTGAAGCGTCCGGTGCTACTTTTCGCTCATTGTCCGGGTTTATTCGCTCTCTTTTTACTGTACGAGCGATATATGTATACTCGATTATCAGGTTTTCGACACATTGATACCTTAAAATCTCAGCCGCGAACCACAATGTGAACCTTTTTGGGAGTGAGATCAGGATAAAGTTCGAATATCACGGCCCAGGCGTGTAAATTTCCAACAAATCTATGGCTTCCATGAATTATTTCTTAAATAAAAACGTCAAGATCCACTATCGGAAGCCCTCTCGACCAATCATATTAACGTATTTCCTAATATGCAAATCATATAGGAATTATTACTGGTCTTTTCCCCTTCCTAAGACAGTTTTAAGCTGGATAACGGCTCTCACACTCGAATCAAGCTTAAGCAAGTCAAGTTTATAAATATAAGCCCATACCGCATAGTCAGCTACAAAAGGCCCAGAAATGACAAATGTAAAACAATTCAAACGAGAAAACTAACGGCAGGCTAATTTATGTACAAAATAATTAACGAAAATTAAATATGTAACACAGCAACAAATGACAACCACTGAAGAACAGGCTCCTGACTTGGGACAGGCACATACAGAACAGTGGCGTAGCTTGGTCATTTTGCGTGTACGCCTGAACAACAGTGAGGGGCCTGAAGGCCCAAGCGGGTCCAGGCCAAAGAACCTGCTGGGAGTGGATTAGCGGTGGCAAAGCCTCCGAAAGTTGAAGAGCTATTGAGAATGACATATCATTCCTGTCATTGAAAACTCATCAATAACAACATTATTTAGATTCAAAATGGTTTATTTTTATGCGCGTAGCTACGTTTACGTTAAAACGCCCGGGCGTACACTTGAATTTGGTAAAAAAAAATCATCTATCACATATCAATAATTCATATAATTTGGAACATATTTCTATTTTCACATTTTGCTGTTTTAATGGCAATGGCAGCCATTTTATAATTCCAAAGTCCAAAAAGTGCACAACTACACATGGTGGTTAACATTATGTTATAGTTCCATCACATATCGAATCTTAGCACATAATGAATTGCTATAAAAAAAGGAAAGTGAGTATAGAATTCACGGTAGATTTAGACTTTGACAGAAAATGAACAAATATATAATATGATACTAATTTAGTCACTTTTATTCGCAATTACAAGCCTTTGAAGAAAGACTTAGAAGGTTGATGTACTGTTAACCAATTCTTTTATCTTTATTTAGATGATTTTTTTACCAAATTAAAGTGTACGCCCGGGCGTTTTGACGTAAACGTAGCTACGCGCATGCAGAATGTATATGTTCCATCTTCAGACATAAATTCATTTACTCTGTAACCTTTTTAACATGTTTTTAGATAATTGAGTTTTTATAAACAAATCTAGCGGAAATTGTCATAACTCATACTTATTTAGCAATGTTACATAATGTTTTCTTATTTACTAGAACCGATTTGGTAAATTTATTATGCACTTTCTCGTAGCTGAATCTGTGTGTCAAGAATAACATAAAATAGTTAATTGTAGCTTTATTAAACTCTGAACAATGGAATAATATACTTCCAAATTTAAATATCAATTATAATATGGGTTTTATTAATGGACGATATCTTTTTGCGCCAAAAATGAACTCATTTGCGCCAATGCTACTTTTGCGCCACTCCAATTTAAAAATTATAGGTATCATTTGCGCCAAAAAAAAAAAAAAAAAAAAAAAAAAACAAAAACATCTAATTGCGCCAATTATATGAATTTATTTATTTTACTTATATATATCAACTAAATAATTGACTTCTCTCCTCCTTCATCCATGCTTAGGACCAGCACTTTAACGCCTGGCAGAGTTATTTTAAAGTCATTTTAATACATAAAATATGCTGAATCATCTTTGTTTGTTGCAACACCAAATATCATCAAGAATTTGTGAAATTCGGATTGATTTTTTGTTGAACTGGATGAAGTTTCCTTCTTTCTTTGTGTTTATGTATAGTTGAAAGAAGGGGTTAATATTTCAAATATTAATTATTGTAGGAGGTTGCTCAGATAACATACCAGTTGCTTTTTCGTTTGCATGCTTTTCTCAAAATCTATCTTTCTAGTTTCTGAGTATTAGTTTCATGTAAATAATCTAAAAGCCTAGCACAACTCGAATATTTGTGTATCTCCATCTAATTTCTCTAACAAATGCCTGATGAAATTTATGTTCTTCGACAACGATGACAAGTTTTCCTCTATCAGACTCGTATTTCTCGAACGATATATTATCAGACATCTTTACATGTGAACAAATATTCTATTGATACTGAACAATTTATTTCTTGGTGACCTTTCTTAATTTTTATGAGATAGTATTAATGAGTAAAACCATTTACAGGATAAATCAACAGGAACATACTTTTAAACCTTTGACATAGTTATATTTTCTAGTTGGAATAATGAATATCTATATATGATATTTGTATCCTCAAAAGAAAAAATGATAGACAGTTCTTTTCGTCAAAACTATAACAATTGCTAAACTTGTCTCCTGGTTCTGCTACTAATTGTATGCATGCATTATAAAACAGCTAAAAAAAAGATAATCCGCACTAAAAAAAAGAACATCTAATATATTGTATTCATGTGAAGCAAGTTATCAAAATTAGGGGCGGTACTGTCAATATAGTAACATAAAAAAATCCGCATATATTCTCGTTTTAATACCGTTTACATAAACAAAGAAAAAACCCTCCCCAATCCCCTCCCTTACAAAATTCCCTTCTAAATTATTTTAGATTTTAGATCAAATATTAAAAAACTATAAGAGGTAAGAATAAAATTGTCAAATACATATTAATACAATGACAAGTAGCGAATTAGTTGGGGAAAGAAAACCCTGCATAATACAAAATAATTATGCATTATATAATTATAATGGTTTTAATGATTCCATGGAGATCGCTAATGATATATATGAAATGGACACAGTCGGCAATAAAGTGTATTACACGGCCGCGACCATCACTAATTACTAATGTTCAATTAGGAGTCGACAGTTTTAGATTCTGTGAAAAGGGAAGGGGGCATTTTAGAAATAAATGTTACGGCCTGGTAAAAACTGAAAAAGAGACCTTGTCCCAAAGTAGTATCAGAATGAATATTTTGCCCAACAAAGAAATAAGTCGGCGCAAAAATTAAGGCGTACCAGCAATAGATGAAAATGGATATTCCGTCTGCAAATATCCTCAATGGCCGCACCCGGAAAATCAAACGGTCACTGCTTACCTAAATTATGTTTTAAATCGGTCGTGAGCATCGTGCCTTAAAAATATCACACTAATAATAATAAGGATAATTATAATAATAACAGTTAATAAATAGAAAAATAGAATTGAAAGATAAATTTGCCTATTAAAAAGTACAGATTATATAGTATAAAATTGAGAATGGAAATGGGGAATGTGTCAAAGAGACAACAACCCGACCACAGAACAGACAACAGAAGGTCACCAATAGGTCTTCAATGCAGCGAGAAATTCCCGCACCCGGAGGCGTCCTTAAGCTGGCCCCTAAACAAATATATACTAGTTCAGTGATAATGGACGTCATACTAAACTCCAAATTATACACAAGAAACTAAAAGTAAAAATAATACAAGACTAACAAAGGCCAGAGGCTCCTGACTTGGGACAGGCGCAAAAATGCGGCGGGGTTAAACATGTTTATGAGATCTCAATCCTTGTTCTCCATTGAAAAAATAATGAAAATTGGCTTAAATATCAATGCTTAACACGTTCCTCTTTTAAAAATTTATTTAACGAAAGATCAAACTAAAGTTAAACAAAAAACGCGCAACATGCGCGGAGGATCAAACAATACCTATTGACACCAAATTGTTTTATATACAAATAAATCAGGAAACAACGCCCAACCTTTCACTGAGGTGGTCATGACTCTCACTACCCCTAAACAAATATATACTAGTTCAGTGATAATGGACGTCATACTAAACTCCAAATTATACACAAGAAACTAAAAGTAAAAATAATACAAGACTAACAAAGGCCAGAGGCTCCTGACTTGGGACAGGCGCAAAAATGCGGCGGGGTTAAACATGTTTATGAGATCTCAATCCTTGTTCTCCATTGAAAAAATAATGAAAATTGGCTTAAATATCAATGCTTAACACGTTCCTCTTAAAAATTTATTTAACGAAAGATCAAACTATAGTTTGTATACCTTGCCGACTCTAAATAAAGCTTATTTATTATTATTTATTTATTATTTATTATAGTTAAACAAAAAACGCGCAACATGCGCGGAGGATCAAACAATACCTATTGACATCAAATTGTTTTATATACAAATAAATCAGGAAACAACGCCCAACCTTTCACTGAGGTGGTCATGACTCTCACTACCATATGATAGTAATTGATTCTAATCATCCCGAAACAAATTGAAAAAATGTATATTATCAATCAAATTTGTATCAGTGGAATTTTATCAGTAGTGGCAAGGTTGAACTAATTTGAAGAAGTGTTTTATCTTATTCATCAGTGTGTATTGAATCTCACCAAAGTTTGATAGAAACCTTGCGGTCTGATCAAATTCTCAACTACATGTTATTGTTTGGCAGTCTATATCATAATCGAATAGACATATATACCGTGAAATCTATGTCAAAATTGTTACACCGTAACCAATTAAGAAGAATGTAAAAACACAAAATACCTTTAGTATCTTGTCTTGTTGTCATGGCGACAGAGCACACACAGGAACAGATGGTTTTGTATACTAAAAATTTCTGATATCATGGATTAGGTTAGAAGAGAATTTAACTATTTGTATACAAAAATCGTGATTTTTTCTTATCAGTCAATCGGGGAATTTACGATACTGTTTTATTTGCTCCCTATCTTGATTGCATTTAGAAATATCTCGACAACTGCACAAACGCTGATGTGTAAATCGCAGTATGTATATGTACAGTGCGGTTCAAAAGATAAGTTGGCTGATTGTAGTTGTTTTTATAGAAGGTGGTTCCAGGTGATATAGATGAACTGATAATGCTTAGCGGGATACGGAAATATTACACGTATTTTTTAACTAGTCCAACTTTCCACTGACCCTGCAAAGCCCCAAAACTGGTTGATTAGTCTAACGTATTAATAAAGAAAATAACTCGATTCCCATGCTGATCGTTTCGACCTTGAACGCCGAGTGGTTAATAAGGAAATTATGACGTGTTATATTTTTTTCCTATAAATGAAGGTTTATTCTACATATAACTGGTATCGACTCAAATTTGCAGTTTTATTTGCTAGTCAATTTCAATTTATCCTACAGCCATTTTTTTACAATTGGTCAAACATATATCTTCAGGACTTGAACTATTCCAATAAAACATCAAATAAGTACTCTCTTCCAAATTGGTCGACCATGGTGGAGGGCAGAAAATTTGGACTGCAACCAGGAAAGAATGGATTGTTGGAAAGGGGCAGATTGGCCACAAGCAAGCAACCTTCCCCTCAAAGTGATGTTGTATACGTTCTTTTACGTTCCAAACAGAGGAATACATCTGCACAACAGCGGAGGTCTCTAAAGGGGAATGGGTGGGGATGTTGTACCTCTCCCTTTGGAGAACTTGGTTCTGTTGATTATCCTGCAATTAAATTGCCACATTGAAAGTATTTCTGAGTGAAGATTTGATTGCATTTCATAATTAAGGGTCAGAACATGTAAAGTATGCAGAGAAAGACAACCTATGAAATTAAGGTGGTACCCAACACCTTGACTAATATTAATTTTGGCTCGTTTAATTTTCATAAAGTTTTTACAAAATGTTTACTTTAACCCTTTGACAAAAATATAAAAATTTCAAAAAATGTGAACCAACCACTTTATCAGAAAAATTTCGTTGTTTATAGAGCAGTTTGCCAAACACTAATTTTGATCATTGAGAAGCTTCATATTTCCTTAACAAAACAACGTGATTAAAACGTTTAGCTGATTTTTACAGAGTTATCTCCCTGTAGTGTTAGGTACCACCTTAAAGATCCAGAAAGTCAAATACCACAGATCAAATATATAAGGTTTATTCTGGTTATTGAAACACGTAAATTATCCTTATTAATTAATACACTGCTGTAGTTAGGCTTTTGTAACCAGTAAAAAGAATTTGATTAAATTATACTATGCAAAATATTGATGAAAATTTAAAAGAGTTTTAAAAATAAAGTACTTTTGTGTAAGGATTCCGAGCTAGATTGTGTATTGGTTGTAAACAAATTTAGAATCATGTAAAACGACTTCAAAATGTTGCGATTTAAATCAATAGTGGATAAAATTCTCCAAAGATGCAATTTGATAATATCAATTTCTATATTTTTTTTAACTTTGAAAATAATAAAATTTAATGAAATATATCTTTGCAATGCATCTAAAATGGTCACTGAGAATACAGAGATTTCAAATTTAACAGTAAAAATGTTACAAGGTATTGGTTCATTGTGAAGAATGCAAGTATTTAATAATGTAAATGTATAGACATCCGACTCTTACCTATTTATGTTCATTTTTTGTCTGAAGATTATTTGTCCATTACAGACAAACCAGTATGCTGAATTTGCTTGTTTATTGTCATCGTTTTATTAAAAATAAAGGTAATTTTCATAGCTATGGTTTTTATTAAGAGTTCCAGTCTTTTTTTTTTTCCGAATTTTACATGATTTAAAAAAAAAAAACAATGTCGCGAAGAAAGGGAGGGTTTTTTTCTAACTTTTGGAACCTTTTTTTTTGCATTCACCAATGGGGGTTCTATGACCATTGAGATGTTTAGTATGTTCTTAAAACAGCGATGAAAGCTATTCGACTTATAATGTTATTGCATCTTCTTTTCTAATGAAATCATCGACAAAGTTATTTTCAATCTTTGCCTTCGGGTATTTTTGTTCATTATATAGTGTTTTTCTTATCGGTTAAGAAAGCAACAGGTTAGGTCAGTACGACCACTAGAGTATCGTGCAGTTTAAGTGACCTTGGTCTGGTTTAAATCTTATTGATGCATCATTTGTAAAACCTTGTTTAATAAAGTGTTTCCTAACAAAATGGAAAAAGGAAATAATAAAAAAAAAAACACAAAACGTTTTAATCATTAAAGTTTACTTTTTCTGTCATTTGTGCATCTTTTCTCGATGTCACACGCGCAACTGTAATTCCACCAAGATTAACATTGGTGGATTGGTGGCATTCCCTGCTCGATCGGCTCAGTGACATTTTGTTCTCATTATCATAATCAGATTGTCTTTGAAATATTACGGTTGTATTCATCTAAATTCAATACTTTTTTACATTGTCATTTGTAATTAAATTGAATATCTTTCGATCAAAAATATGTTCAATTAAAGTAACAATTACAAAATTCCACTATAATAACACAATTTGCTTGATGATCTACCGAAATAAGCAATATTTATTGTTAGTCCACTGAACTATTACATAGAGGGGGTTGGATTTAGATCTAAGAATAGTCTAAAACTGCCACATTTTAATGTCACAAATATCTATTCAAAGCCAGGAACATTGCAAGGTCGTCTAATGTCATATTTTACTTTTATTTGAAGAGTTTGGTGTCGATGGCAATGTCTGTTTAACTTATTCACAATTTTTGACTGGGAACGACTTAGCTTAACATTTTGTATAGACGCCGGTCTATTGTTGAAGGCTGTATGTTGACCTTTATATGTTTCCTTTATTGGATGTGTCATTGAAATAGTATACCCCGAATCTATCTCCTAATATTCATAATAAACTGCACTTTAAAGAAAAGAACGCTTTCAGATGTTTAGAGTTATCTCTCTTGTGTCTATATACATGTAATGATAATTTATGACAATCATAATAAGTTATTTCTTCATTGTAATGCTCTGTCATTTTAAACCAATAAGTCCTGGTAGCTTAGAGGGAATTACACAGAAGTTTTTATTGGCTTGTGTATATAAGTCTGTATTTAGTATATGGTGATGTTAGACTTCCTGTACGTTGAAGTGACAAAATATACGGAGTTTATTATTTCGCATCAGCACTGATGTTGCGAGGTCGAACCCTGTACATGTTAGGTGCTTTCGGATCCAATCTTAATTGACTGGGTTTTGCAGGGATTTGCAGTTTTTATATTCGAACTGCTGTTTAGCAAAAAACAGTCATGTTGGCTATTTTGGCAAAATTAGTTCTAAAGGTTTTCGACAAATCAGCTATATTGACTGGTTAGTCGAATCAATGATATTGCGGGCTTAGCCAAATCAGTCAAACTGCGTAGGTATACAGTTGAATTAGTCCGGAAGTTTTTTCGTGCACCAGTCTTATATTTGCTATTTAGCCAAATCAGTCTTATTGGCTTCAGGTCAAAAAGAATAATTGACTGTTTATTCCGTCACATAAGCTATACATACACAATAGTCAAATTGACACTAATTGAAGTAAAAGATTTGAAGGAGATTTGAAAGTATTGAAAAATTGGTTATAAGACTTTTCATTTGGGTTTATAATGAATAGAATGATTTGAAAAAACAAGTTATAATATCTTTTTCACAATGATAACGTTATCCAACATTGGAAAAATCATATGTACAGAGTAACAAAAATAAATAAGATGGAGCAAGGAAGATGAGAGATAACAAATGAGAAGTCAGAAATTTAAACGATAATTCTACTAAACGGAAATAACAAGGGAAGAATTTTCTTTGAAATTCGACAATACTGACTTGACAATATTATTTTCGAATTCATCTATACTAGTGTACAAAGTTAACCGAAGAAAATTTAATGTTGAAATGGTTACCTATCTATCACCTGTACAACTTATTTGTTTTTGGTAAACCCTCCAAAAAACCCCAAAGCACTACTTTAATATAAACGTAAAGCATTCATGCGATATTCTCGAACTATAGTGACAGGGGAAGCAAAAATGTTATAATACGAAAGCATCGGTAATTAATACAATGACTTTTACAGAAATCAGATGTTTCTATTCATTAAGCTTCAAAGTAATTTTTTGTAAGCAATAAAGACAAGATATATCGTTTATGACAGATAACAACTCATAAAAGTTTCAAGTTTCTAAACAGCTGATAAGAAAAGTGTGATGATCTATATATTATCTGTAATTAAATTTATGTTCAGGTTTTTTCTACCTCTGCATTTTTCCTGTAATTTATCAGCGATTAGGTTACGACATACGGTCAAGGTCGTATAAAGACTTAATCAATTACTTAATGCATGTGGTGATTTATTAATGCACGGAAATGCACCAGTCTGCACATGTCGATTGATAAATAGGTAAATAAATTGTTCGAATTTTAAATATATGTCAGAAAAGTGCAAAATGCAAAAAGTGAAATAAGAAAACTGCTTCTCTTGCTTGCGGTATAACGGAGTATGTCTGTCTGTATTTCAACAAGTTTGAATCTGTACATTGAATGAGTTTGGTAGACAGTCTCCTTACAATAAAACAGTGCATCTTTCAACACACTTGTTCAAGTTTCTCCTTGTAATAAAACAGTACATCTTTCAACACACTTGTTCAAGTTTCATGTAAGACATCTTCTGTTAATGAAATCAACACAGGAAGCATGTGATTTAGAATGTTGCCATGCAGTCAGTACTCGGTTAGCAAGTGCCACTGACAAGTACATTGAAGTCAAATTAGAAACAAGAAATGTCCATGTTACGTGTCTAGAAACATCATCAGGTCCGCGTAAGACCATTTGTTGGGGTCACTGAATATGTAAAACAGAATTTCAATGTCTCCAGTCGCAACATCATTTATCTGTCCAAAGGACAAAAACATTAACAACTTTATTGTTTCAAGTGCAAAGATAATTCAGATTTCTTTATATACATTGGTAAATAAAACTTTGAAATAACTTTCAGAAAATCCGTGAAAGCCTTTACACTGCAATTTTCCATATATAACTTATATTTCAAAGGAGCATAATAGTTGTTCAGCGCTGATTTTCCAACTCGTCAGAGAAATTGCTGATTGACATAAACTTCAGAAAAATCCAACAGGAAATGTAGACATTATTATTTATATTTCTAAGGTGCAAAACTTCTTTAAAAGAAAAGTAGTTAATCGGCACTAGTTAACGATCTTGACCGGAACGTTGTTGATAGAATGACTTTCGTAAACATCCGACAAAAAATAAAAAAAATTGATAGGCTCTGATTTTCAAAATATTCAAGATATCGTGATATAGATACAAGCTTTGAAATAAATTTCACAATAAATCTGAGAATAAATTCAGGCATGAGAGCGGTTGACCTTTACCACTGAGACCGGAAAACACAGATGGTCGCATGCACAAGCAGACAGACGTCCGGTATTTCAAAGCATCACTTCACCGCTCCACGTTTCAGCGGGGACAATTAATACCCAACCCGTTTACATGATGTGGCAAACAAAAATGAATTCAACTTTGTACTTTATTTTGCCTTTTTAACTTCTTTTTATTCGAGCGTCACCGATGAGTTCTTTGTAGACGAAACGCGCGTATGGCGTACACAATTATGATATAGATAAGAAGATGTGGTATGAGTGTCAATGAGACAACTCTCCATCAAAGTCACAATGTATAAAAAGTTAACAATTATGGGTCAAAGTACGGCCTTCAACACGGACCCTTGGCTCACAACGAACAGCAGGCTATAAAGGGCCCCATCAAAAATGCCTAGTGTAAAACAATTCAAACAGGAAAACCAACGGTCTAATCTATATAAAAAATGAGAAACACCTATGAACCACATCAACAAACGACAACCACTGAACAACAGGCTCCTGACTTAGGACAGGTGCATATAAGCCTGGTATCTGTGGTGAGTTTTTTTATGTGGGTGCTACAAAACAGAATGAGTTCACACTATCTGACCTCGCCCGTCTTGATAAAATAGAGAGAGAAAAAATGGTTATCGTTTGTAACTCATAACCATTTGGTATGATACCATATTGCTACCATGCTTTCTAATCACCAGTCTGTCTTACTGATGTGTCAGTTATTTCAATGTTTATTTTAGAATGGATGTTCAGCAATTAGAAGGAATTATTTTTTTCTGAAAATACAATTAAAATGGATGTCTCGATTGACATTATCTTTCATCATTTGCATTATTGTTTTGAAACCAGGCCATATTGTTAAGTCTCTTTGTGCAACTTCATTACTTTAAGTTCACATTTTTGTAATTCCTTTGATGAAATATGCGGTCAATCTTGAGATTGATTTGACCGTCTTTACTATCAAATTCTGATAGAATAGAATAAAGGTATTAGATGTAAGCCTCTCATATCTGAGGGGCGTTAGCCCCGAAGATATGAGAAGGATTACATCTGATTTACATAGAAGTAATAAATAAATATTTTCTCTTTTCTCTTGTTCTAAAAAGAGCAATTAGTTTTGATAAAACAGGAAACGTGTCATTATCTCAAATTTTCCAGATGCAGTAACATTTTCAGTAGATGTTTTGTAGTAATGGATTTGTAATGAAATCTTCATTGCGTCTTTTTTCTGTTATCAGATTGATAACTTATCACTGCTTTTGTATGACAATATGAGCTGGTTGTAGTTGTTGTTTTGTGAGCTGGTTGTAGTTGTTGTTTTGTATGACAATATGAGCTGGTTGTAGTTGTTGTTTTGTATGACAATATGAGCTGGTTGTAGTTGTTCTTTTGTATGACAATATGGGCTGGTTGTAGTTGTTCTTTTGTATGACAATATGAGCTGGTTGTAGTTGTTGCTTTGTATGACAATATGAGCTGGTTGTAGTTGTTGTTTTGTATGACAATATGAGCTGGTTGTAGTTGTTGTTTTGTATGACAATATGAGCTGGTTGTAGTTGTTGTTTTGTATGACAATATGAGCAGGTTGTAGTTGTTGTTTTGTATGACAATATGAGCTGGTTGTAGTTTTGTTTTGTATGACAATATGAGCTGGTTGTAGTTGTTGTTTTGTATGACAATATGAGCAGGTTGTAGTTGTTGTTTTGTATGACAATATGGGCTGGTTGTAGTTGTTGTTTTGTATGACAATATGAGCTGGTTGTAGTTGTTGTTTTGTATGACAATATGAGCAGGTTGTAGTTGTTGTTTTGTATGACAATATGGGCTGGTTGTAGTTGTTGTTTTGTATGACAATATGAGCTGGTTGTAGTTGTTGTTTTGTATGACAATATGAGCTGGTTGTAGTTGTTGTTTTGTATGACAATATGAGCTGGTTGTAGTTGTTGTTTTGTATGATAATATGGGCTGGTTGTAGTTGTTGTTTTGTATGACAATATGAGCTGGTTGTAGTTGTTGTTTTGTATGACAATATGGGCTGGTTGTAGTTGTTGTTTTGTATGACAATATGAGCTGGTTGTAGTTGTTGTTTTGTATGACAATATGAGCTGGTTGTAGTTGTTGTTTTGTGGCTTGTTTTGTTATCCAATTTATTTTTGCTAAATTTATTGGAAACTAAGTAGATGTGGTAGTATTCCCAATGAAGTCAGTTTGCTTATCTTTTTATGTCTTATAAAAACATATGTTTTTTCTCTTATAGAGAGTAAGTTTATGGCTGATTGCGAAATAAAGCAAACGCACATTGTACTAATGATTAAGTCGGACGATTGCTGATAACTTTTTCATATCACTTGACCTTTTGGACTGTTTTGTTTACGGTAATTTGGGGTTATTGCTCTCAAAAGTGTTATATTTTTTGAAAAGTTTGGTCTCAAGCTCGGATTAACAGTTTTGATTGTTTGCTATCTTTGACGGGTTGGTTGTAGTTGTTTTTTGTGGCTTGTTTTATCGTACAATTTATTTTTCAAGGTTACTCTACGAATACATGTTGTGTGCAGGGAATTTTATATAAAATAGAAAATGAAAGGATATGGAGTAAATGTACATGGGACAAAATTGCACACATTACATAGAAAACATAGAAAATTATTAATGAACAGGGCTTTTATTCCTGTTCTTCATCTTGACAGCTGATGTAGGGTCTTCAACAATGAACGAACCATTCATACCCTACACCAAGGTCAAGACGGCCCCTAGCGTCGACTTAAGCGTTACTATTGATAAAAATAAACCACAGTTCACCTTCTTGCTCCCCACCCGCCTCGGGTGCCAACTTGTGCGATGCTTGTGTACGACGGTTCTCCAGTCGAAAGCATCAGGGATACAAGAAAAGTGCAGTAATTTTGAAAGACATCGATCGCCGCTAAAATATGCCTTGAAGTTACACATGCCGGGAGCGGTCAATGAATTACATAATTTATAATTACGGGTGAGGTTTGTGAACATATATTTGTCATACATTGCCCAACAAAAGACCAATAATTTCGAAACAACAAATGATAGACAATACATATAAAACTAAACAACAAATGAAACTACTTTTTGTAAAGCTGTAATGATAGAAGAGCTAATGGAGTTTTTATATGATTGATTGCTGCTTGCTTAGCGTCCAGTAACAACTATTTTATGCATATTCAAGACTCTCTTTCAAAATAACAAGCCTTTTAAAAGACTGTTATAAAATGATAGTATATGAATAAAGAAACTAAAAAAGCAGGAAAAAAAATGAAGGGTCCGTGTGCTTGTTTTCGAAATATAAGAAATTGAAAATGTGGTGGGAAATGATTCTCTCTAGATTTTTCATACCTTTAACATTGTCCGCTTTGCTCTTTTAAAAATTAGGAAAAAATAACAAGAATTTTATAAGCTTTTCAAATATGGCTTTTTGAAACTATTACTATATTTAATAAAATTATGAAAAGAAAAGTAGGGGTTAGCGAACAAAATTTTTTAATGGCAAAACATGGATAAACCCAGAAGATTCCGAAAATCTGACAAAAAATCAAAAACAAGAGGAGCGAACATTCTTAATGCAATCGGTAGGTTCTGCAAGATAGGTCAACCAGGATGAAAGGCGGGAAATTTTGACTGCCACTAGAAAATAGGGGTATGTTGGAAAGGGACAGTTATATTGCCTTGCAACAGGCCACATGCGGACACCGAGTTCCGATACGAATTCAAAGTCTTACTACTGACAGTCTGACAGTCACTGTTAACCGTGTAAACACCGAGCTTTAATATACATAAACAATTGTTCGTGCTATCTTGCACAGCAGAATCATTTCTGTGTTTCCGATCGCCATTGCAATACAATGAATTTTGTAATCGTGTACATCCTATTTCTTCCTATGTGATACATGTTGCCTGTTGCCAGTACAGAAAGCCTCTAATATGATGTGTAAATGCACCTTTTGTTGTATTACATTCATATTGAACTACGAAAGAAAATAAATTAGTTATTAGTGCACAATCATGGAAGAATGCTTCCTCAGTAAAATCACATGTTTCAACTTAAGATTATACCTTAACATTTAAGTTCAGACCCAACTGCTTTGAATTTCCAAATTCCCCATCATAAATATTTACATCAATATGTAGTTGAAAGCTGCTTATAATGAAACAACCACTTACTAAATGCATGGTATGTAAAACTTCGTTTATGTTTCTCCTAAAATATTACCTTGTTTAAAAATTCTTTTAAACAGCATATAATTTTGAAATTAAGAAAAAAACTATTGCGTCATCATTGATTATAATTCTACTCGTGATAATTAGACAAATAATATGCTTTTACAGAAAACAGATGATTAACCATGGAAACAGACGTTTAAATTACCAATACTCTGTTAATTGTTTAATTGTTACCATTAACATAACATCTTTATAAATAACCCTTTATTTCCAGTTTTAACTTTTTAGTTTAATTACGTAGATCGTAGTCGAGCTGTAATTTTCACATTGATTATTTAGATATATATGACTGAGAACATGCTTAGGTACGTTGTTCTTGAACTGAAGGTATACCCGTGTCACCATCTAAGTGGCTAAAAGTTTGAGATCATTTCCTCAGGCAACGTTGACCTTAAATGAATTTGGTTATTATTTTTAGGTTCCTTTTGGTCATCTAGCTCCTTTATACGTATTCATACATCCCAGGACTTTCAAATGTTTAGGTTCGAGCGTCCGGGTGAATGTTAAGGATGTTCGCTCCTATTGTTTTTGAATTTTTGCCAGATTTTCGGAATCCTCTGGTTTTATCCATGTTTTGCCATTAAATTTTTTTGTCCACTTACCCCTACTTTTCTTTTCATTATTTTATTACATATAGTTTAAAAAGCCATATTTGAAAATTTTATAAAATCCTTGTTATTTTTTAATTGTTTTTGAAAGAAAAAAGGTGCCAATGTTAAATGTATGGAAAATCTAGAGATAATCATTTCCCGCCAAATTTTCAATGACTTATATCTCGAAAAGAAGCACATGGACCCTTCATTTTTTCTGCTTTTTTAGTTTCTTTATTTATATACTATCAATTTATAACAAGCTTTTGAATAGCTTGTTATTTTGAAACAGAGTAGCAAACATCCTTAATCCAGAAAAGCTTTCCGGACGCACGAACGTTATAAAGTGTTAGTTTTAATTTCCCGACATATTTTCATGTGCTTGCCCGAAGTTCATATCCTCGTCATGCCATATCGTTATGATTTGGCTATAGAAATAGAATATTTGTGTTGATGGCTGATCTTTGAACTCGGGATGATTTAGAGCTTGTCATAATGGGTACACGATAACTTGTACCTTCGGCAACTCGTACTCAACCAACTCGTACCTTATTTTTACCAACTCGTACCCATAATTTATTTAATATTTATTATTTATTTATATATTTTATAGTTGTTATTTTCTTTCATATATCATAATATAGCAACATATGAATAAAAAACTTTGATTGGTAATATGATGCAGTCATTGTTGTTTCAAATTAATCAAAGCTAATCAAATGCTAATCATTAGTCCTTAGAATTTTTTGATTATATGAAATTGTTTGAACGTCAATTTGTTTGATATGTATAATGTAAAGACACATGTCTAAGGAAATGACCAAGGGTCACAATACGTTTTAGTTTCTGACATCCGACATGATGGACACAGTAAAATTAGTATCATTAGCAGAACATAGGCTGCAACGCAAGATTGGCAATGATGTGCACGATCACATACCATTGTACTGCTATTTCATCAGATTCCCTAGTACTATCAGACTCACGAACCAGGAAACCCCATACACTCACATACAGGCATATCTATATATCCAAGGACCCATACAGACAATAATGCTTTCCGTGCATCGACCATTTTCGCATCACTTTTCAAGCCCCACAAGTCGGTAGTCGATATTTTCAGTGAGTAGCTAGCTCACTCCTGCTGTTATCAAAACTAATGTTTAAAAACTGAAATCAATGTGGTTTACATTTTAATTTCAAATGTTTTCCTCGAACTAAATTATTATATTTTGCTTAATTTGGGATAACTATTCCACGTATGCATACAACTAAATGTTATCAACGGACATCGATTGTATATTGTACAACTATATACGAAGAAGATCCGTGTTTAAAAAAAATGGAAGTGTGCGTAAACTGTTGGTAAAATAAAAATGACGTAGAGAGTCATACTAAGCTCTGAAAAAGTTCTAGTTATTAATTCATATTTTCTTGCACAGGTTTTGATTGGACGGATTGGTCAACAAGGCAGTCAGGAACAAGACATGTCACAGTTAACGCGAGATTTATATGATAGCATGGAACGTGAGACAGATTTAAAAGATCAACTTCAATTTGCAGAGGAAGAAATAAAGGACCTAAGAAAGAAAAAAGACGAGCTTGAAGAAGAAAACGAAAATTTGAGCGTTCAATTAAAAAAGATGTCTGCATCTAAGATAACAAAATATAAGGACAGCAAGAAACTGGATGACCCCGATTTTACGGAAGCGGAAATAGAGTTAAAAGTTCATTTCGAATTGAATGAACAAGAACTTATGGTTACCCGACGTAAAATACAAGATCTAGAAAATGAAAATGAAAATTTGTTAGAGCAGTCTAAAGTTTTGAAAGATGAATTATCACATAAAGAACACCTATTGGCTATTCCACAACCCCCGCTTTCTCCAAACACATATTACGAAGACAGATTAAAGGAAATGAATTTCGGAGCTGACGAGCTGAGATGGAAAATAATCGAAAAAGACCGAGAAATCGAAAAACTGTCTGCAGAATTGTTACAAACTCGCCAATCAAAACTGCGTAAAAGTCGATCACTTGAAACTGATTTCTATGGGGAACGTAAGAAACTTTTAGATCTCGATTTGTCAGAAAATGTTGATTTTAGAGATAAAGTAATTAGTGAGGCACGCGGTACGCATTCTCCTGAACAATTACAACATCACAAGCCATTAACAACTTGTAATGACAGTCGAGATAATAAGAATCAAGAAATAAATAAATCGCCCGATGATGGAATCAATCCTTCTCTTGCCATTCAAACTCAGTTTTATACTAGAAGTAAGTTAAGAGAAACTTCAAATTCTTTGAATCAAAGCATTTCAAACGATAACTTGGAACAGCTTAAATCATTACAAGAAAGCGTTGATAATTTACAGGAGAAAATAACTAAATTGGAAGCAGAAAATTTGAGTTTGAAAGAAAAGTTAACACCGGAAACGGAAGAAACGGAAGGGGAGACAAGAGAAGAATTGATGGATAAAATATTAGACATGGAAGACGATGCTGGTAAGTGAATATTTTATTTAATAAGATATGGAAAACATATTCGGAATTGTACAAAATGTACACATATTATACAATGTCTTGTGCAGGATCTCAGACTTGAGTCCATGCATTATTTCTGCTCTATACCTTTACCCAATAGGGATAAGAAAACAAATTATATATAAAAATTCAGTTATATGGGTTTTTAAAAAGTACAAAGACCGCCACAGAATGGTCCTTAACAATAATATTGCGAGTTCCTGTGTGGGTTAGGAACTGTCTACTTGTTCGTGTCTATGAAAAGAGGTGAACTGTCTGGAAGGGGTGGATTTCTGCGTTGCCGATCTTGTAGTTTTTAAGCGATTTATATTCTGATTCAGATTATTTTATTTTTCGGGAGGCTTTATAAAAGGTAAGTTGTACTTAAAAGTTATAAGGTATTTAACTGTGTCTATATATTTACATCTTTTGACTCTAACTCACATTTTTAGTGCAAAACAAACTTTTTTTCTCAAATAATGATTAGCAGCGTTTAAACCCGCTGCAATTGTTTGCACCTGTCCTGATTCAGGAATCTGATGTTCAGTAGTTGTCGTTTGTAAATGTGGTTCATAAATGTTTCTCGTTTTTTCTCGTTTTTATATAGATTAGACCGTTGGTTTTCCCGTTTGAATGGTTTTACACTAGTAATTTTTGGGGCCCTTTATAGCTTGCTGTTCGGTGTGAGCCAAGGCTCCGTGTTGAAGACCGTAGTCTGACCTATAATGGTTTACTTTTATAAATTTTGATTTGGATGGAGAGTTGTCTAATTGGCACTCATACCACATCTTCCTATATCTATTTAAAATTTGACTGCATAGTAACGGACAAATAATATACATATAGAAAATATTTTATAATATCAATGTTCTATGTGTTGTTAATGTAATTATGTAATATGTCAAACAAGAATTTGTAAGCAACACATGATTATATGACTATGTTGTTTAATAATCTTACAAAAATAAGACAGAAAATGATAAATGGGACGCCTTCTCCAGAACAAGAATACGAATATTATAGCATTGATGTGGGCTCAATGCTTCATATCATACATTATCGTTGAACATGATGTAATATTGGCACTTAAAAACTCCCCTCATCACAAGAACACTATTATTGTCTCCTCATTTGATTTAAGGCAAATAAATGATAACGATTGGCAAGAAGAATACGTGTATAAAGTCAATATATGTGACCTACCGAATTAGAATTTTTGTACTTACACGACCCAAACGACTGAAGCCACATGTGGAACAGGATCTGCTTACCCTTCCGGAGCACCTGCGATCACCCCAGGTTTTGGTGGGGTTCGTTTTGCTAAGTCTTTAGTTTTCTATGTCGTGTTTTGTGTACTGTTGTTTGTCTGTTGGTCTTTTTATTGTTTAGCCATGGCGTTGTCAGTTTATTCTCAATTTATGAGTTTGAATGTCCCTTTGGTATCTTTCGCCTCTCTTTTATTTGAAAGGACAAATAAAACGCAGATGAGACATTTTTCCGTGACTTAGATAGATACGTATTGGATAAAAGATTAACCCCTGCTTCAATCATATTGTATGATGATTAATTGTAAATGTACTCTTGTTAAATCAGTTCTCTCTGCATTTATTGCAGTATCTTTCGATCAAACACACCGGAAGAGAACAAACGTTCAAGCCATGCATAAACATTTATATTTTTTACAATGATAAGAAAATAAACAACGCTTACAAAGGACAATATACAAAAAAAGACAAATTATGACAAGACATAAATTCATATGTGTAAATAAAACACCAAAATATAAAATTCAAACAATACCAACTCTAATCATTAACAACGGGAGTGGTTAACGTGTTTCGGAAGGTAAAGCATGTCGTAATTTTTTTTTATTGGAGACGCATTTATAGTAATGAAAATGCACTATTTCAAAACTGATATATTTACATTACATTTGTAGAAAATTTTCGTTCAAGCGTGTTTTTCAACTGAAATTTAACATTTTGCTAGTCATTTTCTGTTTGTTGTATACGCTCTAGCAGGAAATCTGCTTCATTTGAACATAGGTACAATCGTCACTCTTCTTGGAAGACCTTTACACATTGCAACAAAATCATCCGTCAACATTTGCTCTTTTGTTTTGGCAATGATGTTATCTTATGGTTTTGTATCCACCCCTGAGTATATTTTCCAGTATTTTAGAGTAAAAATATAAGTCTTCAGTTATTTTCTCCTCATTTGATTTAAGGAAAATAGATAATGAATATAATTGAGAATGGAAAGGGGGATGCAGAAAACAGCTCAAGGCCGCCAATAAATCTTCAACGCAACGAGAAAATCCCGCACCCGGAGGCAGCCTCCAGCTGGCCCCTTAACAAAAGTGTATACTATTTTCAAGCATTTTTCTAGTAACAAGATTGGCAAGAAGAATACTATATAAACATGATAAAGTCACATTTAATTGAAAGGACAAATAAAACGCAGATGAGACATTTTACTGTGACTTAGAAAAAATATGTATTGGATAAAAGGTTAATCCCTACTTCAGTTAAATTGTATGATTGGGTAACTGTAAATATACCCTTGTTAGATCTGTTCTCTCTCGTTTATTGCAGTATCTTTCGATCAAACACACTGGAGGGAACAAACGTCCAAGCCATGCATAAACATTTATATTTCTTTACAATGCTAAGAAAATAAACACCGTTTTCAAAGGACAATCTGCAAAAAAACCAAACAAATCACGTCAAGACATACATTCATATGTGTAAATAAAACACCAAAAAATAACGCTAACGTGTTTCGGAAGGTAAAACATCTGTTTTTATTGCTGCAATCGTTGTTAAACACCACGCTAGGTTCTAAGTTGTTTAAGAGACAATTTCTCCCTGACGATAGGTCAGAATACCTTGAATAGAAAATTAATAGTATTATATATAGGAGATGCGTTTATTTCATTGATAATTCACTGTTAAGAACGCTTAACTTTTTCAGAACTGAAATATTTTCATTTCATTTTTAGACATTTTTTCGTTCAAGCGTGTTTTAAACTGAAATTCAAGCATTTTGTTTGTTGTATACGCTCTAGCAGGAAATCTGCTTCATTCGAACACAGATACAATTGTCACTCTCCTTGAAAGACCTGTACACATCGCAACAAGATCATCCATAAACAGTTGTTATCTTTTGGCAATGATGTTATCTTATTGATTTTTATCCAGTGTATTCTCCAATATTTTAGAGAAACAATATATGTCTTCAGTTGCTTCCCCTTTATAGATGGTTGGATGCAATATTCACATCTAGCTGGTAATTTTTCAAAATACAGCGTTCATATCGAAGAAGCAGCATACATATCGAATATAAAGTCTTTGGTTTGATAGGGAATATCTCAGGGATTCAGATCTGAAGGCACGTTGGTTTTCCCTTTAGTAAATGAGATAATTTATTTAAGAGTCATTCGCATATTTCTCAAATTATGAGTTCTTTTAAGGTCAAGTTGGAAAAAAAGGAGTTTAGAAGAGTGAAATGTAGCACCTACATGCTATTGAAATTTAAGTTTTGTGACCAAATGGTTTTCAATAAACTACGAAAAAATATAAGACAACATTAACCGGTTTTACGAATACCCAATGCTCGAAAGGAATAATAAAATTGTACAATACATTTATACCCCCAGCTCACGGACTTGGTGGCATAATGCAATGACCTTGTCTACGCGTCTGTAAGTCCGCCCGTTCGTCTGTCCACTCGTTCTTTCGTTCAACGATAGGTGAAATTCACTTCTGCATGTATTAAGACATAATTTCATAATTGGTCTGAAATAAATTCTATCAAGAGGACTATTCGGGGAGTTTGCCGTGTCTGAATCTATGCATTATGGGTAAATATTTTGAAAAGCATGCACCAAAACGTTTTACTCGATTAAAAAATGTTCTTTGCAATGAACATTCAACCAATGACGTGACATTATTATCGGTTTTGGGATACGAACAATCAAATTACCCATAGTCCTTTATATTCTGAAACGAATTGAAGACTAGCTGTGATATTAAGGATAGGGAATCAAATTTGTATTAAAAGCTGTATATAAAAAAGACCAATACTGGGCAGTTTCTGGGAATTGTGAAATAATCAAGGTTGGAACAATTTACGATTGACGATAAGAATCATGTCTGAAAAATCATTCGCAATGTGAGGAACAATTTAGCATAACCTTACATATGTTATTAACCATGCATTTTAAAAAACTAATGCTCACGACACATTACGATCAAAGTTTCTGAGTCGCCTCATTTTCTCTTCTTAATACTGTGTGGTTAGTTAAGGCAACAGTATTTCAACTATGCTCACATCTCGTTAATCGATTAGAAGACAATCAAGGTAATAAAACAAATTGGGAGAACTCTATAAAGAGCGAGGAGGGAGGTAGCCGCTACCAAATTTGAAATCTTTGGGTTTGACTCCGCCTTGGATAGAAAAATGCAGTCGGGCACGCTTTAACTATATCAATGAAGCAGTTCTTTTTCAAATTAAAGTATATAAACTCATCAAAGTACGTACAAGGTTTATATTTTAGTACGCTAGACAACGCATGTTTTGTGGACATACACACTCATCTAGGATAACATACTTATAATTTGTAAGTGATAAGCGTGATCAGTGTCGTCCGAGAGAAAACAAAAAACAATAACGAATCTGAAAATCTTTGCTTTGGAGTAAAAAAAAAACATTTGGGGTTCCAACTATTTAATATTTTATTAACAGTTAATTTTGATGATAGAAATGCAGGAGTACTGACTATACTGGGCTGGTGATACCCTCAGGAATATAACGGTCACCAGCAGTGACTTTGACCTAGTTAATATGTGAAACATTACAACGCTGCTACTAAGAATAGTTTTTGAATTTGATGGAATTGGATAAAATGTGAGATCCGATTGGTGGAAATAAATATCAGTCACGTGTTATTTAGAAGTTATTAGAAAACTAAGGTTCCAACTTCCACAGGCAAAGGTGACCTTAGATATATTTTGGCTATCCTCTGTAAGTCCTTTTTGCCCATATGGGTCTTAACGTGTGTAGGAATTTTAACATCTTCAGCTTTAAAAAATTTTTGGTTTGAGCGTTGCTGATGAAGGTAAATTTAGATTTAGATTTAGCGGTTCGGAAGCAGACACATTTTTAAAGTGTTATTTTCACTAACGAATATCCAATTAAGTCAAAATTTTGGTTTTGTTTTATTCACTTTTTTATTGTTAACGTGGTACACTTTCGTCTTCGTTTTATTTCTAGTTCTGTATTTCTTTTTTGCAGTAACATATAAAGAAGAGATCCTTTTAACTCTTATATATATCTTAAACTCTGCATTCGATACATTAATTAAATCAAACAAAAACAAAAAGCATACTCTCATATTTTGCTGATAAAAATTATTTGAGCGTAATGTTTTAACACAGGATTTTTGTGAAGCGGAGTTTGTTTTGCTCAATATAAAAAACGGTCTCTGTACATGTTTTTAAACTATCTTAAATCCTTGATGACATAGATCATCTGAGTTATCCCCCCCTTATATGACAATATTTTTTTATCAATACATAATATTTTGTACGTATAAAATCAGTCCTAATAATAAGCTAAATTAATAGAACTTTTTTTCATTTAAACGAGTCTTACATAATTGGCCTGTTTTATGAAGACATCAAGACCGATTGCTTTCTGCTATTTAAAAATCCAAGGTGACAGAAGACCACCTTATTACCTTTAGGAATACATATTAAAGTATCATGCAAGGATAGTTAACCACAAATCGTCTTTACTTGATTAAACGGCAAATGCAAATATATATAATGGAGAGTATAATTCGAACGAATTCGTTCACTAAAATAGACACTTTGCACATACTAATTTTAAGCTAAAGAAGGTCGAATCTTCTGTGTGCCAATTTGGCTTTCATAAACTAGGCTATAAAGCATACATTTGCTATTATTATTAAGTAGGATCGACGAAGGATATAGGTTTCTTGTACTGCAAAAAGTCAAGTTTATTAATTTCAGTATCGAATTTGAACCGTTTTCTTGTTTTTTTATAATAACAATATATTTAATAGAAGTTTTAAATAACACGCACAAATTTGGTTCTATAGACAGCAACTAGCTGTTTGATAAATAATTTTATGATATATAAACAAATGTGTGGTGTTCCTTGAAAATATGACATATTTTAGTCTTGGACACTACAAACAATATAACTAAGAAATAACATTATACAGAAGCAAGAAAATACCGAGGTGGTAATCAAAGAGCAAATGTTGAAGAAAGATACATAACACAAGTTGCAGAAAGATACATAACACCCTGGTTCAAAGAAAACAAAACTAATAAACAGTTCACCATACACTATTCAGAAACACAAGATTGACCATCACAAACTAGAGAAAAAAAAAAAACCGGGACCATAAATTAACCAGGGATGAACTCGCGTGCTCCTAAAGAGAAAGCAGTTAGAATAATCTATAAATGATATAAATAAACTACTACTGGTACAAACATAATATTGGTGTTCTAGGTCATTATCTAAATGTTTATCTTATAAACATGAACTGTTTCATACAAACAATAGTCACAGTACCTAAATTCATTCATGTTTGTCTTGTACTTCTAACTATTTAAGTAGCAGTACATACGTACGGTTGTAATCCTTGAACTTTTTACGACTTTCAGATAAAGGATCAACAAAGAGATACATTAGTAATACATCTAATTACCCGTGCTAATTCTTCTATCTGCATGTGTTAGGAGAAGCACAATCGGGGTCAGTTACTTATCTTAACATGTTTCTGTTTATTCTTGAATAATTAAGATTACTGTGCGTTTGGCATTGCTATCTCTGCTTTTTACTCTTTATATATATTTATAAATCTTTAGTATCGGTAATGACTATTTTAAAACCTTCTGTGTATATAATCTGTTTCATTTATTCTGAATCAACAGAATTTTCCAAAATCATTTCATATAATCAAAGTGTCCTTTGCGTTTAAATAAATTATTGTTATCAAAATTGATGAACAGAAATGACCAGATAAAGGCACCAGTAGTATACCGCTGTTCGAAACTCATAAATCGATAGAGATATAAACAAATCCGGGTTACAAACTAAAACTGAGGGAAAGGCATCAAATATAAGAGGAGAACAACGACACAACAAAAACACAACATTAAAATGTAATACACACAGAAACGAACTATAATATAACAATGGCCATTTTCCTGACTTGGTACAGGACATTTTAAGAAAAAAATGGTGGGTTGAACCTGGTTTTGTGGCATGCCAAACCGCCCGCTTTTATGGCAACGTCAAACACAACACCAAAATGACAACATTACATGACAGGACTACAATACAAATAAATGGGAGAACATATAGGACAAAGAAACACACGAATAATAGCTAACAAAAGGTACTAGGTTTAAAATTTAATACGCCAGACGTGCGTCTCGTCCACACAAGACTAACCAGTGACGCTCAGATGAAAAAAGTTTGAAAGCCAAAACAAGTACAAAGCTGAAGAGAACCGAGGATATATATTTTGCCCTGCGTTGTTTTTATAGAACATTTATATTGGGTTTGGTATCACTTTCCCGATTGATGTTTAATGAGATTTCTGTTGCTAAAGTTAAGATAGAGATAAATCCAGAAAAGCGCTTCAGACGCATGAAATTTATAACGTGTTGTCTTCATTTTTTAAGACTCATAGCTTCTTTTTTTTTAATTTAAAACTAAATCATTAATCCATTGTTGATCGATTGTAAGTAAGGGAAGATATCATACGCTTATAAATACTGAACCACTTGAAATAACCCGACTTTTTAATGATTTCAGCGTTAACAATCTATAACTTTTGCAGTATCATTACACAATATTTATACCCCACGCAACGAAGTTGCGAAGGGTATAATGTTTTTGACCCGTCCGTCCGTCCGTCAGTCCTGTTTCTTGTCATCGCTACTCCTCTGAAACCACACAACAGAATTTCATGAAACCTTTTTAGATAATAAGGACATACTATGTAGATGTGCATATCGACAGGAAATTACGATTCAATTTTTTTCTAGGAGTTACGCCCCTTTGAACTTATTTGCTTCAATATACTACTGCAACAGTTTGTCATCGCAACTCCTCTGAAACCACACAACAGAATTTCATGAAACCTTTTTTGATAATAAGGACATACTATGCAGATGTGCATATCGACAGGAAATTATGACTCAATTTTTTTATAGGAGTTATGCCCTTTGAACTTATTTGCTTCAATATACCTCTGCAACAGTTTGTCATTGCAACTCCTCTGAAACCACACAACAGAATTTCATGAAACTTTGTAGATAATAAGGACATACTATGTAGATGTGCATATCAACAGGAAATTATGATTCAATTTTTTTTTCTTATACATTTTTTTTTCTTACAGTTATTTTATTTCTCCAGTGACAATGTAGGGACGTGGGGTATGTGAGCGCGTTCACTAAGGTTCTTTAATTTTGATTATAAGGGCATTAGCTGTTAATTTCATGTACCTCGATTTTACCCTAGTTCTTGAGGTAGAAAATCTTTTGTATTTCGAATAATTCAAAGTTTTGTAAACAGTAAATTTAAAATTATGACCATATCAATGATAATTCATGTTAACACAGCAGTGCTGATGCCTGGGCTCGTAATAACCTCAGGGAAAAAACCTCCACCAGTAGTGGCATCGACCTTGTGGATGAAATAAACTCATCAAAGATACCAGAATTAAACTCTTGTACGCCAGAACATGAATGATTTTTTGTGGGCCGGATCAGTCCGCGAAATGGTTGATCCTTGTGTCTCCCTTGTTTCACTTTTCAGCGTTGGCATTCTTTTCTTTCAAATGAATAAACATACTCACCACCACATGCTTAACATGCGCAACCACCTTCACTAAAGGTGATATTAAAGATTGCACAATACGGATTCAAAAGAGTTGAATTATTAACTTGCAAGCCAATAACCAGTGATGCTGTTTAACTTGTTTTGACCAAAACTTAACCAAATTGACTGCTAATAGCGAAGTATTATTTCTTTATTCCGCTTTATAAATGTTGAAACCAAAATAATCATATTTTAATGCTTTGTCTAATTTGTAAATTATGCCCCTTTCAACTTACTAGGTAAATTATTTGTTTACAGTGACTCAAGTGTAAAATGTTCATACCAGTAACTTTAAAAGACGACAAAGTACAAAATAACTTCAGATTAACAATTGTAACGCACTTTACTGTCTATACTTTGCATGTTCAATTTGGTTAATTGAAATTGACATGTTTGCCTAAAATAACCTGCTTTTCTAAATCTGTTGACTTAATAATATGAATTGTTTGTTCCTCTTATGAGAAATAATTGACATGTTTGTTTATTGCTAAATGGTTCACTGAACAACGAACTACTAATTTACGTTATTTTTGTGTTATATATTAGAAATGTAGAAATTCATCGTGGTTGGTAACGACATATGATTGTACTTGAGTTAAGGGAGACAACTTGATGTATGTTGCTTTGAATTCACAATTCCTTCATATCTCCAGTCCAGTTACCAATACTTCGGTACTGGCATGAAAATACGAAAACTGTTCTACACATGTAAAAATTTTATTTACGTGAATTTCACATGAATTGAAATTCACATGAATCTCACCTGAAACGAGCTTATACGTGAAAATCACGTTAACTGATTTCACGTCAGTATCATGTGAATCTCATGTCACACTCACACTCATATGAATTTCACGTGAAAATCGCATGAATATTTTCACGTGAATTTACAAAATAAAGTTATTCAAATAACAAATAAATTTTCAAATTAAATTAAAATCATGAAAGATTCATGTGCAATTCACGCGAGCAAAATTTGCCTGTGTATTTAAATTTGCTTTTATAAAATTTTTGAATCATTTCAAATTGAAGAACGTATCTCCCTTATACATAAGTCTGATTCCTTGTCCATGTTTTGCTTTAGTTTGGTACTTTCTGGTTTTATAAGCTCTTCAACGTATGTATTAGATTTTGAATTTTCAAATATTTTGGCCTCGAACATCACCAAAGAGACATTAATTGTCATAATGAGCATCTGATGCAACACAATTGGTACAGGCAATGTTATATCTGTGTAACTAATTTTAGGAATCAGTAGATCTGAGATTTATTTTTCCTTTTGACCTTTAACATCATGGAAAGCAATTTAATTAAAATCAGATCTTTCACTTTGTTCCGTAAAATTAGTTTTTTGTTGTTGAGTGTAAGATCTAAAATCATCCCCTAAGGGATCAAGTTTAAATTCATATCCTTTTCAACCAATTCAAGTGACACGCTGATACTTTCATTGCAAATGTTTACCTGCTAACATAGATTGACACAACTGAACGAAAAAAAAAATGTGTATCACTAATTTGTGGGTTGCGAGTTGTGGGATGCAGATTGCAAACCGCAGGGTATGGTAATGATCTTTGCTTTGTCTCTATTCTGGCGATAATCTCTTTTCTGAATTTTAATTTTTGTCGGAGTCATTTCAAATCTTTAATTTGTCTAAAGAAACAAATTTTGAAAGTTACAATTATTATAATAAAATACTAACTTTTTCTCTTTTCTTTAGATTAGTATATATTTGTGAACATAGAACTAATAAACACTTCCTTCTCATTCTATGTTTATAATATATCGATTGAGTCCTATTCTCGGTTGTGACATATTGACTATTTGTGGATTCGCACGCTTACTCTATCGACGCATCCGTTCTCGTTTTCTTTCATGAGAGTCCACCAGCTTTGGTTTGCTATTTTAGTTTGTTTGTTCTTAATCGATTTGAACATCGGTAAAGTACTATCGTTTTTAGTTTTCCTTCATCATGAATTTTCTATAGATATCTTTGCAATCAGCCTATACCAGACAAACGGGTAGTTCATCTCATATTGTATTTCTAAATCATTTATTCAAATTGTCCTTTTCTCTTCGACTTATTAGTCCCCTACCGACGAAGTCGAATGGGACTTTAGGTTGCACTCTGTACGTCTGTCTGTCTGTCTGTCCATCTGTCCATCCGTCAGTCCGGCAAATCAGTTTTCCAGCCTTTTTTTCATGCTTGAAGATATTGATTTGATATTTGGTGTATTGTTTTATCATGACAAGTTACAGGTCAAGTTCGATTTTCACGATTTTAGCTTTTCTCCTTGTTCAGTTAAAGCCCTTTCCCTAGAATTAAATTTTTGATGAAATACTTATTAATTACTAGATTTCTATTCAAAGGGAAAAAACTCATTTTTTAATAAAGATTTGTAAAAGACATTGTATTAAGATAAATGACATTTTGGATTTTTTTCCTTTTTTTAGTAAATTGTTTGAAAAATTTAATGGTAGGTTTGTTTGTTATTTTATGTAGTTTACACCATGACAAAAAGTAAAATCACAAAAATACTGAACTCCGAGGAAAATTCAAAAAGGAAAGTCCCTAATCAAATGGCAAAATCAAAAGTTCAAACACATCAAACGAATGGATAACAACTGTCATATGCCTGACTTGGTACAGGCATTTTCTTATATAGAATATTACAAGTTATAGATCAAGTTATAGATCAAGTCAGAATGTCGTTCCATTACAATGAATTTCGGTAGGGGACTATGTATTGCCATGGAATGCTCTCAGAATGCTTGTTAGTTTTGAATGTTCCCTTGGTATCGTCCGTTTAATTTGTTTTAACTCAAACTGGTAGTCAGTAGTTTCTCTGTAAAAATTAAATATGTATTATATATTGAAAAAATTTCATTGTCGCCTGACGTAAGATTGCACTTAAATGTTCATCGGTAAGTCACAAGCCCATATATTGAAGACAAAGACAGTTTCGTGTTCGAAATTAAATGGATGAATGGATGAATGTTTAACTTCAAGTGGCTATTGATATTAGATAATTTTTAAGGGACTTTTTTAAAGGGATTATATTTCACATTCGTACTATGGTAGTAATATTGTTCTCCATTTGCAAATTCTTAAATGCTCTTATTTTCAAAACGGAACTGAATAATTATATTTATATAAGAAACGCAAAAACGATTCTTACTTTAAGTGTTGGCACTTTTCAAATCTGCCAATGAGACCCCGCGTATTGTTTTTTTTTATTTGAAGTCAATGAGAGTTCATAATTATTCCTGATGTTGCAATGACTAGTAAATAATATACATTCGTGTGTTATAATAACAATATAAACTCTAGATTTTTTAAAATTCGAAATAATGAATTCGATATTTTCAAAGCATAGCACGAATGTATATTTTAATACTTATTCAATGTAAATAAAGGCAACAGTAGTATACCGCTGTTCGAAATTCATAAATCGATTGAGAAAAAAAAAAAAACAAATCTGGGTTACAAACTTAAACCGAGAGAAACACATCAACTATAAGAGGAGAACAACGACACAACAGAAACACTAAAATGCAACACACACAGAACATATTTTAAGTTACGTTGCATATAAATTCGATTTAAATATAGTAGTTAAAATACTAATCTGTTTAAGTAATCTTTTAACAATGTAGTTTTTATAATGAGCAAAAACTATGTCTGTATTTATCATAAAATGTTACTTTGATTGACAGTTAAATATTTTCAGGATATGATTTCAGTGGTAATTCAATTAAGTTAGTTTTCCTGAAGCGTTGGGTCATACGTTTATTAAATCATAACTCTCTGACTCTTACACCATATAAAATAAGTTACCTAATTGCTTGTTCAGCGGTAGCAGCATTAATAATGAATCCCTTAACCGCAAAAAAAAAAAAAAAAAAAAAAAAACCACAAGAAACCCGTGCCTTACCAAAACGATTGAAAACGGAAACAAACTTCATAGCCTACTACACCATGAAACATGCCAATATTGTGAATACGGTAAGAGGTTCGACCCTCAATTTAACGATTTGACGAACTATCAAGGTGAGTTGGATATTTCTGCATGTGACCGAGTTTACTGGCAGACATTTGGTGTCTTATCCCGGGCAAACCCGTTTCCTATGCATACATATAATAACAACACTACAAGTCAAAAATTTGAAACGAAAGTAAATAAAACGATTCTAAAACACAACAAATAAGGGAAAGCAATAAAAAAAGAGAGACGAAAGATACCAAAGGGATAATCAAACTCATATGTCGAGAAAAGAAATGACAATGTCATGACAACAAAAAACGAAAATCGATTAAAAGGCAAATAACGGTACAAAAACTAAAGACAGAGAAACATGAGAAAGAGAGGTGAAAGATACCAAAAGGATATTCAAACTCGTAAGTAAAAAAAAACTGACAATGCCATGACAAAAAGTGAAGAACGACGAAACGACAAACAACAGTACACAAAAACACAACATAGAAAACTAAAGATTGAGTAATACGAACTCCACCAAAAACAGGGGATGATCTCAGGTGCTGTGGAAAATTTTAGCGTATCCTGTTTCACTAGTAGCACCCGTCGTGATGTTCATGTAAGTACAAACTCGGCGATAAGTCTAATTCAGTAAGTCTCACATTCGAGGAAAAAAGGACAAGATAGTGGTTAGGACAATTAGAACATATCCGTCGTTATCTGTGAAGCAGATATTCCATAACGGTCAATCAACTTGGGACTTGTGTAAAGCAAATTGTATTCATGTTTGATGATTGAAAATACCATAAAATAGCAAGAAATAATGAACAGATTATCCGGTTCATTGTTATTTTTCAAGTTGGATAGTCGTCTTCATCTTCAACAATAAACTATGTTTAGACAGAACAAATAATAAAAAACACGGAATAGACGCAAATAGGACAATACTAATTCAAATATATGGACTAATGACAAATATGCGACAATAAAATACACTTCAAAGTCTTGAACTCTCAGCTTGATTTGATTCGATACGGTCTTGTGCTACTCTTTTATCTTGGCCAAATCAAAATCTTAAAGAAAGTTATACCAATTGTAATTGCAGTAAGTATCCCCATTAATTGCTGATATATAAATTGTTTTTGAAGCATGAATTTTGGGGAAATGTCTTGATTGCTTTTAGATATGAACACTACATGTAGAAATAATGTATGCTTCTTATGTTGAAAAGTGATAGATAAAATGCATCAAAGCAAGGAAGTACACTTAGAATAAAAAATGAGAAATAAATGTTTGGTGAGTGGTATTTTATTTTGTAGTCGTCAACATCTATTGATTATTTCTTGAATACCTTCTTGGTGAAAATCTGCCATAATCAATACGTAACAGTTTCTTCCTGAAGTTTGAACTTCTTTTGTTAAAATTAACTTCTACGAAGGCAAATACACGATTGAGCCCTCATTTGTGGGACTGCTACTAATGTCCAAACCTTGTCTCGTGGAACACTTGTTTAAGGTATTGACCAGAAGAAACGGCTTCAATGTCACTGGTTCTGTTGGTACTACTGGTAGTGTACTTTCCGACCGGATATTTGTAATTTTTGTTTACATTTTTCTAATAATTTTTCTAATAATTGAATTAGTATAAATTTTGCAGTTTTTATCATTTACTGTTGGCAGCCCATTTCACAAAATGTTTTTCTCAATCTACATTTTTGTTCCGTTGATTCAAGGATCACATTAACCCAGATTTATGTTCATCAGCAGAAAGGTAATTTTATTTTGAATCAAAGAAGCATACATGAAAGGCGTTTCTTCTGCATATCTTGTTTGTATATGATACAGGCGCCCATCTTTATTTGTATCTAAGATCTTGTATTAGTTTAACCAATTATCGGATGTTTTTAATTCTTGCATCAATTTGTTGCTAATTGCTCTACTATGCTTTCCGGAATAACCATTCAGAAAGTGTATGTACCTATTGCCTGTTCATATCGTTACAGCTCATATGAGTGTATACAAAGTACAATAAAGTCATGTTTTCTTGTTCTTAAGATGGATGGATAATAGACAACTTTCGAGTTCGATGCATTTCCGTCAAAAACTTTGGTTTTAGTGAACATCATTCGTGCGTTTAGGGGCGTCGTCACTTCCGTTCCAATGTTGAGCAAGTGGTTGGAGAACTATGATGCTATATTGCACGAATTATTCGGCAAATTGAATTCTCATAATTGACAATCAGCACTGCTGTCATTAGGGAATTGTGATTAAGTACCTACGGAACAAACATTATTTCTAGTTTATCCTGCACAATGACGATCACTAAGACGCTTGATGAACGTTAATAGTGCAGGGATACAGGCGATCCCCTCTATCTGGTAAATGACGTCATAAAGGCGCGCATAATTGACGAGTTTTTCCGGTGAAGGATGAACTCGAAAGTGGTCTATTTAGGCGACAGTGGTTTACCGATTTTCCAATCTCGTTAATCGACTAGGAAGAGATCAATCAAGGTAACAAACATAAACCTAGGGCATCACATGAAATCCAAGAGGAGGGCGACCGGTTGCGTCGACAGGATAAACGTCTCCAGCTATACATGCATCACCCGTCATGCGAATTCGCACTCAGTCAAAATGTCCCGACCGAGAATAGGACACAATCGGTAAAAGTTACAGATCAGATGACTATATCTGTATATAAAGATCTAAGACCGCGAAAACTTATCACTAGTGAGTTGAGAAACCGACACAGCGTATCACCCATTGCTTTAATATTTAAATATTTGTAATTTTGACCAAATGTGGAAAACAAGTTATTTAAATTGGTTTATTTTTAAGGAGTTGAAATTTCGCGAATTTTAGGGCCAAAACTGTTGGCGAGGTTTTAGTCTAGCATTTTGGTTGACACTGATTCTAGAAATGCTTGAAGTACAAATATACCGCAAGGGGTTCTTGCGATTATATCTTTATCGGTAAATAAGCGAAAAGAAACCCCTGACAACAATTTTAACGTAACCTGATGGTATATAAACTGGTTGTATTTGATGACGCAATTTCGTTTTATTTTGAAAGGAGATTCTCGTCCTCCAAAAGTCAGTCATAGAGACCTTATTGCGAATTAATGACAGAAGGAGACATTGACTTCAATACGAAGCTTAACCCTGGTTTTCGTTGGGTTTATGTTACTCAATCTTTTGTTTTCTTTGTGGTGTTTTGTTGGTCTAATTTACTTTTGGCAACGGTGTTGTCTGTCTGCTCTTCTTTTACTCCGACTTATGGTGCTTGATTTACCGCATGGTATCTTTATCCTTTTTATTGATTCAGTTAACCTATTTTCTATCCGATCACACCAGAACCTGAATTAAATACTAGACCTTGATTATAAATAAGTAAAGCTGTTAAGTATTTAAAGGCTTCGATTCGAGACAAACAGTTAACACACATTATAAATACATTTTGTATATATATCGTACTCAGGCATTCATCAAAGTTCCATTTTACCTTTAGAAACACCTGTCTCTTTTGTTGACTTAAACCATCTGTTGCTACAGTTTCTCATGCTATTTGGCTTATATCCATGGAACTTATAATTCATAAAAATTTGTAAATTATTCTTTGAAGATGTGTACTTTGGCATATTGATTGTTTTGTTGTCGAACGATAAAGAAATGCTGCAAATATCTGAGACTAAATATTCTGATTTCTTCAATTTCGGATAGTTATTTACTTTGGCATTTACAATATTTGTAAACAGCTTCATTCTTTTAACTTAACAGATTGAATTTTGCAAGAGCTTTTTTCGAATAAGATGCATGGACAGTCAAGACATTCGATTACTTCTAACAATTCAAAGATCTTACTGCGATGTCAACGAGCGGCTCTTATCAATGATTAAAACCCATACTGTATAGCAAGATATAAAACGCCCTTGAAAAACAAATGGCCTAATTAAAACTAGTATATGAATGAAAAGAATGTGTTTCTTAATAAAGATGAGCAGGTGTAATATGGTTGCTAATAAAGCAGCTATCCGCCAAAGATCAAAAGACAAGAATGAAAACAACTACAGGTCACAGTATGGCTTTCAATGAATAACAAAACCAGTACAATAGTATAGTTTATATAAGGCCCCTGATAGTCAAATGTGAATATTCTGAGAAAACTAACGGCCTAATTTAAGCTAATAACATTAGAACCGAAAATGAAACCAACATCATGTTTGCAACATAACAAAAACAGCTTTTTTATACATAATTTATTTGTTGCGATATTTTTGGTGTCTGAGTGCATACTTTTAGACAATATTGACACTATAGGTTAGTAGGTCAATTAGATATCAACGATACATTTATCTCGCTCCATGAGGCAATACAAATTACTAAAATTATACTTCCGTATCAAAAAACATAAATTTACTTGAAGTCTGTTCCGTGACTGTTTAAGATTGAATAATCTGCATGAAGAAATGTTCATGTATCTAAGAAATCGGTATTTGGTGGATTGCGGAAGGAAGATTTCTGTCTAAATGATCATGTAAACACATCCTATTACCGGCTATCAAAATCTGCTGTACACGATTGCAAAATCCATTGTATTGTAATTGCAATCGGAAATGCAGATATAAATCTGCTGAACACGATAACAAAACAATGGTTTTGACAGTTGAAATCGGGAACACAGTTCTTATTGAATCTGCCATAACGATAGCGGGACAGAGGGTGTGGTAAATGAAAATGTAAAGTCGGATTGATACAAGACGTTTTGTAGATCAGCTCATTTGTGTTTTACTTCATTGAATGCACTTCTATACTATGTAATTGTTGTAGCTTTCTTATATGAATTTGCACAACATCTTCTTTTCATACAGTACAAACAACATATTAAGGGGATATAACTCTATTTAAAGGTACACTTTTTCATCAATCGGGTGAAAAGGAAAAGGAGTAAACAAAAGGTCAATAACAATCCTTTGTCGGTACATATGCAGAACTATAGAACAAAGCTATTTTTATCATTTCAAGGCAATAACAACATCAATTCAATGGTAAATTTCAGTTTCGACAATTGTATGCTTCGTACCAAGACAAAAAGTTGTCGTATTCTTTTGATGCTATCAAAATTGTGTTTTTTTTTTTTTTTATTGTCAAAAGTTTTTGTATATTTTTGTATTGATTTTTTGTTATTTTAACAAATTATAAGTTAGATGCATATGATAACATTCGTTAGAATTGACGGTAGTATCAATTTTAGTAATATGCTACTGCTCAACAAATTGGAAAAAAACACGAAACGAAACAAAAATTGTTATTACTAACATACATTTCAGCAAAGTGGTATCAATATTAAAAATTCTGTTGGACAAATCTAAGTCAAATGATCTCGTTGATAGCTTGTGCACACCTTTATCATCTCTAAAGACATACAATTCCGTAAATATAGCTCTGTAAAATAAATATTCCTAAAATACCGAATTTCTAGCAATTTTTAAATTCTTTCTCCAATGTTTTTGTAGACTTCTTAATCAAGCGAGATAAAAATCGAATCAGTTAATCTTATCAATGAAATCATACAGTTTAAACCACCATCGATAAACCTCCAGCATCTGGTTACTCCACCTCATCAACTTCAAGCCTGATTGTTTATCATAATTACTGTATCACGTGACATTAAACGAGGTAAAAACCAACACCTTGAGTAGAAGTTAATTGTTCTCCAAAGTTTAAGGAATTATTTTGTTATTTGTCAGTGGCAATGGAATTTATTTTATAAAATGTTCGAAAGGTAAGACAAGTTAATGTTTTATGTCAACATTACAACTTCCCCTGCTTTAAGTGATTACTGACCGGAATTACAATCGCATCTGTCTAACGCGACTACTGATCAGCATTACAACTTCACCTGCTTTAAGTGAATACTGACTGGAATCACAATCTCATCTGTCCAATGCGACTACTGATCAGCATTACAATTTCCCCTACCTTATGGGAATTATGAGTTCGACTTTTCTATTCGTTTGATGTGTTTGGGCTTTTGATTTTGCCAGGGACTTTCCGTTTTTGATTTTCCGTGGAGTTCGATGTTTTATTTATTTATTTTTTTATTTTACTTTTTATTTGTGGATAAAATCCTAAAAGCAAATCGAATTGCAAAATATTGTTTTCGAAGAATAATTCAAGTTTTATTTAATAATTCAATAATTTAGGAAGAGGTCTTTCAGCAAATCGATTTTATATTTTAGTAAAGCATGATAAATGCATAATATATTATTGCATTTAATAACATATTGGTGTAAATTAAAATAGCTTTTGTCATCATTTTAATTCAGATTTTCCAAAGGTATATTCCAACACTTGTCTCAGTCACTGACCGTTTACATATTTTATATGAATTTTAATGTTTGTATCAGTTTCATATTTGTTTAGCTTTTACTTTTAAAACAATCCTATATTTGTACAGTTGTTGACCCACCCTGATTAACATGGTTTACAAGGGAAATATAAGCGAGGCAAAATTACCTACATTTCAAAGTTTTAACTGAACAGTGGGATTAAAATGGATACGGGTTTGCATGACCTCAATATTTGTGTTTGTATTTGTCAGTGTTTTTCAAAGTCGCCCAAATCGATCCTGGAATTCTTTGGATTATTAATGGTTTTAAGTTTCAAATAGTACTAACCATAACCTTCCATTTCTTCCTGAAATAAAAACTGATAATGTAACTTGGGTATGAAGGAAAGAACAGATGCCAGCTGAAAAGGAAGGAACATATTTTTATGAGCTACATAAGTTTCAAGTTTATTGCGAATATTTAACATTTCCTCTTCTCAGTCAGATTTGTACTGTTCTAGATTTTAACCTGCAGCCGACTAAAGTTGTCAATTTATTTCCCAGGGAAACCATATAAGAAATATTTCCCTTGGGAACAATACATACCAATCTATTACCCCTTAAAAGTTTCCAAAGGAAACAAACTACCAAGTAAATATTTCCTTGAAAAATTATTCATGTTCAATTTTTATCAATGAATAAATTTCCTAATAGACCATATTATTCATATATAGTGTAGGACAGATGCGGAGGTTTGCCAACTTGATATTGTACTACTAATGAAAATCAATTATATGCTACTGGTTTAATATTTCATTTGAGAGGATACTTACAAACAATGTTATATTATGCGATGCATTGGTTGAAGACGTATGTTTTTTTTTTAGTCTTAACAATACTGACAACTGTAAACAAAAGAGTATCTTGTTTTGGGGTTTTTGTAAAAGTTAATCGAAAATTATCCAAGAAAAAATAAAGCAATTTAGATTATCTTGGTAGAAAACAATTAAATCAATGTGATTGTTATTCAAATAAAATGTATAAAAACTACAAAGAGTTCAAATCATAATTTAGCACTGCTACTGAAATTTAGCTGACTCTATCTTAATAATCCATTATATCAGATGGATGCAATGTTATAACGAACTGGGAATAGGTAGCAGACAACTTTGATAAAATACACAAATAAACTACTCCTTTGTTATTGAGAAAATGAATAATTCCAAAGGGAACGTGTTTTGTGTGGGAAACAATAGAAATTCGACTTTCCTTCAAATACAATGTAAGATAAATGCATAGAGTTCTGAACATGATTCAATATTACTTATTGAAATCACCTTAACTTTACAAGTTTAATTTTAGAGGATTACACAAACAATCACTGATACTAAAGGGAATATCTTATATAGGATTATTTTTTATGGAAAAGAATGGCACAAATAATATATTTGAATGATTTCCATAGGGAACAGACATCAAAAACATTTCCCTGGGAAACTATACATATTCAACTGGTATTCATGAAAAGTTTCCCAGGGAAATAGAAAGTAAGATGGTACTATTCTATGCGTGAGCATTTCCGATATTTTGCATCAGAAATCTTATGGTTTCCTAGGGAAATATTTCTAATATGGTTTCCCTGGGAAATAAATTTAGTCAGCTGCATTTAACCTCCTCGCACAATTAATAGAGGGGTTTTATTGAACTTTAAAGAAATTTAACTGTTATAACACCTCATTCAAATGATATAAGAAACTGATAATGCGAAAATCAACTATTTATAATAAATATATATAAGGAAGGATAGAAGTGCTATAATTGATCAACAATACCACCATGCAGGAGACAACATTGGATAAACGATAGTTTTTTTTTTAAACCATCAACAGTAATGCTATATCATTTGTGAGGACTATTAAATTAAAAGAGTAAAGATTGATCTCTAAATGATTGATAAAACCCCCTTTATTGAGGCGAAGGATAACTACTGACTGATGTTATGGCTCACATGGCTAAAACAACAATAAAATAATCATTTGTTATTTTTATCTAAATTGAATAAACTGCTTCATTAATCTATGCTCGGTCACTGACGTCACCTCAAATAGATGAATAAATGAACTCATTACATAAAAGAGGGACGAAAGATACCAGAGGGACAGTCAAACTCATAGATCGAAACCAAACTGACAACGCCATGGCCAAAAATAAAAAGACAAACAGACAAATAATAGTACAGATGACACAACATAGAAAACTAAAGACTAAGCAACACGAACCCCACCAAAAACTGGGGGGTGATCTCAGGTGCTCCGGAAGGGTAAGCAGATCCTGCTCCACATGTGGCACCCGTCGTGTTGCTTATGTTATTACAAATCCGGTAAATAGTCTAATTCGGTAAGTCACATTCGTGAAAATGGAAGGGTATTGTAGTTACGACATTAGGAACATATCCGATATCATCTGTGAAACGGTTAATCTATGCTCTGTCACTGACGTCACCTCATATAGATGAAGAAATGAACTTATTACATAATTTAGATTGTCTATGTATTTCGAATGATTATCACCTGCATATGTTATTTGTTCGATAATCAGTTTATCAAAACTCCACCTTAAAATATTACTTTTAAAACAATCCTATTTGTTATTCATACAATTCTTTATGAGTTGATCTAATCAGAATATCTACTTTATAGCTATATAGCCAGTCATAGAACACCTGCAATCTTTGCATTATGTGCATTGTCAATACGTTTCTCTTCCTTATTCCTTATTCTTTTCACTGCACGGAGCTCATACTAATTAGTGAGTTTTCCTGGGTATTCATAAACAACAAAGTTAATCGGCAAGACTTGACAGACAATGTAATGATTAAAAAATATTTATATATTCCAAATGATTTTCTTAATTTGTATTTCATTGCATGTAGATAATGACGTAGATTTACATTGCGTAATTTTTGTGACCACAACCTAATTATGTATCTGACAATTGTTATTGTTACTCTTTTATTTCTTGTCTTACGTAACTCATCTGTTAAATATCAATTGTAATGCACTTCGAAGAGTTTTTAAATGCTGAGCCAGACAGCTATAAACTTGTTTTAAGAATTATTATTAATAGTAGTCATTTTATATACATATACATCTTTAAAGCACGAAAAATGATAACAACTGTAAAACACTCCATTGTATTTGGTAATATTATGAAAAAAAAAAACACAAAAGAAACAAAAAAAAATGTTCCACTATGTTATATATATATATAGGTTGCAACCTCTATCATAAACAGAATTCTTAACAATTGTTGTCATATTATATACATATATATCTTTTAGAATAACGTGGCATTATTAAAAATCGAAAGTCTAAATCAAACTCTCTCAAAATCTGCCGGGAACTGTGAGTCTCTAGAACAGTTATTCTGACACATTTAGAACAATTCCTGACACAAGCTGGTCTATCCTAGTGCAGTTTTGGAAGTTCTTCCCTTGAACAAATTATATTAACATATTTATTATTTAACTTTTAAAGACTCGGGACAATTTAGAGCTTGGCATATTTTATAGACACCTCTCTTCTTGTTGAAGACGGTATGTTGCCTAGATGTCTTTTTGATAATTTTCGTTGGGTTGCTGTCTAATTAACGTATACCTCCGCATTTCCTTTTATGCATATTGACAGTGCTACCCCAAAACACAATTGGACAGTTCTTTCCTAGACAAGATTTGAATACTTTAAAACACATCTTGTCAGTTATACCCTAGAGTCGTTTTTGGACAGTTTTAGCATAGAATATATCCTGACAGTTCTACTGTACCCTAGAACATATTCAGATACTTTCTAGAGTAAAATAGTACTAGAGTTGTTAAGAGCAATTATAACACATATAATTCTGACATTATGAAGAGATCTATTGAACAAACTCACATGTTGAAAACGAACACTATATGCTATATATTGATAAAGCTAAATGTTCTCATGCTAATCTGACATTACAATTTTTTCGTTGTTGCTTCTTACTACTCATGTTTCATACATTTGTCAAAGGTAAGCAAATTCTGTTTTTATGCCCCACCTACGATAGTAGTAGGGGCATTATGTTTTCTGGTCTGTGCGTCCGTTCGTTCTTTGGTCCGTTATTTCGTCCGTCCATCTGTCCCGCTTCATGTTAAAGTTTTTGGTCAAGGTAGCTTTTGATGAAGTTGAAGTCCAATCAACTTGAAACTTAGTACACATATTTCCTATGATATGATTTTTCTAATTTTAATGCCAAATTAAAGTTTTGACCCAGTTTCACAGTCCACTGAACATAGAAAATAATAGTGCGAGTGGGGCATCCGTGTACTATGGACATATTCTTTTTCAAGTATATAAAAAATATTCAACGATTTATGAAGTACACAAAACATTAAGTTGATACTGCCGATTGTATACATGTTCAAACGGCTTCATATCCGCGTAAATTATACTTTCAAAGTAAATCATTCAGACAATGAAGAATATAGATGTTCATAAGGTATGTTAACTATTCTCCAGACAGATGTTCTGACAACATGCTATGCTTTTTACATACTGTTCAAAGCAAACTACCATGGAAAAGGTATGCACTTTAAATAATAAAGGAAAAGAACAATAAATTTATAGCACGTAACATTTAACACACAATTTTTAGGATTTATTGCTTTCGGAACATCACGATTTTCATTCTTCTTAGAATTGTAAACCAAACAATTCCCAAGTCTCAAGTCAGCAAGCTGTCAGTAATTCAGTGGTTGTCGTTTGTTACTGTATATCATATTTGGTTTTTGTTTATTGTTTTAAAAATAAATCAGGCCGTTAGTTTTCTCGTTTGAAGTGTTTTACATTTGTCATTTCGAGGCCTTATATAGCTTGCAATGCAGTGTGAGTTTTGATCATTGTTGAAGGCCGTACGGTAGACCATAGTTGTTAACATCTACGTCATTTGGTCTCTGGTGGGAAATTGTCTCATGGACACTCATACCACATCTTCTTATTTTTATGAACCGTCTTTATCACTGTACTTGAAAAGTAATTAAAGGTTTGATACACATTGATATACAATCTTAACTTTACTGAACGTTCCGTCGGCGTATTTCAACAGCAAACATAGGTTATTATTCATATTCCTGTATAGTTGTCTTTCATAGCTGGTCTATATTTTTCATTCAGCGTCCATCAGTTATGATTATTATATTGAAAAAGGGATGAACTCAAGGTAAACAATGTATAACTGTTCTGTTTTTGTACAACTGACAATTTCAAATATTTGAATGATAAACCTTAAATCGATATGAATGAATGGAGAATGAAGTTTTGTAAGTCTCCATTTGGAAGCAAGCTTGATATTGTTAATTGACTGTAAAAAGCAGCTGAAAACGCTCATTATCAAAGCATGTCAGCTGCGTATCAAAAGGAATCAATACACATACTCAACTTAAATGTAAATATGATAAACTTGTCATAAAAGTCTAAAATTTTGAAAAAACAATTCATCAAAAAGTATTTTGCAGTATTGCAAGCACTACAAAGAATTACTTGTAATGATATTGTTTGAAATAAATAAGCGTTATTTCCTTTGTACTCTTTATTACCACTGCTTATAAAAATTACCAGCGATGACCCGTAATGTCAAAAAAAAATGGAATGTAGATCAATGGATCGCTGAACCGTCATCAGTGTAATCGTCAATAGAGAACATTTCGTGTATATTCCCGCCAAAAGGCGAAACACGTTCATGTAAATAAGGAACTCGAAATTGGTTTATGAAACAGCAACCATACAACACAAAGTATGTAATAAGAATTTTGTTAGTTTTATTATGATATTACTTTTATCAAATATAAGTGTCGGTTACTTTATACTTTTTATATGATTTAGCAAAATGTTTTTATGCCCCACCTACGATAGTAGAGGGGCATTATGTTTTTCGGTCTGTGCATCCGTTCCTTCGTTCGTCCGTTCGTCCGTCTGTCCCGCTTCAGGTTAAAGTTTTTGGTCAAGGTAGTTTTTGATGAAGTTGAAGTCCAATCAACTTCAAACTTAGTACACATGTTCCCTATCATATGGTATGGTCCTGCGCACTTTCACAGCGATTTAATCTGACACTGGAGCTACCAAACCATACAAATCAGTCGAAGGAATGTTGTTAGTTGTGTAATGATATTACTTTTATCAAATATAAGTGCTAGTTACCTTATTCTTTCATGATTTAGCGTCTTTTTTACGATCTAAAAAGTAAAATAACAAAAATACCGAACTCCAAGGAAAATTCAAAACGGAAAGTCCCTTATCAAATGGCAAAATCAAAAGCTCACACATCAAACGAATGGAAAACAACTGTCATATTCCTGACTTGGTACAGGCATTTCCTTATGTAGAAAATGGTGGATTAAACCTGGTTTTATAGCTAGCTAAACCTCTCACTTGTATGACAGTCGCATAAATAGTAACGTAGTACAGTATATTTATTTTATAAGACAATTATTGTTACCTTCTCCATGGTAATAATTAGTCTTTAGGTTAAGGATCATTTGAATTTGTAAAATGGTCCTGGAAGTTTGGGGCAAAATGACATTAAATAATTAGATTGTGTTTGAAAAGGGTAATTATAAAGGATCCAGAGCACTGCCGCGTCGATTTAATCTGACACTGGAGTAAGTTATAAAGACAAAATACTAATATTCAGGAATATGTATAATATTCTAAATATAAATGTCACATGTCAGCTTGGTCATCTTCCAAATGTGGATAGGTTTAATATTATGATACATTGAACAACTGCAACATTGTGTTGTGATATCTCACTTTCAATTCTGATAACACTTGGCAATATCATACTTCGATATTTTCATATTTATTGGGTGTTTAATACTACAAACTACTGTTCCCGTTGAATTAATGTTTTATAAATGATCAAGTCGGCGATGGGGTTTCCTCTAGTGGTACATTGGAATGAGCCCACCCTGAAGGAATTGTCTATGTTTATGGAACATGCTCATTAATATGGGATTGGTGTACCGTTATTCTTGAATGCTTTAAACATGCCGAAAGAGAGAGAGAGAGAGAGCTCATACAGAAGGCATAGATTCTGTTTGTATCAGTTTTCTCCCATTACAGTTGCACATCAATTGATAGTATCGCGAAATCAAAGACACGGACTTTTCATTTTTTCTGCCTTTTAAGTTCCTTTATTTACATACTATCAATTTATAACAGTCTTTTAAAAAGCTTGTTAATTTGAAACAGAGGAGCGAACATCCTTAAAAAAAGATTTATATATTCCCACTGATTTTCTTAATTTGCATTTCATTGCATGTTGATAATTACGTAGATTTACATTGCGTAATTTTGTGACCACATCTTAATTATGTATCTGACAGTTACTATTGTTGCTCTTTCACTTCTTGTATTACGTAACTCATCTGTTAAATATCAATTGTAATGCCGTTGGAAGAAATTTTCAATTGTGAGCCAGACAGCTATAAACTTGTATTTAGAATTATTAACAATTGTAGTCATTTTATGAACATCTTTTAAGAATAAGTAGATATAAGAAGATGTGGTATGAGTGCCAATGAGATAACTCTCCATCCAAGTCAAAATTTATAAAAGTAAACCATTATAGATCAAAGTACGGTCTTCAACACAGAGTATCAGAGCTCCAAAAATTACTAGTGTAAAACCATTCAAACGGGAAAACCACACGTCTAAGGTATGATAACAAAGATGTAAAAAAACATATTTGGTATCAGTAGTAACCTCTGAAAATCTAGAAAAGCTATGATGACACCTTTAAAACAGTTTCTGACAAGCTGGTCTACCCTAGGACAGTTTTGGAAGTTCTATCCTAGAACAGGTCATATTTATTTTTCTTAAACTTTTTTATACTCGGGGACAATTTAGAGATTGACACCTGTCTGTTGTTGTATGGTGCTTAGATGTCTTTGGATATGTTTCGATGGGTTGCTGTCTCATTGACGTATATCCCAGCATCTCCTATAATTCAAATCTGACAGTGGTATCCCAGAACAGAGTGGGACAGTTCTACCTTTAACACATCTTGAAAGTTTACCCTAGAGCAGTTTTCGAACAATTTTAGCTTAGAATATATCCTGACTGTTCTACCCTAGACAATATTCAGATAGTTTGATCTAGAGTAGAATTGTTCTAGAATAGTTTAGACAGTTCTCTGACAGTTCAAAGAGATATATTGAACACCATATATCTAAAACTAAATGTTTTCATGCTTATCTGACATTGCATTTTTTTCTTTTGTTGCTTCTTACTACTCATGTTTCATACAGATTTTTTTTTTCAAAATGAAGCGAATTCCCTTTTTCAACAATTATTTATATAAATTAATACTGCCAATTTCATATATTTTAAACCTGCTTCATATTCCCGTAAATTATTCTTTCAAAGTAAAACATTTTAGACTATAAAGAATATAGATGTTCATTAAGGCATGTTAACTATTCTCCAGTTGGTGTTCTGACAAAAATGTTATGCTTTTTACATACCGTTCAAAGCAAACCAACATTAAAACGTATGCACTTTTAACTAGAACAAAGATGAATGAGTGGTAGGTAACATTTTACGCACATTTTAAAGATTTATTATTTTCCAAAATCTCCATGTTTTTCTGCCTAAAATCATATACAAAATAGTTTTTTTTTTCACTTTTTCAAGAAAAGTAATTAAAGATGATAAACCATATACCATCTAATATATATCCCTCATGCAAAGCTCATTTTCCTTGCCTGACTTTTGCTTTACTTTTTGTCCTATTTGGTTGTATCAGCTCTTCAATGTTTGAATAAGTTTTGGATTTTCAAATATTTTGGCATCGAGCATCACCGACGAAACATTAATTGTCGAAATGCGCATCTGCTGCAGAAAATTGGTACAGTTAATGTTATTAATTATACTGAACGGTCCGCCACGTTATTGTCACAGCAGACATCACTCATATATCAGTACCGTGGCCTTTCATATATAGTTGTAGCATCGACTCTTGGTAGTTACTGCAGATGAGTCACACTATTAGTTATTCAATGTGATTTGCAGTATATAAAGGTAAATGTGCTACTTTTTATCAATAGAAAAATATGTATGCCTTCTATATAGGTAATAGTTACAATACACTTCATTGGTGCAATGTATAGATTGAATATATTATTGTTCTGCATATGTTTCTAATCATGTTGTTTATATGTTATATGGCCTCCAGGGCCCCTTATTTTGGCGAATAAAGACTCTTTCCATATATTGTTCTATATCCTCATATGAATAAAGGAGACAATGGCCCAGCGACAAAAATAACAAAAAGACATCTCGAAGGCAACATACAGTCTTCAACATTACAAAGGTGTCCAAACTATGCATTTAAATTTTAGACTTCCTTTAAATTGAGTTTTAGTGTGCGTATTGCTATGTGTTTGTTTATTCTTCATTGGCTAGAGGTATAGAGGGAGGGTTGAAATCTCACAAAACATGTTTATCCCCGCCGCATTTTTGCGCCTGTCCAAAGTCAGAAACCTCTGGCCTTTGTTAGTCTTGTATGTTTTTTTTTTATTTTGGTTCATCTATATGTTTCGGAGTTTTGTGTGACGTCCATTTTCTCCGAACTAGTACACATTTTTATGTAGGGGTCAGCTGAAGCCTGCCTCCGGGTGCGGGATTTTCTCGCTGTGTTGAAGACCAATTGGTGGTCTTGGGCTGTTTTCTGATCTTGGTCGGATTGTTGTCTTTTTGACACATTCCGTTTCCATTCTCAATTTTATTATATGCCAAGCTCTTCATCGCCAAGAGTTTACAAAACATTGTTGATGAATTAAATGGAAACAATGAAAGAACAGCCTTCACCAAATATTTCAAATAAAAAAAAAAAAAAAAAAAAAAAATCAGATACGATAAAAATTATTGCTTTAGAAGAGGCATATGAAAACGTGGCAGGTTCAGCTATTTTTATATATTTTTTTTAGATATCACCCCAAACCTTCCTTCTTTATTATTTCTATCAGAGTATTAACAAAGAGTACAGGAAAGCTATACAATCAATCTGCTAGTCATTTAACCTAGAACGAAATAGATGTAAAGACTCGAAACATTGCTGAAACCTTCTCAATTTCCTTTTCTTCATTGATTTTCGCCTTCTTTATGTTTTGAAAAGAATTAAAAAAAAAAAACAAAACAAAGATAGTCTATTGGCCGAAATGGGACAATAATATACCGAAATGACAGCTGCACGACTCTAAAATCATTTACAAAAATCAACTTCCATATCAAGACAACAATTCATTATACACATATGAGATAATTTATATTACTAAATCATGATACAAGATAATATAAGAAATTCAGTTTATAAGGAAATATGAAATAAAAATTTACAGCATTGACTGAAAAAAATTCACCATTATGGTTAACTGAGAAGGCTTAAAAGTTTTAAAAGCATTTAAACTATGAAATCCTCTTTCTTCCGTAAGTTATGATTATTATATTGAAAAAGGGACACATTCTATAGAGAAACACGGAGATTCAAAGTGTAATTGTTCTGTTTTTGTTAAACTGACAGATTCAAATTTTTTAATGATAAATCTCCAACCAATATCAGTGAATGGTTCATGAAGTTTTGCAAGTTTCGTTTTGGAAGCAAGCTTGATATTGTTAATTGATTGTAAAAAGCAGTTGCAAACAAAAACTATCAAAGCATGTCAGTTGATTATCAAAAGTTATCAAAATACACATACTCAACTCTAATGTAAAAACGATAAACTTGTCATAAAAGTATAAAAATCTGAATAACAATCAATTAAAAGGTATTTTGCAGTATTGCAAGCACTTCAAAGAATTACTCGTAATGATGTTGTTTAAAATTAAACAAGTGTTATTGCCTTTGTACTCTTTATAACCACTGCTTATAAAAATGCCGAGCGATGACCCGTAATGTCTGAAAAAATGAAATGTAGATCAATGGATCGCTGAACAGTCATCAGTGTAATCGTCAATAGAGAACATTTCGTGCATTTTCCCGCCAACAGGCGTAACACATTCACGTGAATAAGGAGCTCGAAATTAGTTGATGAGACAGCAACCATACAACACAAATTCCGTAAAAGGAATTTTGTTAGTTTTATTATGATATCACTTTTATCAAATACAAGTGTCGCTTACTTTATTCTTTTATGATTTAGTAAAAATGGTTTTTTTACGATCTAACGTAGTCCAGTATACTTATTTTATAAGACAATTATTGTTACCTTCTAAACGGAAGTCATTAGATTTTTAATTAAGGATCAGTTGAATTTGAAGAATAGTCCTTTCAGTTTGTGAAATAAATATCTTGTGTAAGTGAAAGTTATTACAAAAGGTCTTGCGCACTTTCGCATCAATTTAATCTGACACTGGAGCTAGTTTCAAAGACAAAATACTAATATAGGAGCATTTCTGACAAATGCCACATTTCAGCTTGATAATCTTCCAAACGTAACAGCCCACCCTGAAGGAATTGTATATGATTATGGAACATGGAACATACTTATTTAGATGGCATTGGTGTAACATTATTATTGAACCCATCCCTGCATATTCGGTTATAACCATTCCTCGCCTCGATCGATCGATCGAGAGAATAGTTTATGTTTGTATCAGTTTCTCCCACTACAATTGCGATATCTCGAAAACAAGGACACAGACCTTTCATTGTTTTCTGATTTTTAAGTTCCTGTATTTAAATACTATTAATTTATAACGGTCTTTTAAAAAGCTTGTTATTTTGAAACAAAGGAACGAAAATCCCTTAAATAGGTTTATTTATCCCCTTTGATTTTATTAACTTGTATTTCATTGCATGTAGATAATTACGTAGATTTACATTGCGTAATTTTTGTGACCACATCATATTATGTATCTGACAGTTACTATTGTTACTCTTTTACTTCTTGTCTTACGTAACTCATCTGTTAAATATCAATTGTAATGCCCTTGGAAGAGTTTTAAAATTCTGAGCCAGACAGCTATAAACTTGTTTTAAGAATTATCAGCAATTGTAGTCGTTATATATATATATGTATAGCTTGCTGTTCGGTGTGAGCCAAGGCTCCGTGCTGAAGATCGTACTTTTACCTATAATGGTTTACTTTTACAAATTGGGATATTGGCACTCATACCACATCTTCTTATATATATTCAAACCTATGATTGCGTTGGATAAAAACTGCAATTTTTATACGTGTGCATGCAAATCAAATTTCTTGGTAGAGGGATCTAAATACAGTACAAACAACATTTTCCAAAAGACCAAAAAGTGAAAAAGTATATTTTAACAAAACGCATGTGACTAACAGGTCGAACCACTGATGTTCTTAAACCCTGCTGACTGCCATTGGCGATTGGCAAATAAATTGATCACCAGATGTAAAAATGGATCTTACATATTAATTTAATATCAAACAGAAAACAATAAAGTTGCGGAAAAGATGGTATAACGCAAACATGAGGTGCAAACATTTGTACACCATATCCGGATTTCGACAATTAATGTCTCTTCAGTGATGTTAGGGATCGAAACGGTATTATAATTTACCTCAATTTAGGATAGACCCTTGAATTTTAAAGAGTCGAAATAGGATGAACGGATCATATAAACCCGAAGGAAAATATAATACAAGCCCGAACGAAAAAATATAAACAAATCTAAATTGAAAACGACGTTCAAACCTATGATTGCGTTGGATAAAAACTGCAATTTTTATACCTGTGCATGTAAAACAAATTTCTTGGTAGAGAGATCTTAATACAGCACAAACAACATTTTATATATATACATCTTTTAAGAACGAGGAATGATAACAAATTTGTTTTTGGTAATATTTAAAAAAAAAAAAAATGTCCAAATCACAATCACTTTTCCACTATGTTATATATATAGGTTGTAACCTATCTCATAATTTGGCAAGCACTGTCAGTCTTCTGACACCTTTAGAAGTTAGAACAGTTTCTGACAGAAGCTGGTCTACACTAGGACAGTTTGGGAAGTTCGACCCTAGAACAGGTTATATTTACATATTTATTATTTATCTAAAGACTGGGGACAGTTTAGAGATTGACATATTGTACAAACACCTGTCTATAATTTGTTAAAGATTGTATGTTGCCTAGATGTCTTTTGGTTTGTTTGTTTTTCGTTGGATTGCTGTCTAATTGACATATACCCCCGCACCTCCTTTTATTCATATATGACAGTTGTACCAAAGAACAGATTTGGACAGTTCTAACCTAGACCATATTTGAACAGTTCTACCTAGACCAGATTTGACTAGAACAGTTCTACCTTAAAACACATCCTGACAGTTTTACCCTCGAGCAGTTTTTTTGCCATTTTTAGCTTAGATTATAACCTAACCTAACAGTTCTTTCCTAGAACAGATTCAGGTAGTTCGAACTTTTATAGATTAGAATTGTTCTAGATTTGTTTAGAGCAGTTATATGACAGGTCAGTTATATGACAGGTCAGTTATATGACAGGTCAGTTATATGACAGTTCAGTTATATGACAGGTCAGTTATATGACAGGTCAGTTATATGACAGTTCCGAAGAGATCTAATGATGAAACCTACATGTTCAAAACGAACACTTTGATAAAAAAATATGTCTAAAGCGAAATCTTCTCATTCTCATCTGTTTCTCTTTGTTGCTTCTTGGAACTCATACATAATTTTCTTTCTGAGCTCAGCAAACTCTGTTTTTTAAGTAAAGGAAATAGATACAACGATTTATGAGGTAAACATAAAGTGAGGAGAAAAGTTAATACTGCCGATTGCATACATTTTAAAACCGATTCATATCCCCGTAAAAAAATGAATATAGATCCTCATGAAGGCATGTTAATTATTCTCAAGGCAGATGTTCTGACAACATGTTATGCTTTTAACATACCATTCAAAGAAAACCAACATGAACAAAGTATGCACTTTTAAATAATACAATAAAAGAAAAACTATAAATTAGTGGCAGATAACATTATTACGATTTATTGCTTGATTAATTTTAACTCAGTAGAGACTTAAGGTACCAGCTCTTCATTTGTTTATTTAATAGTCACAACACATATATAGTTTTATTATGAAATTATGAGTACAAAACTTGTCTTAAGTTCAGTGGTTGTCGTTGGTTCATGTCTGTCATATTTGTTTTTTCGTAAATTGTTTTGTTGTAAATTAGGCCGTTAGTGTTCTCAACTGAATTGTTTCATATTTTACATGTCGGGGCCTTTTATAGCCGACCATACGGTATGGGTTTATCTCATTATTGAAGGCCGTACGGTTGCCTATAATTGCCTATATCCACTTCATTTGAACTTTGGTGGATAGTTGTCTCATTGGCAATCATACCACATCTCCTTATTTTTATATTAATATGTTTTTTACATGTCTATATTGAATACATATTGTTCTACAAATGTTTATAATCTTACTGTTTTGAAAAATACCCTCCCATGGCCCTAATTTGGCGAATACAACTCTTTTCATAGTTGGTTCTATATCCTCATATGAATAAAAGGAGGTGTTTGGTATACGTTAAAAGGACAGTAATACAACGACAAAAATAACAGAAAGACATCTCTAGGGCAACATGCAGTCTTCAACAACTAACATGTATCTAAACAATACAGTATGTGTCAAGCTCTAAATCGCTCAGTCTTGATACCAATTGTGGATAAATAAAACGAAAACAAACAACGAACTGAAATCAACAACAAATTCTTCAAATCAGTAAAGTTAACCATCGGATATGACAAAGACAACAACTGACGTACTTCCTGCCCAAGAAAAGATACACGAACAAGTGGCGGGGTTAAAATACTGTTGTTTTTTTTTAAATCACTCCCCCCTCCCCCCTCTTTATTAACTTATCTCAATCAGTGGAATAACAAAGCGTACATAAAATAGAATAAAATTAACCTGTTTGTCATTTACTTGGAATAAAGTAAGAATATCCGGGCTGAATTTAAAGACTCGAAACATTACATTTAAACCTTCATTGTTTCATTTTCTTCATTGATTTCGCTTCTTTTCCGTTTTAAAAAATAAAACAAAAATAATAGAATTATCTATTCACCAAAATGAACCGAAATTGAATAATAATAGTAGGAAATGAACCGTATACCGAAATAACAATTGCGCTACTTTAAAAGCATTAAAATCAACATCAATATAAAGACACCAACGGACTTTTTCAACACAAACAAAACTGAATTTATTGTTAATCTGAAGAAATATGGAGATACAATTTGCAGTATTGACTGAAACATATGCAATTGTGGTTTACTAGCAAGATTAGAAAGTTTAAAAGCATTTTTATTATCAAATCTTTATTTATCTTCCATAATTTAACATTATTGAATTGAAAAAAAAGTAATAAAATCTTTTGAAACACGAAAAGATCAAAGTGTTATTGTTCTGTGTTTGTTTAACTGACAGTTTCAAATATTTGAATGATAAATCTCCAACCGATATTAGTGAATGGTGCATGAAGTTTGCAAGTCTCAATTTGGATGCAAGCTCGATATTGTTAATTGACTGTAAAAAGCAGTTGCAAACAAACATACTCAAAGCATGTCAGTGGCATATCAAAAGTAATCAATACACATACTCAACTCTAATGTAAAAACCAAAAACTTGTCATAAAAGTCTAAAATTTCTAAACAACAATCGATCAAAATGTATTTTGGAGTATTTGAGGAACTATAGATATATACAAAGAATTACGGAAATCAATAAGCATTATTACCTTTGTTCCTCTTTATTACAACTGTTTAAAGGCATTACCCGGAATGACCCGTAATGTCACAAAAGATTTGAGTTATACCAATGGATCGTTTCAGTGTAATTGCCAATAGAGGTCTTTTACATTCTTGTATTTTCGTATCAACCGGCATAGCTCATTCACATGAATAAGGAACTTAAAATTGGTTTATCAGACAGCAGCCAAACAACACAAATCAGTCAAAGGAATGTTGTTAGTTGTGTAATGATATTGAGAGAGAGAGAGAGAGAGAGAGAGAGAGAGAGAGAGAGAGAGACTAAACAAGTCTAAAGTACAGAATATTCATGTAAAAAGACCGACAGTCACTGAGTATAGCAAATATAAACTATATCAAATGGTGTCATTTATACTGATGATGAATTAAATCTATAAAAGTAAGGTAAAGTCAGGTTCAGCTATATTATACTGAAAGATTTTCTCGTGCAAGATACTCAGAGAAAGTTAACATCAAAGTGTCGACGTAAAAAGTCTATAAATATAAATTAATATTTACCATGAACACATAAAAACTATCCCCTTAAAGAACGTGTAATGGGCTATTTTCAGTACAATAGCACAGAACTTGAAAACAAATATTATAGCAATGTATATTATAAACTTTTGAAGATTTTTTTCAAAAAGCCGTTGGATTAATAGGTATTGTAATAAACTTAAACATGAAAAACATCGTGTTCTATTAGTATGCCATTATAAATGATATTAAATTTGCTTCTGTTGTCAGAGATATTTGCCTCGGGTATAGCTTCAACAGCAACGGTTTAGTCGCAAAATGTTTTTTACATCTGTCTTATATTGAACGAGTTGGCCGAAGCTAAACAAACGTATAAGCAACCCTATACTAGCAACTGAAATACTCACAGGGTAAATGACATTGTGATTATCCTCAGGAACAATGTTTTAATTCCCGTAATTAATTGATTGTATTCGAACATTTGGTATATAACTTTCAAATAAAGCAACTCTAGTTTATTTTTTTAAATTTTCTTTTAGGTTTTAACCGCCATGTTATGTTTTAGATGTAGTTAATCGAGTATGATATACTAGTATTGTCGGTTCGAACACACGCTTGATTAAAACATACAAATCTTTAATTCTAATGGAATACTGCTGAGCGAGTGAAAACAAACCTTTGCCGGTTGAGAGACAAATATATCTGGTAGAAAAACGTTAAAATCTGACTAGGAATATCAAATATGAACAAAGCAAAATATATTCGAATAACGCGGATATAAAATAAGGAGATGTGGTATGAATATAGTCTCTTCCCAGCCTACCGTTTTTACTCATATGCAAGCAATTCAACATTTGTAATATATTTATCTTGTGAATTACCAACATCCTCACATAAATGCTTGAGATGTTTCTCTAAATAATGTGCTCAATTACAAAAATGTAAACAAAAAATCTATATTGTTGAAGTATTTCCGTTTGATAGCGAGGCCGAAAATAGTTTCACAGTATAATAAAGATACAGTGTGTACCTGAGACAAGTGTTTCAGGTGTTCACCTGTGTTTTAATTGAATGTTCTTTGACTATTTTAAGGATGTTCGCTACTCTGTTTCAAAATAACAAACTTTTTAAAAGACTGTTATAAATTGATAGTATATAATTATAGACACTAAAAAAGCAGAAAAAAATGAAGGGCCATCGAGCTTGTTTTCGAGATATAACTAGTTGAAAATTTGGCGGGAAATAATTCTCTCTAGATTGTTCTTACATTTAACATTGGCACCTTTTTTTCTTTCAAAAACGATGAAAAAATAACAAGGATTTTATAAGATTTTCAAAGATGACATTTCAAACTATATGTAATCAAATTATGGAAAGAAAAGTAGGGGTTAGTGGGCAAAATTTTTAATGGCACTACATGGATAAAACCAGAGGATTCCGAATACCTGGCAAAAATTGAAAAACAAGAGGAGCGAACATCCTCAACTGAAGTTTACTGCACAGGATAAACGTATAGGTTACAATAAACCATTAGATTTTATGGGCGCAGCCATTTTATGAGCATAACATGGTATTCAGAATTAAGAGTATAGCTAATCCTGATTGGTTGATATGTGCGCCCGTTATTTTTTGTTATTAGAGACTTCGTGCATTCTGCATTATACCAAAAGCCAAATAAATTATTTTCCTTAGCCCTAACGGAACTGAGATGTCTTTTAAACGCTAGGATGAGACGTATTTTTAAGTGCAAAATTGATAGGCATGGGAGATAAGTACAAATTACGCTAAGAAAAGCAACGCGAACCTATATTTTTTGGACCAAAAAATACCGTCCTAATAACTTTTCTTTAATTCTAGCAAGGTTTCGTTAAAAAAATCAACTTTCTGAAGTCTGTATCTCGAAAAAGGATATCATTGTGGCCTATGGAGAAATTAATTGTTTATTTCAATCTATAGGTATCCCCAATTAAGCTGGAATACTAACATAGCTTTCTGACACCGGGATCCAGTTTGATCCACGTGATCTTGTGGTCATGGCCAGAGACAAAACTGTTTATCAGCAGAACAATTTCTCGAATTTAAATGTTGTTAGATGTATTTTACTTTGCTTGTTTAAGTATACATATCATACCACGTCTCCCCTTTTATACCAGTATTCCTCCATCAAAGTAATTCAAACATGGATCATGTTTGTCCTAAATCATCAAGAGGCATCACTTAGGTGTTGTATGATAGCAGAATCATTTCAGGCAATGAAACATGAACAGGGGCTTATTTTTATTGCTGATATTTAAGTGTTAAAGAGGCATGGTTCAAAGAGATATTAAATCTTGTTATTTTTGTGCGCGTAGATAGATATTGACAGACGTAATTGCATAAAAAGTAATACATTTAAAAATGCAAAGATATCAAATAGATGGTGGCAGATATAATTGCCAAAGAAAGAAAGAAATTCGTTTAAAAAGTACAAAGATATAAAAAAAAACAATGACTTCAAAATAAGCAGTAATAAAAGTATAATAGCTGTTAATATAAATAATTAAACGTATATGATAATCAATTTTGCACTCTACCCTTGATGTTATCAGTGCATTCATCATTGGTATTTATTTAGACGAGATTACACGCTGATAAAATAGAAATAAAATAAATTCCACATTTTCATGCATGTTGAATGGAAGCGAAGGTAAAAAAAGAACGATATTACAAATTTGGAAACTAATCTGTTTTCTCTTGACAAGCCTAGCTCATTAACTGTCCAGGATCATTATAATGATGTTCTTTTAATCCTTTGTCTCTATAAACGAAATGGCTTTGTTTCCTGTGGTTTTGGCTTTGGTTTTGGTCGTTTTTGTGATACCATAAAGGTCACTTTGTGATACCATAGAGGTCACTTTGCGATACCATAGAGGTCACTTTGTGATAACATAGAGGTCACTTTGTGATACCATAGAGGTCACCGATAATTTGTCAGAGCGTCGTTGATCAATCTAAATCTTATTATGGGAACATAAGTAGTTTTTAAAGTAAGGGAAATTATTAACAATAATCATAAACAGAAACATCAAAGTTTATTGTCTATAACAAATTGTTTCGTGTTGGGTGATGTTTCTTTTATTTTCTTGAGAAGGTGGTTTGTTCCAAGAATATAAATAATACTCAATATAACACTAATTATTACAGTACAGGTGGCTGATATGACGTTCGATGTAAAAAAATCTTATTTCATACTTGCTTTGATCTTAAGATCCGCTCAGAATGTTATAGTCAAAAATACATCCCTTTTTCGCGTTTTATGTGACTGAATTTTATTTTTTCATACCAAAGTTTGAAATTTCAAAATAGATAAATCATAGGAGTACCAAAACATATAAAAACCCAATGGAATAAGATATAAAATACATCTGTGTATTATATATACCCAATGAAATAAGATATAAAATACATCTGTGTATTATATATACCCAATGAAATAAGATAGAAAATACATCTGTGTATTATATAAAATACATCTGTGTATTATATATACCCAATGAAATAAGATATAAAATACATCTGTGTATTATATATACCCAATGAAATAAGATATAAAATACATCTGTGTATTATATATACCCAATGAAATAAGATATAAAATACATCTGTGTATTATATATACCCAATGAAATAAGATATAAAATACATCTGTGTATTATATATACCCAATGAAATAAGATATAAAATACATCTGTGTATTATATATACCCAATGAAATAAGATATAAAATACATCTGTGTATTATATCAAAATAACAACAGTGTGATTAACAGTGGACAACAATCATCAAATATCTGCCCCTATCCAACGTTCCCTCTTTTTGCATATAACTTAGAATGTTGAATTATTTGGAACAATGAGGTTTTTCTATCCCCGGCATAGATTGCCTTAGGTTTAATCTTTGATATTTATGGTTTTTACTTCGTATTTGATTTGGCCTTCCAACTATTTTGATGATTTGACCTTTCAACTGTTTTGATGATTTGGCCTTCCAACTGTTTTGATGATTTGGCCTTCCAACTGTTTTGATGATTTGGCCTTCCAACTATTTTGATGATTTGGCCTTCCAACTGTTTTGATGATTTGGCCTTCCAACTGTTTCGATGATTTGGCCTTCCAACTGTTTTTTGGCCTTCCAACTATTTTGATGATTTGGCCTTCCAACTGTTTTGATGATTTAGCCTTCCAACTGTTTCGATGATTTGGCCTTCCAACTGTTTTGATGATTTGGCCTTCCAACTGTTTTGATGATTTGGCCTTCCAACTGTTTCGATGATTTAGCCTTCCAACTGTTTCGATGATTTGGCCTTCCAACTGTTTTTTGGCCTTCCAACTGTTTTGATGATTTGGCCTTCCAACTGTTTCGATGATTTAGCCTTCCAACTGTTTCGATGATTTGACCTTCCAACTGTTTTGATGATTTGGCCTTCCAACTGTTTTGATGATTTAACCTTCCAACTGTTTTGATGATTTAACCTTCCAACTGTTTTGATGATTTAGCCTTCCAATTGTTTTGATGATTTGGCCTTCCAACTGTTTTGATGATTTAGCCTTCCAACTATTTTGATGATTTGGCCTTCCAACTGTTTTGATGATTTGGCCTTCCAACTGTTTTGATGATTTGACCTTCCAACTGTTTTGATGATTTGGCCTTCCAACTGTTTTGATGATTTGGCCTTCCAACTGTTTTGATAACCTGGCCTTCCAACTGTTTTGATGATTTAGAATTCCAACTGCTTTGATGATTTGACCTTCCAACTGTTTTGATGATTTGGCCTTCCAACTGTTTTGATGATTTGGCCTTCCAACTATTTTGATGATTTAGACTTCCAACTGTTTTGATGATTTGCCCTTCCAACTGTTTTGATGATTTGGCCTTCCAACTATTTTGATGATTTAGACTTCCAACTGTTTTGATGACTTGGCCTTCCAACTGTTTTGATGATTTGACCTTTCAACTGTTTTGATGATTTGACCTTCCAACTGTTTTGATGATTTGGCCTTCCAACTGTTTTGATGATTTGGCCTTCCAACTATTTTGATGATTTGGCCTTCCAACTGTTTTGATGATTTAGACTTCCAATTGCTTTGATGATTTGGCCTTCCAACTATTTTGATGATTTGGCCTTCCAACTGTTTTGATGATTTGGCCTTCCAACTATTTTGATGACTTGGCCTTCTAACTGTTTTGATGACTTGGCCTTCTAACTGTTTTGATGATTCCTTCCAACTGTTTTGATGATTTGGCCTTCCAACTATTTTGATGATTTAGACTTCCAACTGTTTTGATGATTTGACCTTCCAACTGTTTTGATGATTTGGCCTTCCAACTATTTTGATGATTTAGCTTTCCAACTATTTTGATGACTTGGCCTTCTAACTGTTTTGATGATTTGACCTTCCAACTATTTTGATGATTTGGCCTTCCAACTGTTTTGAATACTTGACCTTCCAACTGTTTTGATGATTTAGCCTTCCAACTGTTTTGTTGATTTGACCTTTCAACTGTTTTGATGATTCCTTCCAACTGTTTTGATGATTTAGCCTTCCAACTATTTTGATGATTTGGCCTTCCAACTGTTTTGATGATTTAGCCTTCCAACTGTTTTGATGATTTGACCTTCCAACTGTTTTGATGATTTGACCTTCCAACTATTTTGATGATTTGGCCTTCCAACTGTTTTGATGACTTGACCTTCCAACTGTTTTGATGATTTAGCCTTCCAACTGTTTTGTTGATTTGACCTTTCAACTGTTTTGATGATTCCTTCCAACTATTTTGATGATTTGGCCTTCCAACTGTTTTGATGATTTGACCTTTCAACTGTTTTGATGATTTGGCCTTCCAACTGTTTTGATGAGTTGGCCTTCCAACTGTTTTGATGATTTGGCCTTTCAACTGTTTTGATGATTTGGCCTTCCAACTGTTTTGATGATTTGGCCTTTCAACTGTTTTGATGATTTGACCTTCCAACTATTTTGATGATTTGGCCTTTCAACTGTTTTGATGATTCCTTCCAACTGTTTTGATGATTTAGCCTTCCAACTATTTTGATGATTTGGCCTTCCAACTGTTTTGATGATTTGGCCTTTCAACTGTTTTGATGATTCCTTCCAACTGTTTTGATGATTTAGCCTTTCAACTGTTTTGATGATTTAGACTTCCAACTGTTTTGATGATTTGGCCTTGCAACTGTTTTGATGACTTGGTCTTCCAACTGTTTTGATGATTTGGCCTTCCAACTGTTTTGATGATTTGGCCTTCCAACTGTTTTGATGATTTGGCCTTCCAACTGTTTTGATGATTTAGCCTTCCAACTGTTTTGATGATTTGGCATCCCCACTGTTTTGATTCGATGCAATTGATGAGTCTCATGTTGTTGAAATGTGCATCTGGCATATGGAATTATAAGCCAGGTATCTTTAATTGAAGTTTTCCACTGACGGTCTCCTTAATTTTACGGTGATGTTGTTTGCCGAGCCCGGAAATTTAGATACGATCCGGGTAAACTTATCAATCCTTTAAATAAACTTATTCTAAAAGGAAACCAATTCAACACTGTACTTAGATTTTGAGTATTGTTTTATTGGTATAAATATTGATTTTGTTATCAGTAAATTAAAACCATACTAAATATCATTGTTATACACATATGCACCAGTCTGTCGATACCTATATTTTGGCATTGCATAAGGTCATATTTTCTCTGACTGTTAATGAAGTCTTTACACTAGATCCATTGGATGCTGGGTATGTACTGATTGATATTTTAGTCTTAGATACATCATTTATTTCATTAGTTGTTATTGGCTTTGGACTAGCTGTCAGTAACTGCAAGTACCTGTACTTTGTGTCTTTTTTGTTGTTAGGGATGTATAAATACCCTGCCACGTCTGGTCTGTGATTTTGTTAGTTATTTTTCTGCTTTGTATCGATCTGATGAGTTAAGCCCTTTTCAACTGATTTTTACAGTTTTGTTCATATGTTGTGCTGTAACACCACTGTCGCAGGTTAGAGGAGGGTTGAGCACTCACAAACATGTTTAACCCTGCCACATTCTTGTTTTGCCTGTCCCAAGTCAGGAGCCTGTAGTTCAGTGGTTGTCGTTGGTTCATGCCTGTCATATTTGTTTTCCGTAAATTGTTTTGTTATAAGTTAGGCCGTTAGTTTTCTCAATTGAATTGTTTCATATTTTCATGTCGGGGCCTATTATAGCCAACTATACGGTATGGCTTTTTCTCACTGTTGAAGGCCGTACGGTTGTCTATAATTGCTTACATCCACTTCATTTGAAATTTGATGGATATTAATCTCATTGACAATGTTACCACATCTCCTTATTTTTATTTAAATTACTTGCCTTTTATCCCGGTCGACACAACTTCCAGAGCCACCTATTGGAAGTATAGCTAATTTGTTTTTGTCCTGAATATGCATGAGATATTTTCCACTGGATGTTAACTAAGCAACAATCAAGCAAGCAAGCAATGAAAGACCAAATGTAATGAAAGGACCATATCCATGTAAAGAATTTTTTGCAAAAAGCTACTGGGTTGTTGTAAAATGTTGATGTGTTTCAAAAACATCCTAATTATTGTGCTATGCTACGTAGGATGTTAAACCTGGAGAAGATATATGTGCATTAGCATGCACCCCACGGCCAGAGATACCTGCCTGCGAGTAATCAACATTACAGATAATTAAGAAGGATAATTTCATACATTCTCTATGTAATTATCTTCTTTTTCTATGTAGAGAACCTTGCTACAGAACTTACGAAAAAAGATGCAGAGATAAAGTCGTTACAAGCTGAAGTTACGTCACTGAAGAAAACTTTAGAAAATAAGGAAAGTGAATTCCGTAGAAAGGAATTGGAATTATTACGTGACCTCGACTATGCTCAGGAGAAAAGCGATGTAAGTATTAAGTTACTTAGTGAAACGTAAGTTCGCGTGCTACAATTTTATTGAAATTATGATAACATAATTTAAATCTACCTAACATAATTACATTTTCTTTGATCAATTTGATCATTTCATATTTTATCTATTTACGTTAAACGGTTTAGACTTGTTTCACCTTTTCGTCTTCATGATTAAAAAAAAATAGCATCCCTCCTTGACAATCTTAAAATCCAAAATGCATTTACATACACTTGGTGGCTTATATTGCTTTGGAATATTGTACTTAATTTAACAATATTACATTAAATATTGTTGATCTTCAATATTCTATTTTTCGTCTTCTCAATTTCATTATTTTTTGTAAGAAATCTACATGTTCAAAGTGAAATGTATATGAGTTTTGCAACTTTGCAACCACTAACGTTATAACGAAAACTCATAATTAATGTCCATAAAATATATTGGTATAATCGGAATTAAAAGGATTAACCAATTTTTATTAATTCATACGTGTGTAAACTTAGCAGCACGCTCGCAAATTTGATAAAGTCTTTTAATGGTGATCATGATTAATGGCTGTTTAACGTGAAATTTAAATGCATATTCAGGACGAGAACATGTTAATGTAAAATGCATATATACTCTGCTTTCTACAAGATCGACACGCTGAACCGGATCGTGCAAGTCCACAGGACGACAAGGACACATTATTATGACTCCATGTCGACCACTCTTTGCGCTTACTACTATTATTATGACTCCATGTCGACCAGTCTTTGAGCTTACTACTATTATTATGACTCCATGTCGACCAGTCTTTGTGCTCACTACTTAATGCTACGTTCTTAACAGAGAAGAAATAAATACAAATCTTCAAGTCTTTGATTTGACCCGGGCAGAAAAAGAAACCACGACTTCTCGCGCTCGAGGCAACCACGAGACCACGAAACGGTTTACAACCATTTGACTCATTTACTTAACGAGCTTCTGGTCAAGTTTATACATCAATAAATTTAGAAAAAATTTAATCAGAGTAAGGATAGACGAATGGTAATCTTCAACAGTAACTTCGTGTTGGTAATTTATGATTTTTGGAAAAAGTTAAAAAGCAATGTACAATAACTATTTATCAGAAGAAAAGCGTATGTGATGTTGGGCGTCATGCACATTCAATCATACTGAAACATTTGACTTTATCTAAATGAAATCAGCTTCAATGAGATGTATCTCTGAATTTGATTTACAAAGTTCGATGAAAATCTGTATCATATGTACCATGGAAGTGAATTTATATTTTCTTAATAAAAGGGTTGGGGTTGCTATTGCCAATTTCAATGTGACCAAAAAAGGAACAGAAGGAGTTTCCAATATCCGTATTTGATATTCATTTCACTTGCACGTTTTTATTTGAGGTTATTGTTCGAAATCAAGAATCCAGAGGAGCGTCCGAGGTTCAATATAGTTAACGCTAGGAATCATACATTGTTATAAATTAGGCCGTTAGTTTTCTCAATTGAATTGTTTAATATTTTTCATGTCGGGGCCTTTTATAGCCGACTATACGGTATGGATTTTCATTGATGAAGGCCGTACGGTTGCCTATAATTGCTTACATCCAATTTATTTGATCTTTGGTGGATAGTTGTCTCATTGGCAATCATACCACATCTCCTTATTTTTATATAATTTCTGCTAAGATCTCTTGAAAAAACTACTAAGATTTAGCCCTAACATTTCTCAAATATTGATGATCAGAACGGTTTCTGTTATATAAAGTATGTTGTTTATAAGGTATGAAAACAATTATGATTTTTTTTTTAGAAATTGACGTACTTCATAATTATGTATGCACTGATTTTTTGAAAACAATGGTTATGACATGATTATAATAGCATTTTAAAATATGCAATGAGTAATTGCTGCAATTAGTACCAAAATATATAGAGGAGATTTTACTTGCAGATATACATGTATAGTCGCCAGTGTTACTAGCCTACTGCTTGTCATTAGAAATTTTAGGTTAAGTTAAGGAATTTTAAGTTGAAATTTGATGTTAATACTAGGTACCGTTAATTTGTTGGCTGCCAGACGAGTGATACTGCATCTTACATAACAAGTTGTTTTGAAGAGAGCTTTTATACATTTACATGCATTTAATTTTTACTAAGTATGTAAGAAGACGTCGTACCTGGTGTAAATTTTGAATATTGATAGATACCATGTTCAAAAAACAAGAATCTGAGAAATGTGTCTCTTGTTTTTGACGGGGACATGTCTTACGGGAACATGATGTGATTGAAAGTATTTTGAAATGTATGGAATGTAATGCATTCATTACTAGAGACTCTTATCTCGTCAGCACATCTTGTCTCCTTCTAGGGTCCCCATGGTTCATACATTCTTTTTATGCCCCCGCCGTAGCGGAGGGGGCATTAAGTTTACCATTGCCCGTCTGTACGTCCGTCCGTACGTCCGTCCCGAAATTGGTTTCCGTTCTCTAACTTTAGTTTGCCTACAACAAACGTTACGAAAATTATACACAATGCTTATTACCACAAAACACAGATCAAGTTTGAATTTTGGTGGCGTCACTTTTACCGTTCTAGAGTTATGCCCCTTCACAAATGGAAAAATTGCTGAATTTTTCATTTCCGTTCTCTAACTTAAGTTTGCCTCAACCAAATGTTATGAAACTTATACACAATGCATATTACCACAAAACTCAAATCAAGTACGAATTTGGGTAGCGTCACTTTTACTTTCTTGAGTTATGTCCCTTTATAACGTTATATATGCAAGCGGGGGCATCATCTGTGTCCCATGGACACATTCCCCATTTATTTCCCATGTGTTATCTTGTTACCTTGGCTGATGTCCCTTGACCTGACATTAGTACTTTGTGGGAAACATAGGACGTTCCTTGGGTTATAAAATATCTCCTCTCATTGTATTTTATTCAAATTTATTTGAAAATCGAAATTACACATAGAATCCACCCGGCCGCAAAAATTTTTGTTATCACAAAGGAAAGCTGGAATTGAGTTTGGGGTAATTGCCTAAACGTTTAGGAATTAGGGGCCAAAAGGGTCAAAATAAGCATTTTCTAGTTTCCAGACAATAACTTGTGTTTAAGTGTATGGATCTCTGAAATTGTACTGCAAGGTACCATACCTCATTGAAGGCTGGGATTGAGTTTGGGGGTGATGAATCATAAGGGGGTTCAAATAATTGGGGGATTTTTTTTTCCCCCTTTTTCTTCCTTTTTTTCCTTTTTTTTTTTTCTTTAAAATTTTCCATTTTAAGTTGGTTATTTCTGATTTATATTTAAAAGCAAATAATAATGATATGGCTGGAGATACACACCAAACAGGATGTGTAAATTATTATATAATAAGTATTGTGCAATAGCAAGAAATTTTCAATTGCACAGTATTGCGCAATAGCAAGAAATCTTCAATTGCACAGTATTGCGCAATAGCAAGAAATATCCAATAGCACAATATTGCACAATAGGAAGAAATTGTCAATTGTACAGTATTGCACAATAGCAAGAAATATTCAATTGCTCAGTATTGCGCAATTGCAAGAAATATTTAATTGCACAGTATTGTGCAAAAGAAGATACTTTGTATAAATTGCTTATTTCTTGACCAATTTCAATGGGGTTTTATTCTTGAATTCTTGGGGTTCTTTAATATGCTGAATCTAACCGTGTATTAAGTTTTTGGATTTTGGGCCCCGTTTTTAAATTGGTCCACATTGAGGTCCAAAGGGTCCAAAATTAAACTTTGTTTGATTTCATCAAAAATTGAATTATTGGGGTTCTTTGATATGCTGAATCTAACCGTGTATTTAGATTCTTAATTTTTGGTCCTGTTTTCAAATTGGTCTACATTAAGGTCCAAAGGGTCCAAAATTAAACTTAGTTTGATTTTAACAAAAATTGAATTCTTAGGGTTCTTTGATATGCTGAATCTAATCATGTATTTAGATTTTGATTATGGGCCCAGTTTTCAAGTTGGTCCAAATTGGGGTCCAAAATTAAACTTTGTTTGATTTCAACAAAATTGAATATATGGGGTTCTTTGATATGCTGAATCTAACCATGTATTTAGATTTTTTATTTGTGGGCCCCGCTATCAAATTGGTTCATATTGAGGTCAAAAGGGTCCAAAATTAAACTTTGTTTTATTTCATCAAAAATTGAATTATTGGGGTTCTTTGATATGCCAAATCTAACCCTGTATTAGATTTTTAATTTTGGGTCCAGTTTTCAAATTGGTCTACATTAAGGTCCAAAGGGTCCAAAATTAAACTTAGTTTGATTTTAACAAAATTGAATTCTTAGGGTTCTTTGATATGCTGAATCTAATCATGTATTTAGATTTTTGATTATGGGCCCAGTTTTCAAGTTGGTCCAAATTGGGGTCCAAAATTAAACTTTGTTTGATTTCAACAAAAATTGAATATATGGGGTTCTTTGATATGCTGAATCTAACCATGTATTTAGATTCTTAATTTTGGTCCCGTTTTCTAATTGGTCTACATTAAGGTCCAAAGGGTCCAAAATTAAACTTAATTTGATTTTAACAAAAATTGAATTCTTAGGGTTCTTTGATATGCTGAATCTAAACATGTCTTTAAATTTTTGATTATGGGCCCAGTTTTCAAGTTGGTCCAAATCGGGGTCCAAAATTAAACTTTGTTTGATTTCAACAAAATTGAATATATTGGGTTCTTTGATATGCTGAATCTAACCATGTATTTAGATTTTTGATATTTTGGCCCCATTATCAACTTTGTCCACATTGAGGTCAAAAGGGTTCAAAATTAAACTTTGTTTGATTTCAACAAAATTGAATATATGGGGTTCTTTGATATGCTGAATCTTACCGTGTATTTAGATTCTTAATTTTTGGTCCTGTTTTCAAATTGGTATACATTAAGGTCCAAAGGGTCCAAAATTAAACTTAGTTTGATTTTAACAAAATTGAATTCTTAGGGTTCTTTGATATGCTGAATCTAATCATGTATTCCAGTTGGAACCTATTAGGGTTCTTTGATATGCTGAATCTAACCATGTATTTAGATTTTGGATATTGGACCATATAACTAACCCACCTTTATAAAAATTTCCGGATTTGCAACACAAATACTAACTTCCTTTGTCTCATTATTTGCAGGTGTTGAGTAACCTATTAGATATTGTCAAAGATCGAGCAGACGCTGCAGAAGCAGAATTAGAACGCCTTGCAGAAGAAAATAGGTCTACCAGTGCAGCATCAGAAAATAGTGCACGAACTGTCAGTGTACTAAGTGACATCAGTTTCGGAAGTGACGAAGTTTTCGTAGAAGGTGCTTCACGGGAAAGTTCAGCGCCTGGTTCCCCGGAATCAGCGAGCAGAAGAAAAGTTATACATAAAGACTGGGAGGTAAGTTTTGTTTTTTTTACATACAGCAAAGATATCATAAACAAGGCTTAATTATTTCCATATCTCTTTGCTAGTAGTAACTTTTTTTATCAGATCTAAAGGTTAAAAGGAAAATCAAAGATTTATGATAGAAATTAATTGGTACAGAGTCTATAATCAATCATAAGTACACATTTTGGCCAGAGGAGCCCTGTCTTAAAATAAAACAGTCTTGTATTCATGTGCTACAGAAGAGTGAAACTTTTTCCCGCACTTGTTGCATTTGAAAAATTATCTCATTGAAATGCCACAGTGAGATCTCGAGAGTGCGATGGGAATAATTTGCAATTTGGAATGATTTATAATTTATGGGTTATGGGAAGGTTAGGTTTACTAAGTGACTGTTCTAGTTATAGATGAGATTTAATCACAAAAACAATGAATTTATTGGACGACTGTATCAGTTCATTCCGTCAACACCAGCATATTTTGTTTTTCACATTGATATTCCATCGATATTCTATAGGGCCTATTTTCATTTCCAGTCTTCAACTACTCAATATGCAAAGTATTCCATGCATTAGAAGTATTTGGGGTTTGTTTGATATTATTGTCCAGAATGGCAGGTATTTTTTTACGATAAAGAATAATATATACAGAATAATGGCATTATTGTTTTTGATACTGACTTTATCAGCAAGAATATCAAGCGAGCCCGCTAGGGCGAGCTGATATTCGAGCTGATGAAGTCAGTATCAAAAAATAAAATGCCATTATTCTTTTTATCGGCAATCTTTCATAACTCTATGTTTTTTTTTGTAAAGAATAAGAAGTAAAATGAAATAATAAGTAAAACTACTTTTACGCGTACAAAACGTTGGGTTCGTTGTTCGGTTGTATGAATGAAGTCGCGTGCATTTCATTGATAAATTGAAGCGGATGGACAAGATCCTGTGACGTTATTGCACTGATGCATGACGTCATTGCCTAATATTTTCGAATAATTCTTATATGATTTGCATATTCAATGAATGGCTATTATTTATTTTGAATTTATTGAACCATAAAATTAATTTTTGACTCTTCACATTGAATAATCCGCGAAGCGAATTATGTAAAATGTGAAGAGTCAAAAATTAATTTTATGGTTCAATAAATTCAAAATAAATTATTGTCATTCATTATAAATAAATTTCTATCAAAAATAAGGCTCAAAGAGCTTTTTATATTAACAATAACAACGTACACACATGTTGGCGTATGAATACACAACGTCAGAGTGGGCGTGTCGCCATAAAAATTGACAACATTGGAAATAAAGGTAATACTTTTAACCAATCAGAAGACAGTAAATACACCAAATTTATTTATTAGGGAATACGATGATATGATTGGTCGAGACGACTTCCGGTAGTTGATCTTGACGTTGTTTATTTTTCGATAGACGACGTTGACCGAACTTCTTTTCGTAACCAATGTAAACAAGATGGCGGCGATAAAAACACCGACGTTAACAAAATTTATTTTCACTGCACATTGATCGCGTTAAATTAAATAATCAACACAAAAACATTCGTTTGAATGATAATAAGAGTTTTTGTAGTTTATTTTTTATCAGATTGCAAATTTCATTGAGTACATATTTTTGCAATAACCAACAAATATATTCATGCGCCAGGCCTATTCAATGACACAAATATACAATTTACGTGTGATAGAGGTTACGAGTGTGGAAAATATATTCCTTATCTCCAATTTTAAAGATTATAGGATAAACGCCTTTTTAAAGGATTTTGTTGGTGTATAAACTGGATCAAGTCACTCACAAAACATATCATAGAAGTCCTTCGGACTTTTATTTGTTTGTGAGTGACTTGGTCGAGTTTATACACCAATAGATTCCTTTAAAAAGGCGTTTAATCCTATAGTATCAAGTCCTGTCCATGATATTGAAAATATTAGGCAGTAAGATCAAAGGGAAAATGTTCTTATTGCCGATAAAGTTCAAATATTTCTACATCTTAAAAAAATTTTATTTTATCAAAATTCATTTTGGGAATCGTAATTGATCGTGTTTTCATGCAGCCATTATGATGTTGCTACATCAAATCTACACCATGGTACAGCCGGCTTTTATTAGATTGTAGGAGTGCATATTTTCGTATCAGCACTTTGAGTACTTTGAGCCTGCATTCATTTCGTTACAGCGAGTATCATGTATCATTATTCTGCTTGTGCTTTTACGGAATTATAAAATTCTCCTGATGTTTGTTGTACGTTCTTTATACGTTTTGTTATTTTACTATTGAAATATAAGGAGGTATAGGTTTGAGCTATAAAAAAAAAAAAAAACTATTGTAACCCCTCACATGTTCCTGCCGAAAGTCAAGAGTATTTCAGTAGTTCTCTTTAGTTGCTGTGTGACCTCTTCAAGATACGCAATTTGTAAGTGACCACTTCTAAATGGTCAGTTTGTACATGTAAGCAGTTTGATGCTGCTACATAGATTTGGCAAAAGAAAATCAGTGGTATAGAATGTCTGATTTTCCTGATAATTGTTTAGTATAATAAAATTGAGAATGGAAATGGGGAATATGTCAAAGAGACAACAACCCGTCCAAAGAGCAGACAACAGCCGAAGGCCACCAATGAGTCTTCAATGCAGCGAGAAAATCCCGCACCCGGAGGTGGTCTTCAGCTGGCCCCTAACTAAAATTATTTGCTAGTTCAGTGAAAATGGACGTCACACTAAACTCCAAAACATATAAATGAACTAAAATTAAAAAACATACTAGACTAACAAAGGCCAGAGGCTCCTGACTTGGGACAGGCGCATATATTACCAAATGATGTTTTTTTTTTTGTCTTTTGTTAAGTTCGTATATCTAAAAGGTAAAATCTCGCTACTGAAGAGAGTTAATAAAAGAGAAACAAACATAAAAACAATACTACATGTATTTGTTTCATTGGAAACATTTCTTTATACAAGGGATAAAAACCTTCTAATTACTAGTCTGGAGCCTGTTATTCAGTGATTATTGTTTGTTGCTGTATATCATATTTGTTTACCTTTATCGTTGGTTTTCTCATTTGAATTGTTGTACATTATGTCATGAATGTGTCTTTTATAGCTTTCTATACGGTTTGGATTTTGCTCATTGTTAATTGAGGGCCGTACGGTGATCTATAGTTTCTTACATCTACGTCATTTGGGTTCTGGTTAATAATTGACTCATTGGCAATCTTACCACATCTTCTAATTTTTAGCTCACCTGGCCAAGTGAGCTATTATCGTCACTTTACGTCCGTTTTCCGTCGTTGTCGTCCATGGTCCATAGTTGTCGTCCGTCGTCCGTTAACTTTTACAAAAATCTTCTCCTCTGAAATTACTGGGCCAATCGGAACCAAACTTGGCCACAATCATCCTTGGGGTATCTTGTTTCAATTTGTGTTTGACGATCCCGCCTGTTAACCAACACGGTCGACAATGCCTACAAATAGAACATTGGAGTCAAATGCAAATTATGTCTATCTTGAAAACCGCTATAGGTGGAGAAAATCTGACATAAACAGAAATGGTCAAAATGTTGAGATCTATCTACTGTCTATAGATGTCAAAACTGTCAGACGACTTCGTTAAGAGTTATTGCCCTTAAATGGTGAACTTTACTAAAGTTTTACATTTTTTGCCTATCATTTTGAAATTATAATAGAAAGAGAAAAAATTTAAAAAGCCAAAATGATCAGCAAGACAAGATCTACATATAAATCAATTACCGAATTCGTCAGACGGCTCCTTATTGGTGTTGTAGCCGCTCTTTAATAACGATTTTTACCATTATTGTCGAATATCTTGAAAACTGTAATAGATAGATAGACACTTTGAATAGCAAGAATTATCAGCAGTATAAGATCTACAAATACGTCAACGTAGCCTTAATCGTCAGTCAACTCCTTAATGGAGTTCTTGCTCTTTGATGACGATTTTTACCAAATTTGCCTATTATCTTGAAAACTATTAAAGATAGACAAAAATGATTAGCAAAGCAAGATTTACAAATACTGTAAGTCAAATTTTGCTGAACTCTTTAGTTTTTTTTACTTTTTATTTTTGAGCAAATACTAAAGAAGATAGAGAGAAACTGTAAGCAGAAAAAAAATGATCACAAATGAAAGATCAACAAAAAAAGTAATTATTATCTTGAATTCTATTCTAGTCTACAATGTTGGAGAGCGTCCATTGTTGAAGATGCACATATACCTAGATGAGGGACACAAACTCTTTAGAGCCTTTAGTAATATACATGTATACCTAAAGATTCATTGACAAATGACGTTAATCATAAGAATTAACGTTGCGCTGTCAGTGCCATCGATCACTTTCTAGTACAGTGCTACAGTAATGAGAATACCAGACCTCCGCCATAACATCGTGTTTATACCCATCAAATATCCCTTTACTTCACTAATTATTGAGTTTTAATGTACCATTCAACATACCACTGTTACCTTGAATATAAAAAATAATAGTATGCTAAGATAAATTTGATTACCAAATGCCTATCAAAATCATGGTAAAGGTATTTGATAATAATACGATTCTTGCAAATTGTTAAATTAAAACTGGTATATTTTCCAACATACTGCATGAAAAAAAAACTTTGCTGATGGAAATTTGTGTCTCTTTTTAATGGTGTCTCAATAATCTCTAGAGAAAATGTGTTTAATCCTTATAATTCTCAACCCAAACATTTTTGCTTTTGTTCTTTCAACTTCAACGTTTTTTTAACCTTAGGATTTCGTCCATGTGCATTGTGCATGAAAATATCACTGTGAAATCAACATATTGTTTCCATAGTTTATAAAAGTAGTTAGACAGCATGGTCTCTATTGAAATGCTAACCAAAGACAAAACCTCTAAAGGACCAATCACATTCAAGTATTTGTAGATATGCAAATCATATAAGAATTATTAGATTTTATTGACAGAGTAACAATGTTAGTTATCCCGTATTATAATACCACCTTGTGTCAGGAAGGGTTACTTTATAAATAACGGGTTTATTTTTGTTAGCATTAATTGATATTGCGCCTGTTTTAACCCCTTCTACGTGTTAAAATGATTTTTGTTAATTATTCTTCGATTTATTAGTCCCCTACCGACGAAGTCGAAGGGGACTTTAGGTTTGCACTCCGTCCGTCTGTCTGTCTCTCCGTCTGTCTGTCTCTCCGTCTGTCTGTCCGTCTGTCTGTCCTTCTGTCAGTCCGGCAAATCAGCTTTCCACACTTTTTTCTTCGTTCTTGATATTCTTGATTTGATATTTGGTATATAGTTTTATCATGACAAGTTATAGATCAAGTTCAAATTTTGTTCCGGTCTGATGATTTAATCCATAGTTATAGACCATAACTCTGGACCATATCTAATGTTAGAGTACTATGTTAAATCATATTTCTGTACAACGGGAGATAACTAATTTTTAAAAGACATTCTTTTATTTGAAGAATTTTTGGTGGGTTTGTTAGTTATTTAGTATAAACTAATTTTCTGAATGCTATATATATATAAAAAATTATGAAGAGAAATCCTTTAATTAGATAATGATCTATTTTTATTATGTATATATTTCAATACATTACATTGTGTAGATAAAAGTTGTTGACATTTTATAGATAAGTTACAAATCTATATTAGTTTGTGGCAAATGAAAGAAAAATATTTGGAACTATTAATTATATTTGATTATAATTTGAAAATAGATATACACTGTATTACATCATATCTAATTTTAGAGAACTATTAATCATATCTAATGTTTTTTTCATCATGCTTATACGATATTGATTGATAATTGGTATATAGTTTTATCATGACAAGTTACAGATCAAGTTCAAATTTTTGTTTTGGTCTAATAATTTTGTGCAGAGTTATGGTCCTTGGACTTGAAAAATTCACTCATATAATCAGTTTTCCACACTGTTTTTAGTCATGCTTGAAGATATTGACATGATATTTACTTTTTGTTTACACCATGGCAAGTTATATAACAAGTTAGCATTTTGTTCCAGTATAATGAATTTTTACCCGGTAGGGGACTATGTAATGCCATGCAATACTCTCAGAATCCTTGTTCTTGTTAATGAGGAGTTGTATATCTTTCATTCTGTATATATGTAAAACGACAATGATTGGAACTATATCAATGAATTTCACAACTATTTCATGCCTTTTAATTTTTTTTCCGGGCCCCCTTATGGAGCTGCATGTATGATTAATCCAGACTTTTTACCGGTTCCACTCCAAACTTCGTCTAGTTTGGGCCCCCCTCCCCCTTTCAAAATCCTGGATCCGCATCTGGTCATCTTTCTGTGTCAATTGGCCACATATCCGAATAACTACAACCCGTTTACACAAATATTAAATGCACAAGTGAGAGAGTTTGGATGGGTTTTACAGAATAGAAAATAATGGGCAAAACGTGCATAAAAATGGGAAAAAATATCAAGAATAGATAAAAATAGGCAAAAATGATAAAGAATAGAGAAAAATGGGGTTCTGAAATATAAAGAATAGAGAATAAGTGTCAATAAATATAGTATAGAGAAAAATGGTCTAAAAAGTTAAAGAATAAATAAATAAACGATCCCTCATCCAGACCCTTAAGTAAGGAATTGGAAACTTTGTGACGTCAGAATGAACGTTTCAGATTTTAGTCTTAATTTTGTCGTATAAAAGCTTATATTATATATCAGCATTTGCTAGCATATGACAAGCTACAATAACATGTAGGAGGAAAGAATATTACATCAAGGATATAAAACCTATGTAAGTGTCATGATTTGGTGCACATTGGTGTTGATGAAATTCCTTCTTTAATCATAAATTGACTAACAGGCTGTCGCATACGTTAGTTTACTGTTACTGTTTCCCGCCTTACTGAACATCAATTTCTTGAGATATAAGAGTACCTGCACTATTGTATAAATGAAAATTATTTATACCTTTTTACGAAATATTTTCGTGTACCATATATTAATTTCTAATTACAAAATCATTTATTGGAGCTTAAAATAGTAGAGTGTGTTTGTATCTAGCTAGGCATATTGCAGTATTTTTTCCATTTGTTTTGTTCTTCCGGTTCTTGCCTGTGGATTTGGCTTTCGATTTTTAAAATAATTTGGATTACGGAACATCTGTTATTCGTATTTATAGTGTTTTAAAAAAATGACATTTTATTATTACTAATCTCCAACGTAAACAATTATTTCCGTAAACGTGAAAAGGTATTCCATGAAAGTTGTGGGATTTCTTGGATAAATGTCAGATTGCACTTTAAAGGTGAATAGATAACTTTAAGCCTACAAATAGCAGATGTCAGTTTCGGCTGATAGATTAAGATTGGTAGTTGATTATTGATTGCCAATTAACAAATGTTTTCTTGTTTGTTTCATCTGGTAGTTATCTGAGGTCAGTAGGGGTATATTCTATGATGTTTTAATGACGGGTTATTGCGTTACACGTCACAGTCAGTAGAATGTAATAATGATAGATTATGGGATAAGTTTCTCGTTCTACAGAAAACTTTTGTAATGTCACGGACTTACTTACCATGAAAGTTATATTCACAGGGACAATTTCGTAAGAGAATCCATTGCCTCGAAAGAATACTGGCAGAAGAGCGTCAAAAACTGGCAGCCACAGAGAAGAAACTTGCTTTAGTTTCCACGGAAACGCTTTCAACAGCAATGTCTGACGACGCTAAACTTCATGAAAGAGAAAAAGAAATTCTTCATAGTGATGTGAGTATGATTTTTGTACTAAATTTACATCATATCTAAATGATATACATCGGATATTGTTGTTCACTGGAGTGACCAATATATAATTCATTAAAACAACAACTGGATATATCATGGGTCCAGTTGTTATTTACATTATTCATTTTTGTTCGATTTATGCTATCTTTGATCGGATGATTAATCTACCCAATGTATTCTTTTCCTGAGTTGTTGATAATCTTTATTTAATCAACGTGTGGTTCGTTTGATCTCAGTTCTTCGTTGGTCTAAATTCGATTATGACGTCAAATTTTCTTCCTTTCCTCTGAATTTCCTATTGTGGCGTCATAAAAAAGGCGACCATGCTTGATGACTTCACATAGAAAGTCTTTAAGAACACATCTTTTAGCAGATCATTCGGAAAGAAGGATCAAGATTGTCTGTAAATAGTCTAAAATTAGTAGAGAAACAGATTCAACCACTAAATCTCGTGCAATACGATATTTATCCACTATCTACAGTTAATTTTAAATATTTGATACGGTCGGCGAGGCTCGCGTTTAAAATTTGAGAATTTAACTGTCTCGAGTGGATAAATTTTGTATCACACTTGATGTAGTGGTAGAATCGATGTTTCTCTAATTCTAAGCCGAATCATACTTTCCCCGGCCGGTTGATATAAAAAATCAACATGTGGTTCGTTTGATCTCAGTTGATCATTGCTCAAAATTCAATTGTGACTCAAAATTTTCTTGTTTTCCTGTGAATTTTCTATTGTACGGCTTCCTCCGCCTCATTTCTAGACTTATAAAGACTGAAAAAAAAAACAGGATAAGGTTTGTCTACATATCCTCAAAACTTATTTGAAAAACAGATTTGATCACCGTATATAGTGCCATACGATGTTTTTCTTTTCGAGGTAGTTACCCCTTAAATATATATACAATCTGAAAATTTAACTCTCGCTTAAAGAAAATCGTTTCACGCTCAATGCTGTGGTACAATCAACATATTCCACACACTTAAGGAATGTAAAAGAGGCAAGTCACTAGTATGTAACTCTGCTGTTGTAGTGCCATTGTATTTTTCATTAAACAACAAATAGAATGTACGGTAATTCTTACTAATAGTACTTGAAGACATTTCCCCTCTCATCAAAATCCAAGTGTCGATCCATTTTTGTACCCCCGCGTAACGCGTTGCGGGGACATGAAAATACCGGGCGTCCGTCCGTCCGTCCGTCCGTCCGGTCTTGTAAGCGCTCTCACATGTACAATTCTCGCCAGATTTTAATGAAACTTATATCATAGGTTTATATCAGCAATGTCTTTGCCGAGTTCGAAAATCAGTGCCGATCAATTATTTTTAAAAGAGTAATGCCCCTTGGACACATTTGTTTTATGGAAAATTGCATCGTTAGCGCTCTCATTTGTACAGTTATTGCCAGAATTTTATGAAACTTATATCATAGGTTTATTTTAGCAAGGCCTTGGACGAATTTGAAAATCTGTGCCGATCAATTATTTTTAAAAGAGTTATGCCCCTTGGGAAAATGAATTATATGGATAATTGCATTGTTAGCGCTCTCATATGTACAATTCTTGGCAGAATTTTATGAAATTCATATTATAGGTTTATATCATAAATGTACATGAAGAGTTCAAAAATCAGTGCCGATCAATTATTTTTAAAAGAGTAATGCCCCTTGGACACATTCATTTTATGGAAAATTGCATCGTTAGCGCTCTCATGTGTACAGTTATTGCCAGAATTTTATGAAACTTGTATCATAGGTTTATTTTAGCAAGGTCTTGGACGAATTTGAAAACCAGTGCCGATCAATAATTTTTAAAAGAGTTATGCCCCTTGGGAAAATGAATTATATGGATAATTGCATTGTTAGCGCTCTCATATGTACAATTCTTGCCAAAATTTTATGAAATTTATATTACAGGTTTATATCATCAATGTACTTGAAGAGTTCAAAAATCAGTGCTGATCAATTATATGAAAAGAGTTATGCTCCTTGAAAAATTGATTATATGGAAAATTGTAATGTTATCGCTCTCATGTGTTCAATTCTTGCCAGAATTTTATGAAATTTATATCATAGGTTTATATCAGCAATGTCTTTGACACTTTCGAAAATACGTTCTGATAAAATATTTTTAACGAGTAATGCCCCTTAGAAATATTAATTATAATGGAAATCAAATTGCTCTGAAGACTTCATTTCTCTTAAGATATTAATGAAAAGTTTTAAAGAACAAAAAAAAAGGGGGTATTTTAGTTATTACCTTTGTACCTTGGATAGATAAAATATGTACAACGCGGGGGGATTGGAACTCTGTTCTTTTATGATATTTATTATAAAGGGAACATTTCCCCTCTCATCAAACTCCAACTGTCGATCCATTTTGATATTTTTTATAAAGTGAAACGTTTCCCCATCATCGAAATCCAACTGTCGATCCCTTTTGATATTTTTATAAAGTGAAACATTTCCCCTCTCATCAAAATCCAAGTGTCGATCCATTTTTGTCCCCCGCGCAACGCGTTGAAACGTGCGTCTGGTGTTCAAAATATTAAAGCCTGGTATCTTTGATGAGCTTTTGTTTTATGTTTTGAAACTAGCAGTAGTATTGTATTATCTGACTTTGAATAAAGCAGAAAGGTTAAAACAAACAAAAAAGTGAAACATTACCCCTCTTATCAAAATCCATGTGTCGATCCATTTTTGTCAACCGCGCAACGCGTTGCGGGGGACATAGAAATACAGGGCGTCCGTCTGTCCGTCCGGTCTTGTTAGCGCTCTCACGTGTACAATTCTCGCCAGATTTTTATGAAAATTATATCTTAGGTTTATATCAGCAATGTCTTGGACAAGTTCGCAAATCAGTGCCGATCAATTATTTTTTTAAAGAATTATGCCACTTGGAAACATTAATTATATGGAAAATTGCATCTTCTTCTACCGGTTAGTGACCACCGTCATCATGTTGACTATTCTGTCACTTATGGGTGTGCGCAAATATAATTTTGGTTAAAGTAACAAACAAAAAAAGGTGCTATACAAATATTTAACAGTGGGGATTAAAAACAAGGGCTTTTGATTTATTTGTTTGTCAGGAGCCTCTTGAACGATTCAAGGCTGCTGACAGATATAACTGAGGAGGGTAAGGCATTCCAATTCCTGATGGTCCTCGGGTAGAATGACTCTTTCCTTGTTGTCGTGTCACATTGTGGGATCTGAAAAGAGTTTGTGCCCATATTTCTTGAGACCCTGTCCGGTGGAACGAGTTTGTGGCTTGCTGCAACGTTGACCTCCTGATTGTTGATCTGATACAGCATTGATAGCCGTGCGCTTCTCCTTCTATCTTCAAGTGGTGCCCACTTTAGTTGTCCAACATATCAGTAACGGATGATCTGTTACTGTACCGGTTTGTTACATATCTGGCCGATCTCCTTTGTACCATTTCTAACTTGTGTTTATCGTTTTGGAGGTATGGATCCCATAGAGAGCTGGCATACTCGACTGTTTGTCTAACGAGGGAGATGTAGGCCTTTTCTTTGATATCGCTGTTAGAGATATTGAGGTTTCTTTTGAGAAATCCGATGGTTTTATTTGCCTTGGCACAGATGTTTCCGATATGTTTTTCCCATTTAAGGTCTGATGTTATAGCTACTCCTAAGTATTTTGCGTTACGTGCTCCAGAGTGTGACTATGTAAAAGGTAATCCTTTATAATAGGTGTTCTGTTCTTTGTTACTGATAATACCTGACATTTATCTGGATGGAATTGCATCATCCCTAATTCCTTAACTGTTGGTACCATAACCCCCAAAATCAATCCCAACCTTCCTTTTGTGGTAACGAACCTTATGGTAAAATTTCCTAGAGATCCATTCACTTAAACTAAAGTTAGAGTGCGAAAACAAATGTGTCTTCGGACGACATTAGCGCTCTTATGTGTTCAATTCTTGCCAGATTTTTTATGAAACATATCATAGGTTTATATCAGCAATATCATTTGACGAGTTCGAAAATCAGTACCGATCAATAATTTTTGAAAGAGTTATGCCCCTTAAAAACAATAATTATATGGAAAATTGCATCGTAAGCGCTCTCATGTGTACAATTCTTGCCAGAATTTTGTCAAACTTAAATCATAGGTTTATATTAGCAGTGTCTTTGACGAGTTCGAAAATCAGTGCCGATCAATAATTTTTAAAAGTTATGCCCCTTGGAAAGTTGCCTTATGAGCGTCTAATGTGTGCAATGCTTGCCAGATTTTTATAAATTCTATATTATAGGTTTGTATCATCAATTTCTTTGACGAGTTCAAAAATTAGTGCCGATTAATTATTTTTGAAAGAGTTATGCCCTTGGAAATATTGATTGTATGGACAATTGCATAGTTAGAGCTCTCATGTGTTCAGTTCTAGCTTGAATTTCATGAAACTTATATCATTGGTTTATATCAGCAATGTCTTTGACACTTTCGAAAATACGCTCTAATCAAATATTTTTAACGAGTTATGCCCCTTGGAAATATTAATTATAATGGAAATCACATTGCATATGCTCTGAAGCCTTCTTTTCTCTAAGATATGTTTTAGTTATTGCCCTTGTACCTTGCATAGATAAAATATGTGCGACACGGGGGACATTGGAACTCTATTCTTTTATGATATTTATTATAAAGCGAAAAAATTATTTATATCTTTTATATACTTGATTTATGGTCTAAGATCTTACTGACTGTGTCCTATTTCCTATCGGGACATTTTTACTGAGTTTTGAGACAACTATCCGTCATATTCCAAATGATAGATGTGTAAGTTATGAAAATGAACACACACATACCGTCAGCTATGAAAAGAAACCGACATGACAAAATATGGAATAATTCGAAGGAGAAACCAACCAAAACCAACGACCAGATTCGTGACGAAACAATAAACGATATAGTATAGTAAATTTATATTTTATAGCTGCAAGAAACAAAGAAACATTTGAGGATAGCAAGCGATCAAATCCATGGTCTAAAAGAAAGAATTGGGTCACTAGAAGATGAAAATAGCAGACTGAAGAATCCATTTTGGAAAAATCAGGTAAAAATCTACCAACCAGAGAATAATTAAGATGAACGAGGGTTTGGATGGGCTTTACAGAATAGAGAATAATGGGCAAAACGTGCAGAATAAAGGGCAAAAAAAATAATTAAAGAATAGAGAAAAATAGGCAAAAATGATATTGAATAGAGAAATGGGGTGCTGAAATATAAAGAATAGAGACTGATTGTCAAAATAAATAAAGAATATAAAGGACCCCCCACCACCAAACCCTCATGAATTAAAATCTAGTTAATCCCCATGAAGTCAATCAAAATAAAATAGACTTTTGAACATGTTACCAAAATATAGAATATCTCTCCATCGTAACATTCATGTGTGGTCTGTGTTACTTTAAGTTCGTTTTCAATTCATAAGACGTATTATCTTTTAGTCGAATAATTGATATCATGGAATGATGGTAAATGTGAATGAGAGGTAATTAAATTAAATTAACATTAACCAAGAAACCAAATCAACTGGTTTTATACAGAAGTTTACATAACATCTCTTTTTATTCATATACTTAACAGAAAGATATACAAGTAAACAGTAGAAAGAAATTTAAAACAATTTGAGTTCAAAAGAAAAGCGAGAAGTTACCAAAGAGGCAATTAAAAATCACCCATCCCAATAAAAACAGACAACATCATGTCCAAAAAGAAAGCACAAAAACAACAAAAAAACAAAACGACAAACAACCAACAACAATAATAAAAGACTGCAGAGAAGACTATTGCCAAAACGAATCCCATCAAACACCGACGGTGAAGTCTGTTGCTTTAGAAGGGTAATCCATTCCTGCTGCACTAGTGGCAAAATTCGTGTTACTCATTGATAGTAAAATGCAGTGATCAGAGGCGGATTTAGAGGGGGGCCCAGGGGGCCCGGCCCCCCCCCCCTTTTCTGGGAAAAATTTGGCTGATTATATAGAGAATCACTGAAGCATGACCGGAGCGGGCCCCCTCTTAGGCAGTCAGTGGGCCCCCACTTATGAAAATTTCTGGATCCGCCACTGGTGATAAGTTGCAAATTTGGTAATCAGAGGATACTATACTTTCGATGTACGTTACCGTCTAATTGATGTTGTTATTGTAAAAAATATTGTAATTTTAACGTGTATATTTCTTATAACAAAAATAATTGTCAGACAACAGCTTGAATACTGTCTTACCCCGAACTTTCTACGTTATAGTGTAAAAGCAATCCTTTGAGTTCTAACATTTGATGTGAAGACCTATGTTATTACTGTTATGATTAACCTGATATTCAGATTCTGTGTCCAGGCTTTGCTTACTAGGACCTGCAACACTCTGTTCTATTTTCTGGTTTGGTAATGTTTACACCAGCAATTAAGATTTCTTTAACTTCTGCCTCCAAACTTTTGGAGGTGAGTATCATGACGATTAAACCAGATGATTCCGAAAGGACTTTAAAACAGAAAGTTTATCAGAGCGTTGTCACTCAGATTCTTGTAAGCGAAGCCTTGAAACATGATAAGTATTTCAATCAGATGTGTCATAATTTGTGTGAATGTTCAAGGTCTAATTTTAAATAATTGGTAATTTATTTCCATCTTTGTGCGTTTTGTTGAATGCTAGAAGATAATACGATAAACATTTGAATAAGAATAATGATATTCAAACTTCAGCATACGAAAATCAATTAGATTTTTTAAGATGAAACTTGCGTCTGGTGTTCAAACTTTTAAGCCTGGTATCTTTGGTGAACTTCTGTTTTATTTTTTGAAACTAGCAGTAGTATTGTATTAACTGACTTTGAATAAAATAGAAAGGTTAAAACAAACTGTTGAACTAACTTTCCTATGTCCTTTCTAGCCTGCTTTAGAAGATGACGACAGAACCCTCTCTGGTAGTATAGACACTGTCTTGTCGGTCGGAACACCCTCTGGTAGCATCGATACAGTGTTGTCTGTTGGATCATCAGTGTGTATTAGTATTTGATACCATTTTGAATAAAATGTTCCTGAAAATATTTCCGTCTCAGTTATTTTTATTCTAAATAGACAGTCTTAACCTTTTTGTTCAAACATTGCATAGTATACCTCGTTTTTCTTGTTTATTAGATAGCTTAGCTTGATACCGACCAGTTGACCAATTTTCAAAACTTAAAGATGTATCATTAAGAAATATGATAAAATATATTATTTTGTATTCTAAAACATCTAAAACGTCGTTTGATTTCATGTAGTCATTAGAAATTTAAAAAAAACATATCCTTTTCGAAAAAACCGTATATTTTGAAATAAAGTTATAAAACAATTAAAACACGATTTTTCTTTAAATATATAGCATGATACTGCATTATTATATGTTTTTTTTATTTTTCTGCTTATGCATGTCTTATAGGCTAAATTAGTATTTTAGTACATGTATATCATATAATCAACTTTAAATGTATTACAACTACATTCTCTTTGATTACCTTTCGTACCTTTTTCATTTAACATTTGTTAAGAATGTATTCATTTTCCCAGTACGTCATTAATATAGATTTTGCAGTTATATCTTAATTGATAACCTTCTAGTAGAAAAAAATACAATTAATAATAACAATATTTCTGTTAATCGAAAATTTTACAATGTGGGATCGTGGAAATTGATCACATAATAAAATATTATGAGCATGCATGACATTTAGAGTTTTATATCCACGGTAAATTAGAATTCATTGTTAATAACTATAATAGAAAAATATACTATGATATAAACTATAAAATTGATTATTGATATATGCTTTAGAATCATTGGATATTGCTTTGCATTAAGTAAAATCAGATTTCAGATTTCATATGCAATGCCAAAGTTATTACATGCAGATGTTTATAATGCAGAATCGTTGTTAATACAAAATATATTCGACCAAATTGAATATGCAACAGCAAATTATGATCCTTGCAGGAACGATTACACGAGGATGTAGGGGACAGTGACGAAAACATCGACACAATCGTCGAAAACGAGGCTAGTGAAAAAGAAGATATAGAATATTTCCGGAAAAGAGTTGCAAGTCTTGAGGCCAGATTAGAAGAGGTATGTGGCGTAACATCGCGTGTGGTTAGCGTCAGATCGAATGAAAACAGTATTCCTGTGCAATATTTCGGGTTAAGGTAGCATTGGATTATGAGAACTTGCTTCGACCAACTTGGACCTCAAAATTGGCGTTGAATTGTCGTTTTACCTAGGACATTTACAAAATAAATGAAAAAAGTTCTGTGTATATTTGAAGAACGTTATGGAATAAATTTCTATTGAATTTTCAATTTTGAATTAAAGGGGTTAAAAATTGCATTATCATACATTCTTCTTGACTTATTTTAGTTTGTAGCAAGAACATTGGAAACATGAATCCATTTTTCGATTAATTCTTAGAGTATTTAAAAAATTGAAAGATATCTTTTCATATTTTTATTCAGAGTTTTAACATCTGGTTTACTTTTTGTTTACATTTCGGTGATTCTCACATTTACTATTTTTATGCCCAAGCCTGGTGGAGGGGGCATTAAGTTTTACCTTTGTCCGTCTGTACGTCCGTCCGTCCGTCCGTACATCTGTACGTCCATACGTCCCGAAATTAGTTTCCGTTCTCTAACTTTAGTTTGCTTCAACCAAATATTATGAAACTTATACACAATGCTTATTACCGCAAAACACAAATCAAGTTTGAATTTGGGTGGTATTACTTTTACCTTTCTAGAGTTATGTCCCTTTTAGAAATGGAAAAAATTGCTGAATTTTTCGTTTCCGTTCTCTAGCAAATGTTTGTCTCAACCAAATATTATAAATGTTATACAAAACGATTATTACCACAAAACACAGATCAAGTTTGATTTTTTGTGGCGTCACTTTTACCGTTCTAGAGTTGTGCCCCTTTACAAATGAAAAAAAAATGCTGAATTTTTCGTTTCCGTTCTCGAACTTAAGTTTGTCTCAACCAAGTGTTATGAAATTTATAAAAAAATTATGAAAACAAGCTTATTACCACAAAACTCAGATCAAGTTCGAAATTGGGTAGCATCACTTTTACCGTTCTTGAGTTATATCCCTTTATAACGTTATATGCAAGCGGGGGCATCATTTGTGTCCCATTCTGCATTTATTTTAGTTTGTTATCTCATATTGCTTTCAGAAGGATCTAAAAATGACTAAGCAATTGAGAGAGAAAATATATAGATTTTGTGCTGTTTGTTTTACCAATATGAAAATAAGATGTGGTATGATTTTCAATGAGACAACCACCCACAAGTGACCAATTGATGTAGATGACAGCAGCTATAGATCAATGCATGTTCATGTTCAACTTGGCCATTAAGAGTGTATTCTTTTCATGTTAATAAAAAGCTTTAAAAGCAAAATGATTCATCTTCTCTGTCTTGTGAATGTCATTTCATTTATTGGCTTAAAGATAAGCAGTTTTTGCTAACTTTTGCTACCTTTTGGTACTATCTTGGTTTTAAGGAGTACTTAAGTATAAGCCAGGTATCTTTGATAAAGTTTTGTTTTAATTTCCAAAATTTTGTTTCGAACTCAAATGAGAAGAAGGTGTCATGGGTTTATTCCATCTCTACTGGGTTGTTGCAGCGTTCACTCCAGAAGGTAATCCTCTTCCTGTAACCACTGCTTCGGTATCGACACAATTAAAATAGTACAGTTTTTCTTATAATTCTCGATGAGTCAGTTATATTTGTTTAAATCGAGCAACAATGAGGAGAAGGTATCGTAGAACTATGTTTACGACTTCTTGGCTTGTAATATTGTTGCCGTGTTTGTTCCAGAAAGTACCTCTTGTCGCGTATCCACTGCTCCGTTAACGACACAAGTAAAATAATAGTTTTACTTTAAAAGAGATATCAAACAGATATTAAAACTCATAAGTCGATGCCAAACTGACAACGCCAAAAAAAAAAAACGAAAAACGATCAAAAGACAAGCTACAGTATGCAAACATAGATTGGTCAACACGAACCTTACCAAAAGCGGGAGTGATTTTGGTTAGTCTAGACTAAAACTGAGGTGCAATCCCCACGTGACAAAGTTAACTGTGCCGGTCCTTTTGATTTTGATGCTTATGGTAACATTTTATGTGTTGACTTCCCAAATGTTTTACTCGAGCATATCTGGTGAATGCCATTTCAAAGACAAGTATCGCGTTATTTTTTATTTCCGAAAGCGCTTATATGGTGCATGGAATTAATTTTGGTAGCTTTTGACTTTGTATCAGTTAGCGTAGCTTTTGTTTCCTTGTCCACGTTTGGCTTTCCTTTGGTCCTTTTTTGATTTTATCGGTTTTTTAACGTTTGTATTAGGTTGTTAATTTACAAATATGTTGGCCTCGAGAATTACTTACGAGATATTAGTTGTCAAATGTGCATCTCTTGCAGTATGATTGGCACCTTTAATGATTGGTTTTCTATTTGGTGTTTTGTGTACTGTCGTTTGTCTTTTGGTCTTTTTCGTTTTTATACGACCGCAAAAAAATTTTGTGGTCGTATATTGGTATGACGTTGGCGTCGTCGTCGTCGTCGTCGTCCGGCGTCGTCGTCGTCGTCCGAAGACGCATTGGTTTTCGCACTCTAACTTTAGTTTAAGTGAATGGATCTCTATGACATTTTACCATAAGGTTCAATATCACAAAAGGAAGGTTGGGATTGATTTTGGGGGTTATGGTACCAACAGTTAAGGAATTAGGGGCCAAAAAGGGGCCAAAAATAAGCATTTTTGTAACTTCCAGACATAACTTGTGTGTTAGTGCATGGATCTCTGACTTTGTACCACAAGGTTCCATATCACAAAGGGAATGCTGGGATTGATTTTTGGGGTAATTGCCTCAAAATTTAAGGAATTAGGGCCAAAAGGGCAAAAACAAGCATTTTTCTAGTTTCATGACAATAACTTGTGTGTAAGTGTATGGATCTTTTTGAAATTGTACTACAAGGTTCCATATCACAAAGGAAAGCTGGAATTGAGTTTGGGGTAATTGCCTGAAACGTTTAGGAATTAGGGGCCAAAAGGGCCAAAATAAGCATTTTCTAGTTTCCAGACAATAACTTGTGTTCAAGAGTATGGATCTCTGAAATTGTACTGCAAGGTACCATACCTCAAAGGGAAGGCTGGGATTGAGTTTGGGGTGATGAATCATAAGGGGTTCAAAAATTTGGGGGATTTTTTTTCCTTTTTCCTTTTTTTTTTCTTTAAAATTTTCCATTTTAAGTTGGTTATTTCTGATTTATATCTAAAAGCAAATAATAATGATATGGCAGGAGATACACACCAAACAGGATGTGTAAATTATTATATAATAAGTATTGTGCAATAGCAAGAAATTTTCAATTGCACAGTATTGCGCAATAGCAAGAAATCTTCAATTGCACAGTATTGCGCAATAGCAAGAACTATCCAATAGCACAATATTGCGCAATAGCAAGAAATTGTCAATTGTACAGTATTGCGCAATAGCAAGAAATATTCAATTGCACAGTATTGCGCAACTGCAAGAAATATTCAATTACACAGTATTGTGCAATAGAAGATACTTTGTATAAATTGCTTATTTCTTGACCAATTTCAATGGGGTTTTATTCTTGAACTCTTAGGGTTCTTTAATATGCTGAATCTAACCATGTATTAAGTTTTTGATTTTTGGGCCCCGTTTTTAAATTGGTCCACATTGAGGTCCAAAGGGTTCAAAATTAAACTTTGTTTGATTTCATCAAAATTGAATTATTGGGGTTCTTTGATATGCCGAATCTAACTGTGTATTTAGATTCTTAATTTTGGGCCCGTTTTCAAATTGGTCTACATTAAGGTCCAAAGGGTCCAAAATTAAACTTAGTTTGATTTTAACAAAATTGAATTCTTAGGGTTCTTTGATATGCTGAATCTAAACATGTATTTAGATTTTGATTATGGGCCCAGTTTTCAAGTCGGTCCAAATCGGGGTCCAAAATTAAAGTTTGTTTGATTTCAACAAAAATTGAATATATGGGGTTCTTTGATATGCTGAATCTAACCATGTATTTAGATTTTGATTTTGGGCCCCGTGATCAACTTTGTCCACATTAAGGTCCAAAGGGTCCAAAATTAAACTTAGTTTGATTTTAACAAAATTGAATTCTTAGGGTTCTTTGATATGCTGAATCTAAACATGTATTTAGATTTTGATTATGGCCCCAGTTTTCAAGTCGGTCCAAATCGGGGTCTACTAAAATTAAACTTTGTTTGATTTCAACAAAAATTGAATATATGGGGTTCTTTGATATGCCGAATCTAACCATGTATTTAGATTTTTGATTTTTGGGCTCCGTTATCAACTTTGTCCACATTGAGGTCAAAAGGGTCCAAAATTAAACTTTGTTTGATTTCATCAAAAATTGAACTCTCAGGGTTCTTTGATATGCTGAATCTAACCATGTATTTAGATTTTGGATATTGGACCATAATAGGTGAATGTCCAATTTAAAATTTTTAAGTCTTAGACCACATTCATTCTGTGTCAGAAACCTATGCTGTGTCAAATATTTAATCACAATCCAAATTCAGAGCTGTATCAAGCTTGAATGTTGTATCCATACTTGCCCCAACTATTCAGGGTTCGACCTCTGCGGTCGTATCATGCTGCGCCCTGCGGAGCATTTTATTTGCCATGGCGTTGTCAGTTTATTTTCGTCTTAAGAGTTTGAATGTCCCTTTGGTATCTTTTGGCTCCCTCTTTAATGTTATTAAATCAAAACAGTACCAGATGGAGACAATCTGTAGGAGGATTGTTGTCTCTTGAGAATTATACTTCACCTCTTTATTTTCATACTCAATAGCTGGAACAAAAGTAAAATGAAAATCATAAACATAAAAACAACGGGAGGTAGTTTTAATAACATTGCAGGGATCGATCATCATTAAATATTACCGTATCAATACAGTAATGGATTATTAAAGGTTATGGGACGATAGAAATTTATTTTGATAAAACACGAAAAAACACATGTTCAAATAGCCGTAAGATATACATTGTTTTAACACAAATATCCATTAATGCCGACAATTGCTTAGATATATATATTAGATAGAATAATCAGTTTTCTTTTCAATAATCTGAATTTGAAATGCCAATTAATATCTGGAGGATGAGAAGTATGGTAGACATGAAGGCACACGTGCAATATTGATAATAAGACATTACTCATACAGTGTTTACATGCTATACCCTTCCACGCGTCCGTTCTTGTTTTGTTTGTGATTTCAGGTTTGATCTAAAGACTTGTATATCCAAATTGGATACATCAGTAAACTACATCTTGCATCTTATTTAGGAATGGTTTTTGCAAAGTTTGTTGACTGGGAAATGACAGGTGTCCACGGTGAAAAATAGATACTTAAAATAATGAGAAATGAAGATTCTTTTTAATTAAACAATACACAATTCATTCAAACGTTTCACTGATTTTAGACTGAAGAATATTACAAAGGTCATTGGGAACCACGTTTTTAGTTCTTGCAGGTGGTAATGTAACTTCTTACGATAGTTACAAAAAAACTAGTGGAGAAAAGTAGCTTATAATTTGAACATTTATTTCACTAGAACGTACATTCTGACATTTTGACTTTTATATAAACCTTCAGCTTGTTTTAATTCCATAAACAATGAAGTTTCAGTGTAGACCAAACGCGCGTTTGAGGTACCAAATTATAAGCCTGGCATCTCTGATTAAAAATAAACTTTTCATATTACTACCATTATTGTATCTCCTGACACCATCCAGCTGAAGTAGCACATAGGAATCAGTTCTGTCAGCTAACGTCGTCGGCCGCGTGTGACACTTTGTCAACCAAAGATTTGTATCATCATGGTGATTTTAAGAGTATCCAAACACATGGACTTATGGACTTAACCATGTATGCTTACATCAGTTTGTTATCCGCCTTGAAAGCAGTTTTACAGAATTTCACTTCACACAATGTTACAAACATGATACAAAAACATTGACAAATATTTTTGCCTGTATTATTTGGAGACTCATCGTACTTCGGTACCGGCATGAAAATACCGATATAGTGTTATTAAAGTTTGCTGTTACAAAATTTTGGAATTCATTTTAAATTGAGGAAAATATCTCCTTCATGCAAAGCTCTTATTCCTTGTCCGGCTTTGGTTATACTTTTTGTCCAATTTGATTTATAAGCTTTCATTCTTTTGATAAGATTTGGATTTTCCAATATTCTGGCCTCGAGGATCACTGAAGAGACATTTATTGTCGAAATGTGCATCTGAGACAGACACATTGGTACCATTAATGTAATCACTTGCTATATTGTCCTTACCTTTAATTGTAATTGTTTTTTTTTCTGATTATTTAATTTGAAGGCTAATGACATATGGAAATCTAAAAGTACTGCCACGGAAAAAGAGAAACTCGAATTAGAAAAGGAATTAGCGAAATTAACAGAACTGTGTGATCAGCTCCGAGAAGCATCGAACAGTTTCAAAATGCGAGAAGAAAAGGCTTTAAAACTTAACAAGGAATATAGTAATACGATTAAGGAAAAGCAATCGATCCTTGACAGAAAAGATGATATAATTCAGGAACACGTGGACATTATTAAACAAAGAGAAGACGACTTACAGCAACTACTGGATCAAATTTCTCAAAGGGATAACAACATCCGGGAGTTACGCGAAAGCGTACGTAATCGTGATGAAAGATTAAAAGAAAAAGACGAAATATTACAAAATCTTAATAATGGTACCGATGAGAAGCAAGAAGAAATCAATTTTCTTAATAGTGAAATGTCTGAAAACGTTTCTCAAATAAAGGAAAAAGATGAAAAGTTAAAAGAACTTGCAGAAAGGATAGAAAGTTACGAAAATAATTCGAAAGAGTCGGATATTCAAATAGAAAATGAGCGTTTGAAACGAGAACTTGAAGATATGGCGTATAGTATAGGAAAGGTGCATACCGATAATAACACGTTACAAAATGAAATGGAGAAAACTAAACAAGCGTTGAGTGAAGCAATGGTTTTGTGGAATAAAGATCGTTCTACGTTAGGTCAAGAATTAACCGTAGCTAGAGAGAAACTATCGATATATGAAGCTTCTATTGATAAAAAGGAGAGTCAAGCAGCACAAATGATGAGAAAGGAAACTCATAAATGTTTAGAACAAAGGGAAAAGTTGCAACATGAGTTAAGGATTTTAAAAGTGGAACATGATGCCAATATTCGAACTTTGAAAAATGAGAAGATAAAATTACAAGATGAATTAACTCAAACAATACGCCAACTGACAACTGAAATGAGTAATAATGATAAAATGGCCTCTGATTTAGAGCGACTTAAGAACCAGGTATGTAGATCTTTTGATTTATCGTGTAGTAATATGTTTTTGTTTTTGTGTTGTTGGGTTGCTCTGTCATTGACGTTAACCCAATCTACACTTTTTCTTATTGGCATTCCAAAAGAGAATTTGATCTTATTTTTAACGGATGTGAGTTTGTTGGGAATAAATTTGGAGAATTTCCCTATCCTGCTCGTAAAAAGAAGCTGTCTTTTTAAGTGGTTCTACATATGAGGCATTCAAACTATATTTCAAAGGTGTAATAAGGAATAGCAAAGAGTATATCAATTCAGGATTTTTGAAAGGGGCCGTTATTCGATCAAACTGACTGTATACGGTATATATAGCTAGGCGTTTTTTAAACAGATTTTACGCGAAAAAATAATATTTTTTTCTGATCAAAAAGGGGAGGGGCGTACACCCTCACGCTCCCCGAATCCGAATTTCGAAAGTCAGTAATTTTTGGTTTGTCATCAGATTGTCAAGTTTTAGTATGAACAAAAAAATAATATGTTACGAAATAGAGCAATGGTACTGGAAAGATTGTTAATATATATTTGATATGTTCAAAGTACTGCTAACTATTTCATTTTCACTTAAGTAAACAATCATTTAGAAAATGTATTTGTCATGTTGTGGAATATGGGTTCTAATTCATGTATGAATACCCAAAACCTCCAGAGCAGATAATATGAAAAGTGAAATAAAACCATGGTATTATATAACAAGATTGTTGCCTGAATCCATTCAACCATTACAATCTTGTAAACAACGTATTGGGTTGATCTTGGTGTTTATACTAGCTGAAAAGTTTAATCATAAATACGACTACATCTGGAGGAAAGAAAAAACTGCTTAGGAAAGCATAATCTTTTTAAAATGGTTGTAGCTTATTTACATTTGTTAAAATAAAGCCTTCTATAATTGTATAAATAATGTTATTGTTTGAAAACTTTTTATGAATATTCAAAATACGGAAACTAAAGTATATAATGATATCTTACATAATATTGTCTAAAATCATGGGTGTATTGCCTTCTTCGTCTCCTTGTTTATTTATTAGTTAATACATATTTTGGCAGTATCCAATTTTTTTGTGTTCTTCGAAACTTTTGTGGTGAAAAGATTAATATAATAATAATAATATTTGTAATACACACACACACAAACACACACACACATATATGCACAAGTTCACACTGAAATAAGTAATTTGTTGCGTATTTAGATACAACTTAGCCTGTATCAATTACGCAAATCTGTCATTAAAGCACGATGAGATAAACTTCGCCTTAATTGTGTTAATAGCATTAATGTTTGAAGATGTTCAAAAGTTTAACTGTGAATTTCTAATCCAATTGTTCATACAGTTTGTCCAACCCCGGTACGTGTTGCGTCCCTATGTAAATAAATAAAAAATAAATGAAGTATAGTCAGTAGTTTAAAAACGGATTATATTTATTGATCTGAAAAATCCAGTTAATGTGATATATCATCAAGAATATTTGCTACTAGTTAAAGGGCAATAAATCGAATTGCGTTTTATTATAGATCAATATTTTTTTGGTACTGGGCATTATCGGGAAGCAATTGTATTCCAAAGGATTCAAATTAAATTTGGGAAAACTAAAACAACTTCTTGTAATGAATAAATGTAATTTAGATCTCAGATAAAACGGAAGCACTATAAAACAGCACAATGTAATTTCATTAAAAATATAATTCGTATTCTTGGTTCATCTAAATACGGATATAAAAACTCGACATTAAGTAGACTACAATCGATTTTCACGTAAATAGGCACACATTAAATGAAACTTGAAATGTCTGTCATAATGTTACATGTTTTCTCGTTTGAATTGTATCGCATTTGTTCATGTCGGGGCCTTGTATAACCGACTATAAGGTATGTGTTTTTCTCATTTTTGAAGGCCATACGGTGACCAATAATTGCTTTTTTTTTCGTCATTTTGACTTTGGAGGATAGTTGTCTCAGGGCAAACATACCACATCTCCCTAATTGTTTTATATTATAGGAGGAAGTTGCCTTCCAAATACAACACCACGAAAAAGTATTACGTGCAGAATACATGGCAATGAAAGTCAGATTCGAAACGAGGCTTGAAAATTTACAGAAAGAACATTCGAGACTTCTTACCATCTTGGATCAAATGCAGCACGAGAAGGTTTTAAACCATGAAATTATCAAAGGAGTTCAGAAACAGATGTCAATAATGAAGGACAACTACCACAAAAATTTAGAGAAATCGAAGGAGCAAAATGAAACACTTGGACGTCATATCAAAGAGGTTAGTGAAATAAATGTTTATCTTTCATATCGTTTCTCAAGCTTTATAGTTGTATATCTTTGGCGTTGTCAGTTTGTTTTCGATCTATGAGTTTGACTGTCCCTCTGGTATCTTTCGTCCCTCTTTTATCTACTGCATAGCGATCCTTTGATAAACGGAGGAGGAAGGACATTTTTAGTGTTTGTATGGGTTTTCTTTTGAATTATTTTCAGTGTTCTGTTTTTTTTTTATTAGTGGATTCTATGGCTTTAAATTTCCAGTATAAAATATCCCTACATTTCAGCATTTATGAGCGTTTGGATCGGGGTCTTCATTTCTGTATTTTATAAATATATAGGCTGTTGTTGTCTATTCTTTTTTAGCTAATTTTTCTTTATTCTTTATGTTTTAGCACCCCTGTCTATTATTCTCTATTTTGTATATTGTTTTCCCCATTTTTCTCAAAACCAAATGACTTGTTTTTTACATGAACAAATCAAAATTATTTTGACGAATTATTATTTTTTATGTATTTTTTATACGACTGCAAAATTTTTGCGATTGTATAATGTTATGGTGTTGTCGTCGTCGTCGTTGTCCGAAGAAATTTTGTTTCCAGACAATAACTTGAGTATACGTGTATGGATCGCTATTAATTGTACCACAAAGTTCCATACCACAAAAGGAAAGTTTGGATTGACTTTGGGGGTAATTGTCCTAACTGTTTAGGAATTAGGGGTCAAAAGGACCAAGAGGGTCTAAACAACTACGATTTTCTTGTTTCCGGACAATAACTTGAGTTTAAGTCTATGGATGTCTATGAAATTGTACCACAAGGTTTCATACCAAAAAGGAAGGTTGGGATTGATTTTGGGGCTATGGCCCTAATCGTTTAGGAAAAGGGGCCAAAAACAGTAATTTTCTTATAATTTGTATATATTGCTTATTTCTTGAGCAATTTCAATGGGGTTTAATTCAAAGTCTTGAATTCTAGGGGTTCTTCAATATGCTGAATCTAACCGTGTTTTTAGATTTTTGATTTTGGGCCCCGTTTTTAAATTGGTCCATATTGAGGTCCAAAGGGTCAAGAATTAAACTTTGTTTGATTTCATAAAAAAAAATGAATTATTTGGGTTCTTTGATATGCCGAATCTAAACGTGTATATAAATTTTTGATTTTGGACCCGGTTTTCAAATTGGTCCACATAAAGATCCAGTGGGTCCAAAATTAATCTTAGTTTGATTTAAACAAAAATTGAATTCAAGGGGTTCTTTGATATGCTGAATCTATCCGTGTGGTTAGAATTTGGATTTAGGGTCCCGTTATCAAATTGGTCCACATTGAGGTCCAAAGGGTCCAAAATTAAGCTTTATTTGACTACATAAAAAATTGAGTTCTTGGGGTTCTTTGGTATGCTGAATCTAATCATTTATTTAGATTTTGGATATTGGACCATAATAGGTAAACGTCTAATTTCAAATTTTTAAGTTTTTAGACCACATTCATTCTGTGTCAGAAACCTATGCTATGTCAAATATTTAATCACAATCAAAGTTCAGAGCTGTATCAAGCTTGAATGTAGTGTCCATACTTGTCCCAACTGTTCAGGGTTCGACCACTACGGTCGTATCAAGCTGCGCAGTAGCATTTCATTCTATTTAGTTATCTTTTCATATTACTTACACTTTTGATCCATTATTTTATATATTTTACCCATTATTCTATATTTTATAAACACCATCCAGACCCACATTTTTAATATGTTACGGAATATACATTTAAATAGTTTTTTACAATATGTTTTATGGAGATGATAAAAGTATTGACGGACGAATAAGCCTATCAGAATATGGGGAAAAATAAACAATAAAAAGCAAAACGGAAAAGATATTTGATATTAAATGTTAAAGACAAATGTATAAAATTGAAATCCTAAATCTAATGTCAGATTGTAAAAAAAGTGAATTTATTTTCATGTAGGTTGTGAACATTTTCAAGGTGATGTAAACTCCACTGGCATTAGCATGTTTTCATGATGAAGGTTATAGCAGGTGACATGTGTTCGAGTTAATTAGGATAGATTATGGCTAAAAGTTTCTTCAAATAGATGTTTTATTGTACTGCAAGGTACCATACCACAAAGGGAAGGCCGGAATTGATTTTGGGTGTAATTGCTTCAAAATTTTAGGAATTAGGGGCCAAAAAGGGCAAAAAACAAGCATTTTTCTAGTTTCATGACAATAACTTGTGTGTAAGTGTATTGATCTTTATGAAATTGTACTGCAAGGTACCATACCTCAAAGGGAAGGCTGGGATTGAGTTTGGGGTGATGAATCATAAGGGGTTCAAAAATTTGGGGGATTTTTTTTTCCTTTTTTCCTTTTTTCCTTTTTTTTCATTAAAATTTTCCATTTTAAGTTGGTTATTTCTGATTTATATGTAAAAGCAAATAATAATGATATGGCAGGAGATACACACCAAACAGGATGTGTAAATTATTATATAATAAGTATTGTGCAATAGCAAGAAATATTCAATTGCACAGTATTGCGCAATTGCAAGAAATATTCAATTGCACAGTATTGTGCAAAAGAAGATACTTTGTATAAATTGCTTAATACTTTGTCAAATGTGGTTCGTATCAGATGAAGCCCCCCAGAATTCAATATACAGAGTAAAACATATCAGAAGAGATGTTAATAAAGCTTTATTCGGTCCTACAATTTGAACACAATTGATAACTGTATAAGTAAAGTTATATATGTAAATATTTCATAAATATACAACTTTTAAAAAATCAATAGAGAAAAAATATTTTCTCCTTGCAAAAATCATACGGCATTATTATGGCACCCTCAACGGAGTCGGGGTGTCATATTGTTATTCTACGTTTCTTTTTGTTATTATTTTTCTTCCACTTTTTTGTCCGGACAAGTTCTTAGAATTGAATAGACCAAAGTTGATGGAACTACGTTATAATGTTGACCACCATGTGAAGTTGTCCCTCTGACTTTGGAATGTGCATGATGGTCACCGTTATCATGGAAACCGCAAAAATGTCCAAAATTTCATAATGCTCCAAACTTTATGAAACTTTACAAAAATGTTAATTGGCATGTGTAGATGTGCTGTTTGACTGTGGATTTTTCAAAATGGCTGCCGTTATCCTGGCAATTGGGGGACGAGGGTGCCTTCCGCTAATGCTCGCAATTGCAAATCTAGTTAATATTCCATTTCTTATTTTTACCATTTTCCAGAAAGTTCATTAGAATAGTCACCGCATGTATAGATCACTTTTATAGGTACACAAATCAGTGAAATGTTATGCATTAATTAACACACAAAAAAATGACCTGATTTCAAGCCCGGTTGTCACTATCAAAGTTAACTTGGTCAAAGTTTTCTGTGTTCACTATCAAAGTTTTTCATAAAAACATGGTCAAAGAACAAACTGCACTGTGATTGGATAATTTCCGTCCGAGTCGATCCCAGTTTGAAGAAAAATAGAATGAGATTGTATTCCATCCAAGTAAACTTTGACGGCTGGTACTATAAAAAAAATCCATAAAAAATTTGACGAAGAAACTTGTACAAGAAAACTTTGATAGTGACAAATGGCCTTTAGATGTCACCATACCACAATTTATGATTTCAAATTTCTATTTTTTGCCTTCACATAAGTTTACATAAGTTTATGAGGTGAAGGAAATATGTTTGATGGAGGCGAATCATAGACCATATTTTGCCAGCACAAAAGTTTGCTAAAATTAAATCTTATCTGGAGTATTCATTTTGAAGATTTATCGTTTTATTTTTCACTGGTAGTTTATTTTGTGAACGATAATAGATTTTCGACAAATTTGAGCAACCTAATGCAACCATCAATATAAAAATAAGGAAATGTGGTAAGACTTCCAATGAGACAACTATTCACCAGAGTTCAAATGACGAAGATAAAAGCAAGTATAGTTCACCGTATGGCCTTCGAATAATGAGAAAAACTCTAACAGTAAAGTAGCTATAAAAGACCCCGACATGAAAAATGTGAAACATTTCAAGCGAAAAAACTAATGGCTTAATTTTTGAAATACAATTTTCGAAAACACAAATATGAAAGACAAGACAAGCACTGAATTACAAGCTCCTGACTGATTAGGGGTAGGCACATAAAGAATGTGGAGGAGTTAAACCTTCCCCTTACCTGGGACAGTGGTGTTACAGCACAACATAAGAACAAACTGTAAAAATCAGTTCGAATGGCTTAACTCAATTAATCGGTACGAAGCACAAATTAACCAACTAACATACAAACAGTAGACACAAAGCACCGATATAAGAGTAATACTCCAGAAAATAAGTTTGTTATGTGGAATACTGTTGCTTTCAAATTTGTTTAAAAGTGACACGGTGACCTAAGGCAATATTTTAACGCAACCTTGTGACCGAAGGGGTAACTTACTAGAGCCCCAGTTATGTTGCTTCACAAGAAAGTGTAAATCTGTATAGCAATATATTGTTATAGAACCAACCGGGTTCTCTCGTGACAGCCTGATCACATCGGGTGCAGGAGGATCAAACCATAGACAATACGATTGTTATAGAACCAACCGGGTTCTCTCGAAACAGCCTGATCACATCTGGTGAGAGGATCAATCCATAGACAATACGATTGTTATAGAACAGACCGGGTTCTCTCGTGACAGCCTGATCACATCGGGTGCAGGAGGATCAAACCATAGACAATACGATTGTTATAGAACCAAACGGGTTCTCTCGTGACAGCCTGATCACATCGGGTGCGGGAGGATCAAACCATAGACAATACGATTGTTATAGAACCAACCGGGTTCTCTCGTGACAGCCTGATCACATCGGGTGAGAGAGGATCAAACCATAGACAATACGATTGTTATAGAACCAACCGGGTTCTCTCGTGACAGCCTGATCACATCGGGTGAGAGAGGATCAAACCATAGACAATACGATTGTTATAGAACCAACCGGGTTCTCTCATGACAGCCTGGTCACATCGGGTGCGAGAGGTTGAAACCATAGACAATACGAGTATTATTTGTTGCAATCTTTATGTGATCTAGAATATTATAAATCAGATCGCGGCTCTCAGCCTTTCGGTCAGGTATAAGACCACCGTGATAAAACAGGGTTCACACTCCAATCACAGTAACATGTTGCTTTCCTCAGTTAAGCTGACATATTATCCACTTGGCTTAATACGTTAAAAAAAGTCTTCATTTACTTATTCTTGCAAAGACATCAGATACAAGTAGTTGCTATTCTTTATTTCTATGAAAGTAATGAAAACAAATTAAATTCAAATTGATATTTTTTGTCTCAAAGTTTTCCATTCCACATAATACATGCCTTACATATAATTATGCTCAGCAATTGGAATTTACAGAGCCGAGCGAAAAGATGAAAATATTGTTTTTCGTACAATTTTTCACTTTCAAACTGTTTCTTTTAGAATAGTTAGTAGGAGGATAAAAAAAAAAAAAAAAAAAAAAAAATGAGAATGTCTTAATCTTAATTCCAACATAATTGAATTTACGCACACTGAGAGCGATTATCTATTCTGGACCGATATATTGGTTAATGACTGTTGCATGTTTAGTCTTTCTATAATGAAAAATACTGCAAGACAAAACTAGGTTAAATACAGGACTAAATAATGTGTTGAATTCTATTATTTCTGCCTTTGCCATTCAAACGTCTATGCCATAATGTCTTCCATCTGTTATCAGCCATATAATGATATATCAGTGTGTCTTCTTTAATTATTGTTTGCATGGAGGACAGAGGAACACGTTTCGAAGGTATGAAATGCATTTGCAATAATAATATTTTATAATTTTTGTCATGTACAATACAGATTTCCGTATAAATTACTCTAGATGGAATAGTAGAAAAGCTCTGCGATCCGCGCTTTTGTTTTTGTTTTATAGTTTATAGTTTATGCTTTTTTTTTCTTATCTTTCGAAAATATTTGTATATGTAAATATGTATTTACATACCCTATATCTTCTTTCTGTTTGCCAGATGAGAAGAATTTTTTAGAGAGTAAGAAAGTAAATGTTTTTTTTTGTGATTCAAAACGCTAGGGAAACAATAGCAATGTATTTTAGGAAACAATGATATATTTGCCTATGGATTTACAAGTATTTTTTCTATCATTGTTAAGGTTTTTTTTCTATCATTGTTAAGTTTTTCTTCTATCATTGTTAAGTTTTTTCTATCATTGTTAAGTTTTTTTCTATCATTGTTAAGTTTTTTTCATTGTTATCATTGTTAAGTTTTTTTCTATCATTGTTAAGTTTTTTTTTTTTCTATCATTATTAAGTTTTTTTCTATCATTGTATTATGATAAAAATAATATTTCTTTACTTTGTGGAACACTACTCTCAATAAAAAAAAACACCGATGAATCGAGTGATGCCTTTTGTGTTTTCCCCATTGTTTGAGAAAGTTGTGTGTTATCATGTTTACAACATCAAGCATCACACGAACATTGTAAGATATATGGGGTATTGTATTATCATGGCCCTCATCAATCTTCGATATTTCATCACTGGTTCAGAAAAACTGATAACTTCCGATAAGCTATGATTAATATTCAATGTTTTTATGACCTCAAATGATATATCAAAACACGCAATATATCCCCATGACAATTTTGGCAACTACCTTAACAGTGATTCACTTTACAATTATATTCTGAAAAATAGAAGTAAGTGTTTTAAAGTCTTTGTTTTGTTTACAAACTTTCTCGTGAATTTATTTTATTTAGTAATGTTGAAAGGAACTAAACAAAATTAAGGACCTTTTAAAACACTGATTCACTTTACAGTTATATCCCGAAAAATAAAAGTAAGTGTTTTAAAGTCTTTGTTTTGCTTAGAATTTTTCTCGCGCATTATTTTTTAAGAAATGTTGAAAGGAACTTAGAAAAATAATGACCCATCAGCCCTGTTTGTTTTTAAAGTCTTTGCTTTGCTTAGAAACTTTTCGCGCATTTATTTTATTTAGTTATGTGGAATGGAACTTACAATAATAAGGAACATTCAATATTGTTGTCACATAAGGAAAACTAGATGGCAAATTACAAGACTTTTGTATAAACTAGTGCTTCTTTATTTCTAGCTTGAAGGAGCACGTGATCTTGCTATGGAATTACAGAAGAAAGTCGAGTCTCTGAAACGTCAACTTGAAGACCAAGAGTATGAACGTGCAGAACTTGTTGACAAAATCACAGAACAAAGATCTGCATGGGAAATAGAAAGATCTAATAAGCAAAGCAAAATAAATCAAGTAAGTAAACTTTTTCATTTCTTTTGAATTGACTTAATATACTCTAAAATAATATTGTTCAAAGATGTCTACGAGACTGTACACTGTAAATTCACAAATTTTTGCGATGGTTGTATCATTGCGATGGTTGTATCATTGCGACGCGATAGGTGTCCCAAAAATAAAAACTCTCATATGATATTTTGATAGCATAATTTGTACGCAGCATTTTCTGAAATCGTAATAATTTATCTTGCATGCGTGTCGACTGTCAAACAATCGCAATAATTTAACTTGCATGCGTGTCGACTGTCAAACAATCGCAATAATTTAACTTGCATGCGTGTCGACTGTCAAACAATCGCAATAATTTAACTTGCATGCGTGTCGACTGTCAAACAATCGCAATAATTTAACTTGCATGCGTGTCGACTGTCAAACAATCGCAATAATTAATGCACGCAATATTTTCTGAATTTACATCATATAACCTATGGTGAACCAAATAAAAAATCACAATGAGGCATCGCTGTTTTTTTAATTTCAAGTACTGAATTTTTTTTTACCATGACATTGTCAGTTTGTCTTCGACTTATGAGTTTGATTATCACTTTGGTATCTACCGCCTCTGTTTTGCTACATATTTAAAATAAAAATATTACTTTATAAATTTGTCTGTCCGAAGTGCTTTCCTGTACTAACTCCACAAGCCAAAGATGTATGAATATTTTAATAATTTGGTCAAATCGTTTTGGAACTATATGACAAAAACGGACCTAAAACGAACAGACAAAATCCTCCTAAAGTCAGCTTTTCCTGAGGGAGAAGGGACCGTAGTTTCTAAATAACAGTTGACTTTTGTGTAGAAATATGGACAACTGGATTTCTCCCATCAATGAAAATATCACGCGTAAGATAGGGCTACCGTTTGGCTATACGGGATGTACAAATACTCAAACACGTCCGGTCATAATTTGGATTTAAATTTTTGCCTCTTATTGGGAGAATTTTAATGTTTTTTCGTCCTGAGTTTGCATGGAATATTTGCAACTGAACGTCAATGCAAAAATCAGTCAATTAATTGCTCAAACAACTTTTATTAAAATGATTGCGGCCTCGGTGACCGAGTGGTCTAAGTAGTTCAACTATTGTAATCACTAGCCAGTCAACACTGATGTTGTGAGTTCAAACCCCGCTCGTGCAGGTGCACTCGACTCCAATCTTATTTAACTAGGATTGTCAGTTTTCCTACCGAAGGTCGGTGGTTTTCTCCGGGCACCCGGCTTCCGCCACCAATAAAAACTGACCGCCACGTAATAGCACAACAGTGCCGAAAGTGGCGTTAAACACCAATCAATCAATCAATCAATATTAAAATGATTGGGATTTCGAATCTACATTTCGTAGTATACCTTCTATAAAGTATGAACTTTCACTTTTCCTCAAGTTGACATGCTAGATAGCTTCTTGTAGCTAATACGATAATATAATGGCAGTTCACCAACAATTCTGAGTATCCCCAAAAAAGAAAACAAAATTGCTTCTCCCTATACAATGTCCTTGTAAGGAATAAAGGATTGAGAATATTTTGCTTGCTTTGGTAGTAGTAATTGAATATTTATTGTGATGAACAAAAGTCTAAAACTAGTTCATGTATAATCGTTTGTCCTTTTTCTTGCTGCATTAAGTATTCTTAATTCCCCTTTAACTTCAACAATGATATCAGAGGTCTGACTATATATGAAATAAGATGTGGCGTATATGTCAATGAGACAACAACCCAACATAGATAGCCAAATACAGTTAGAGGTCATTCTTCAGCCGTCAGCAATTGACAGGTGTCCAGTAGAAATTAGCAACGGTAGTTTTAACTAATGGCTTTTGAATGCTCAATAATTATTATGATCTAATACAAGAGATAGAACAAATTATATATAAAAACGAGATGAAGGTTATGCGTCAATGAGACAGAATACCAACCCAAATAAATATAGATATAAACATACAGTCGGCAACAGTAAAATAAGTGTCCATTATAAGCAAGCTCTAACTCTCCCATTATGTATTTAGGAGATAACTGTATTGTATTTTAAGCTTGGCCGTCGTAAAACGTAGATTTTACTGTCGCAAATTGAGTTTACCTAGCGACGCGGAGCGGAGCTAGGTAAACGGATATTTGCGACTGTAAAATCAAGTTTTACGAAGGCCAAGCTTAAAATACAATACAGTTATCTCCATTCTAATGCAGCATATTAAGGGCATACGATACAGTTACAGGGGAGGTAATGACGTTACTAACGTAAATTGTTATTTTCGCGACGTCAAACTACGACTTATCGGGAAAACATTCAGTTTTCGACTGATATTTATCATTCAAACTTATTTAACTTGAAAACGAGTTCATGGACCCTCTTTTTTAAAATGCCATTTGGTTTGATTACGTAAGACGATAATGTGTGCAAATTTTCATGAAAACGTAAATAGTACAATTTTTCAAATTAGATAAATATACAGCAAAAATGATGTTTTTTCTACATTCATGAACATTTGATAAATATGAGTTATTTCTGAATAAAAATGTATAAAATTTTAGGATACTTATAAAATACAGAAATTACAAATTATTTAACAAAAACAATTTGTGTTTATCTTTTAAAACAAAAAGTTATGTCTTTCTTTCGAAAGGAAAATACGGCCACAAATCCGAATTTTGAGCAAATATACAAAATTTCGACCTCATTTTACTCAAAAGTAGCACATGAAGGTATATTTTTATTACATATTTGATTTAACCAGGTAAAAAATAGTCTATATGGAAATTTTTATCAAAATGTAAATACGGGATCAAAACTGTATCGTATGCCCTTAAAAGAAAAACCATTTGATAAATATTTTGGCGTAAAATGGCATAAATGAAAAAGTCCGCGAAACTGTCGCAATGTCTTTAGCAACTAAACAATGTGACGTCATATGTATACTCACGATGTAAAACATAAACACTAGACGTTTTTACACCTTTCGTACGCTTCAGAATGGTTTCAAAGTTGACAAAAACAAGATTTTGGGACTCAAAATGTGACTTTCATGTTTATTTTGTGAGAAATTACATACCAAAAACAATTGGAATTCAAAATGGTGGCTTTCTTAGTTACGGACTGGTAGAACGTGGAATTTACCCCTTCAAAATATTTGTCAACGTCCAATGAAAATTATCATTACAATCGAATTGCATTAGAATCCTATGTTTTCAGCGTAAATGCGTGTAATTAGCGGAATAATAAATCACGACTTCTACATGTGAAATGATTACTTGTGCGATGATATCAATGATCCGATAAAGTCTACATATTGAAAAAGTAAATAAAGGGTAACGTTCAATGAGACAGCAGCCCAAAATGCATACAACTAGTCAAATATACCTAAACGAGATGTCAACATATAGTCATTAACAATAGACATGTGTCCATTAAATTGGCATGCTAAAATTCGCTCCATGACAGTTCCAATGTTTTTCAGCGTGAATGCGTGTAGTAAGTGAAATTTTTTTAATCGTGCGCAGTAAATACTTAAATGCTCAAATTTCAAATTTGTATTTGATGGCTATTATCACCATGTATCTTTAAAAAACGATTAAACCGTTTTTTTTTAAGTTACTTATCAGCATTTTTTATGACGTCAAAATCGGTAAATTTTTCTATTTTCCACCAATTTTAAAGAAAAAAATATTCGGCTTCAAGAGATTTTATGGACCGGAAACAAGTTTCGAATTCACCGACAGAAAAAAAACCTATCTTGACTTTAATATTTAGTTTGCCGAACACTGCGCGCTTTGTTTCATTCGCCTAAATGGTGGAGAAATCTTCTACCAAACCACTTTTTGTAGTCTGCCTATTAAAGATGAAATGTGTACGCTTTCAGTTTCGTACAATGCATCAACTTTTTTTTTAATGCAAACAATTTTCATTTTTAAACACGTGACGTAATATTTGGCGCCAAAATTAGGCCACTTCTGCGCCTTCACCTTTAAGACATTGTCGTTAATTTAAACACAATCCTATGACAAAGTACACATGAGTTGTTGTGTTTGCAGCTTGAGGAAAGACTAGCGATGATAAACAACGCTCAATCAAGAACAAAAGACATGCAGTCTAGAATGGAGGTGGCATGGAACAGAGAAAGGGCCGAGCAAAAACGTCTTCTATCTGAGGCACATAACCTAGCTATGGATCTACAACAGCAGCTCAAGAGTAGAGACGATGAACGTCTGCACGAAAAACGAGCTCTGTTAGAACAACTTAAGGTTCTTCGGAAACAACTTGACGAAGAGCAAATAAACCACCGAGAACAGCAGTCAAAGGTAACTATCTACGTTTAACCCTTCCGGAGCACCTGAGTTGACCCCGTTTTAGTGGGGTTCGTGTTGCTCAGTCTTTAGCTTTCTATTTAGTGTTTAGTGGAATTGTCAACTTTTCGTCGTCTCTCGTTTTTTGACCATGGCGCTGTCTGCTTTTTCTTCAATTAATGAGTTTTGAATGTCGCATTGGTTTCTTTCCCTCTTTTTTTAAATAGGTGAACACAATAACTTGATATGCGAAAATATTAATGTTGTCTGACCTAGTGACGTTTATGTTCTTTTAAACTTACTTTTCTACTTCACTTTTCTCCTTTGTATGCTAAAAAGTCAAAAACCGTTGTTGAAATTTTCGTCAAATTGATAATACATACGTATATTGGTATACATGAAACTTGGTAATCAAGCTGATCTCATACCATCTTGTATGTTACTGTTTCTCCATTGAAAAGACAGGAAAGAATATACTATAACTGCTTAAGAGTGGAGAACTTTTATTTAAAGTTGCGTTCGTTCTTAAAGATCCTATAAAAAGTATTCTAAAATTTAGTTTATATTACAGTCAGGGACAAGAGATGAACTGTTGTGTGATTTGGAACGGAGGTTGAAAGAAGTAAAAGAAAAAGCAGAAAAAGAACACGAATCTTCACTTAAAGATCAAGCTGACTTAGTTCGACGTCTTGGGGAGATGAGGAGGCAACATAAACGTGACCAGAGAATGATGGAAGATGTGTTGAGCGGGGTACATATATTTATGTATTATAAAGAATTAATTCCCAATATAGGGAAATTAGTGGTAAAATAAATTTTGTCTTAATCAAGGCGAAATACTACGAAGTTTAATGTTTGCTTCGAAGCCTTTCTTCGAAAAAAACCCTTATCTGAAAATGAAAGATTTTTTATAACATAAACACATTCTCGGTGAGATAATATATAAGACCAAAATAAACATATTGCACTGAGTTAGAAAATTATTTGTAAAATGTAGATCTGGTATCAGACAATTCATGAAACCAAATAGAGATACATAGCAAAAGTGCAATCGAAAATCATAAGTTCTAAAAATAGACACCATGGCAAAAAATAAAAAAGACGAAAAGACAAACAATTAAAAACACTAATAAGAAAACTAAACGATTGGGCAACACTAACCACATCAAAGATCGGGATGAACTCAGGCGCTCCAGAAGGATAACAGTTCATGCTCCAAATTTCGTACCCGCCATGTTATATCATGGAATTGCCAAAGCAACCATTGGAGAATAACATTCTACCAGCAGTTTTATTGACCCATCGTCATCAAATACACAATTTGCGGACTATCAAGTTTTCCAAAAAAAAACCAACTTCATTTGGAAAAACTTGAACGTGAATGTGTAGTTTATTCTTTATTAACACTAAAGTCTTATTATCAAAGAACTTCTCTCTGGTAAGACTGTATTGTGGATATGGTTTACGTTCACATGTCAATTATGATTCTTCAACACAAAATATTGAAATTATAGATGTAGTGTGAGTTGAAAATATTTTAAACTTCCATGTTAACTAAACTTCAATAATACTCTTTACGTTTGATTGGCATTGAAATATGCTTTAAACATTGAAAAAAATATATAAAGCAATGCCTAGGCAAATCATGTGCTGTTTGGTCTTGTTTTCATATCTCTGACACCAGTGTTTAAATTAATACAAAAGAAATATTTATCAGAAATATTTTTATTAATCCATCTTACGGACTTCTTTTCTACAGCTAACAAGACTTCGCGAACTGGCATCAATTGTGGTGGCATCAGAGAATAATGGTGAAATATCTGACAATGAACTAGAACATAGACTTGAGACACTGGAGACAAAAGGAGACATTGGAGCTGCTTCCTCTGAGGAGACAGCAATTCATACAGAAGACATTAGACAACGTATAAATGATGTAAGTCACATGACATTTAATAAATTAGAGTTGAAAGGTCAACTCTTCAGATTTTTCATGGTAACAAATAACACAAGATTCAGTTGCACTGCTTTACTTTCCTTTTATTTAATTTCAGCTGGTGTTTGACGATTACTCTATCTATTTGTCCGTCTGCTTTCGCTTTCATATTCCCCAATAACTCCCTTTTGGAAGATTTAAACTAATTAAGTCTCTACTTTGCTATTACAAAAATACAAATGATGTGAAATGTAAATATGTGTTATAAGTTTTTTTTACCTTTTGCAATCAGTGCTGTTGCCTATAGTTTTTGAGAAATAATGAGCCTAGATTTTTGGGGTAAAAATATAAATTCATGAAGGACACGTTATCTTATTCTTTGACTTAACAAGAGAATGATCAACACAAAGCTCCCAATAGATCATATATAATTTATGTGCGCTGAAATGATTCTCATTTTCTTTCTGACTTGTTGATAACGTCGCGTTGTGTTTCTGTTAAGAACAAATATAAAAAAGAAGATGTGGTATGATTGCCAATGAGACAACTGTCCACAAGAGACCAAAATGACACAGAAATTAACAACTATAGGTCACCGTACGGCCTTCAACAATGAGCAAAGCCAATACCGCATAGTCAGCTATAAAAGGCCCTGAAATGACAATGTAAAACAATTCAAACGAGAAAACTAACGGCCTTATTTATGTACAAAAATGAACGAAAACAAATATGTAACACATAAACAAACGACAACCACTGAATTACAGGCTCCTGACTTGGGACAGGCACATACATACATAATGTGGCGGGGTTAAACATGTTAGCGGGATCCCAACCTCCCCTAACCTGGGACAGTGATATAACAGTACAACATAAGAACGAACTATAAAAATCAGTTGAAAAAGGCTTAACTCATCAGATGGACAAAAATACAAGTGGAAGTGGCAGGGTACTTGTACATCCCAACAACAAAAAGACATTAGGAACAGATCTGAGAGTACTCGCAGTTATCTGACAGCTAGTTCAAAGCCACTAACAACTAATAAAAAAATCATGCATCTAAGACTAAATTATCAATCTGTACACATCCAACATCCAATGGATTTAGTGTAATGACGTCATAAACAGTCAGAGAAAAACATGACCTTGTGCAATGCCAAGATACAGGTATCGACAGATTGTAGATCCATGAATGTGTATATGTATATAACATGCTAGTAATATTTAGTTTGCTTTTAATTTACTGATAACAAAATCAATATTTATACCAATAAAACAATATTCAATGATCTTATTACAGTGTTGAATTGGTAACCTTTAGAATAAGTTTATTTAAAGGAGCGATAAGTTTACAAGGATCATTTCTAAATTTCCGGGCACGGTTAACAACATTTCCGTAAAATGAGGATGTGCTATCCCGTTTGAAATAAGTTTTCTACAGGTACAACCAAACTTCAAAACCAAATCTTTATATCTATGGAAAAATTTAGTAAAGGTATTAAGTAATTTATGGTAACGATATCCCTGGTTTAATAATTTACCAGTAATACATAGATAACGTTTGTTAAAATCAAAACGTCACAACAGACACGGGCATAGCGAACGAGCTGTGAAATATAAACACCGTAAGATGGTGCCAAAGGAACATCACCATCTAAAAATGGAAAATTAACAATAGGGAACGAAAAATCGTCCCTTTTGTCGTAAATTTTAGTGTGGAGTTTCCCGTTTAAAACCGAAATATCTAAATCTAGGAAAGGACAGTTATTACCGTTTAAATTTGATTTATTTAAAGTAAGTTCCTTGGGGTAAATTTCAGCAGTATATTGAGAAAATTCTTGATTATTTAACGAAAAAATATCATCAAGATAACGGTAAGTGTTGTTGAATTTATCAATTAAATGCAATTTCGACGGGTCTTTACTGAGTTTAGTCATAAACTGTGATTCGTAACAGTACAAAAACAAGTCTGCTATTAAAGGGCACAATTAGTGCCCATAGGGATACCTACAACCTGTCGATAAACTTTGTTGCCGAAACGTACATAAATATTATCAAGGAGAAAATTAACAGCTTCAATCATCTCATCACACCTCCAGTAAGTATATATAAAACCAGTTTTTAGTCAAAATACGATAAGTCAAACTCGAGATAGTATATATATGCAACGTAAATGGAATATATCGGTAATCTTTTCATAAACATATATTCCCTTATGGTCAACCAAGTAATTATGATAACCATACCACTCTCTAAGAAATGACTTCCACTTGGTTCAAGTGGTTTTTGGTAAACAGTACATCCTTACCTTAAGTATGACATATCGTCCATTTGATACCTTCATTTCATAACAATATGTATTTCCTAATACGATATTTTTGTTTTAATTTGTAGGTTGTGTTAAACTACATCAAAGAGGTATGTCATTATCTGCAACATGTACTTTTGGTTTAAGAGAGGGATGACACTCTATTGGGATGTGGGGTATAGGGGGTAAAGAAAGTGGTGGTGTGGGATGATATAGGGGGAAACAAAGTTGGGAATGTTGGATTACAAGGGATTTAAAAGTGGTATATAACAAAAAGAAGGAGGAGATTGAAAGCGGGAATTTTCAAAAGCTGGGTTTGGTAAATGAGCACCCCCAATGTCGCCCCCTCGTAAATTTAATATTGTAACATATTACCATAGAGTGTAACATTGCTACTCCAATGTCTTCAACTTATAAAACAGAACACCGTGGATTTAAAACAGTATTAAGTCAGGGGTGTAAAATCCCATTAAACAAGCAACAAATGTAAAAAAAAAAACGTTTTTTCTCTTGTGTGAAATTATACTTTATTTCAATCAGAGTATTCAAGAATTTATTTTGAATCTTAAATTATTTGCAATTTAAAGTAAGATTTTTAATTGTTGGTAACAGAGGGGCACACTTTTTACCATATGAATGTCGATTGTCTGTTAAAAAAACACGATATGGGTAGTCTTTGTCTTGGCGTTTCGATTTGAATCTTTGAGTCTTCTTTAAGCCTTTTGTCTAATTTAAAAATAAGGAACAGGAATACAAACGGCGTCGTTCTGTTCATACATTTGATTTTATAATATTTTGTCCTTTTCAGTGTTAGACGTGTAAGAAATAAAACATTAGAAGAAACAAAGTTGACCATCATAAAGATATTTTTATTTTAACTTTCAGGCGTTGAAGGAAATACACTTTGCAGCTGAAAACATTGCTAGACCCAGAGATATATCTGACGAAGAACGTAAACAGCTGAGAAGGTAGGGTACTGACTGATAACTCTGATATGATTTGCATATCTGTGAATACTTGAATGTGATTATTCCGTTAGAATTTTTATTCTTGGTTTACACTTCGATTGACCATGTTGCCGAAATAGCTTTCGTAACTTTTGTAAACACTTTGTCGATTTCACTGCTGTATATTCATGCGCGATACACATAATTGTTATCCTATGATTTTAAGTGTTGAAAATGGAATATAAACAACCAAATGTTTGGATTTAGGATTATCAGGTTAAGCTCATTTTTTTTCTGGAGGTTATTGGTTTGTAAAATTGGCCGCTGACTTCTCAGTTTGTGAATTAACCGGTCAGTTAACATATCAATAATCTCAGAAAAATGTTTTTTTTTCCTATAGTGTCTAGATAAGATTAATATACATTATATTTTTATAATAATCCGTGTATTCAGCCAAATATTTCTAAAAAATGAAAGTACAGTCTCATCCATATTGAATTTTACTAACAATATTTAGTTTCGTTATTCCAAAGCCAGCCATTGATATAATTTGTTTTTCATTCTTAACTAGATTATTTTTTTTTCCATTGAGGAAACCATTAATATAAAATTTAAACAATGTACATAATCTTAATACAGTTTGAAAGTCGTCAGCCAAACAAATGGCATACTGTATTGTGTGTTTAAGTTGCGATCTTATTGGCGTAGTTCCAATATGAGTTCTCATTTGAGAAGAACGTTGAAAACTGAAAAAAAAGCAGAAAATTGAAATAAAAGTAAAACTTAAAAGCTACGAAAACAATAATAAAATAACAGATCATACAATTAGCTTTCCGTTGTAAATTTTCTGGAATAGACTAAAATAATGAACCTGGGATTGGTGTCAATACTCTTACTGTCTTTGTCTTGAGATATTTTGCAATGAAATGTTGACATTTTTATTTTTTGTTACCTAATGCATTTCTATTCGATGAAGAAAGTAAAAGACAAACATATAATAATTTTTCTATCATATTTTACAATTTAAAAATTATATACAACATTTTTGTTTCCAATCATTTTATATAATGCGTACACAATTTTCAGTTGTTCAAAGAATTGCGAAAACCATGAACGCAACATAAGGTTCGTAAGTCTGTGAGAAAATAAAACTCTGGCAATGCTGAATCAACGCACACATATATATACTATACCAAAATATCCTACAGAATGTGCTGCACTAGTTACAAATGGTTTTCAGATAGGCAATAGTTGCGGAAATGCGAGAGTTTGAAGATTGCTGGCTTTCTCTTTATATCTCCTTTTTTAGCTCAACTGGCCCAAAGGGCCAAGTCAGCTTTTCTCGTCACTTGGCCTCCATTGTCGTCGTCCATTAACTTTTTAAAAAAATCTTCTCCTCTGAAACTACTGGAACCAAATTTTACCAAACTTGGCCACAATCTTCATTGGGTATCTAGTTTAAAAATGTGTTCGATGACCCCGCATGCCAATCAAGATGGCCGACATGGCTAAAAATAAAACATATGTGTAAAATCAAGTTTGGTTTATTATTTTGAAAATCGTTATAAATAGAGAAAATCTGACAAGGCCAAAAGAATGTTCAGAGTGTTTAGCTCTACAAATTGTTCATTGACGTCTAAACTGTTAGGCGACTTCTGATAGGAGTTATTGCCCTTAAATGATAAATTTTACCATTTTTTTTTTTTTATTTTTGCCTTTTATCTTGAAAATTATAAAAGATAGAGAGAAACTTCAAGTTGCAAAATGATCAGAAAGACAAGATCTACAATAAGAATGCATGGTCGAAATCGTCAGTCCTAATTAGAGGTTTTGCCCTTTAAAGACGATTTTACCATTTTTTTTTGCGATTTTGCTTAAATGTGCTTTATATCTTAAAAATTATAATAGATAGATAGAAACTTAAATAAGCAAAATTATCAGTAAGACAAGATCTACATTTCAGACAAAATGGAAGACATTTCCAACGACTCTCTATTGGATTTATTGCCCTTTAATGACAATTTTACCTTTTTGTTTTCGTTTTGCCTTATATGATAAAAATTATAATAGATAAATAGGAACTTTAAATAACTAAAATGATCTGCAAGGCCAAATCCGTGAACAAGTAAAATTTTGCCGATATAGTTAGTAGATTGTCACTCTTTATAGGAGTGATTGCCGTTAAATGATGAGTTTTTTTTTACCTTCTTTTGTGTTTTGAGCAAAAACTAAAGAAGATAGAGAGTAACTAAACAGACAAAACGATCAGCAATACTAGATCAACAAAAATGAAATTTTTGTCATGAATACTAGATTTGTCTACAATGCTGGAGAGTCCATTGTTGATTATGCACATAGACCTAGGTGAGCGACACAGGCTCTTTAGAGCCTCTAGTTATTGTTTATTGCCACATTATTTGAGGTAACCTTAAATTGTCTTCTCGACTAACACATGTAACAAAGACTTAAACTTTCTTGTCTAATACATATAGATTAGAATGTCAATAACTGAAACTGTTTTCTGATAACTGGTGGTCATATAGTTGAATGTTTGTTTGCTTTTTATCACATTAACTAGCTTATAGTTCCATCAAATGGCAAATTTACGAATGATTAGAATATTTAATTATCTGTTGCTTACTTAATTTGCGCTAATCATGTATTGCAAGTGTTTTTTGGCGGAATGCAAATCTCCATTTTATTACATTTTTTTTTGTATTTAAAGATCTGAAAGTATTCCCAATTACATTTATATCAATTTCTACAGAAAAGTTTTTGAAAATCTTGATCTGAATATTTTAACATGAACACAATACAGAGTGAGACCAGGTGTGTTGATGATAATACCAGCACGAGCGAATGCGCGCTCAGTCAAAAATTCACATTAGAGAATATTACATAATCGGTAAATGTATTGTTCGGACGACTACTCTTGTATCTAAAAATCTATGACCACGATTACATCTATTGTGAGTTGAGACATATACACATCGTATATCTGTCGCATCGGTTAACCAATTCAAGATGATGACAATAAATCTGTGTGTTTCGTCCTCATAACCCTCCTGGGGAAGTTGTTGCGTCAGGAGCATCCCCGTGTTAAAATCAAGAGTCTATCAGTTATATTCTGCCAAATGGTTTTGGTATTTTTCCACCTTTTCATTTGATTTTTGATATATTTTTTTCTTTCAATAGCCTCAATAATTGGTTTTGAGAAGAGTGCTATGTTTTTGTTTTTATTTCGTATTCATATCATATCATAGGAGTACATTGGAGGTACAACATAACAGACAGCACAATAACAAGATACGGACAAAAAAAAAAAAAACATAAGTACAAACAAATACACAAAAACTAAGTATTGAGCAACACAAACCCCATGTTACATCGGAGATGACACAAGGTACTTCGCTTCGCCTTTAACAGATACGACTCCTTCTTAAAAGTTGATTCGATGGTAAAACAGAACATAGAGAAAAGGCTGTATTTTGGCAAGAACAAATGAAGCATGTTCTTGGTCATCTGCGACAAATATTACATTAAGATCATTCAAGGGACGAAATCAGAAAAGCCATGAAATATCTTATCAGCAGAGAGATAATTACTACAAATGCAGGGTCAATGTTTGAAATAAATTAATCACTTAGTTATCGCAAAATGCATATTTTTTTTTATCTTGAAATGACAGACACCATATATGTTCCTCAAGAAGCATATTTATATTGGTTCTAGCTCTTACGGGCATAGTTACATGTGCTATGTTATGATGTTCAAATTAATTTAAATCTAAAAAGGTTTCTTAAATATTTTATATAATACGTATATTACAGGAGTCTGTCGAGTTCAGAACTCGACTCACTGAAAGAGGATTTTGTTACTGAAACATTAGGAACTAAAGAGCTTGAATTCTTGAAGCAAAAGTATGGACCTATTACACCAGACAGTCCAATAAAATACCAAAGGAGCGTCAGTGGTTCGAACATGAAAGAAGAAACAGAAGAAATCCTCCCTGGAATTCAAATGGGTTCAATGGCCGACAGAAGACACAACATCATGTCAACAGTACACAAGGAACAGGGACTGACGACAAAGTTCCCTGATCCCCCGCCTAGCTTTTTACTTCCGCGTTGCATTAATTCAACACTTTCGTCATCACAAACAGTCACAAGATACTCTAAAGAAACAAACAAAACAACGACTGTAAGACCAATTCCAAAAAGTATTTCTATTGACACGTGTCTTTTGAAAGCAACAAAGATGTCTCCTCAGGATAGTGCTCAATCTAGTTCATCACATTCTCCTGTGTCACTAGAGACCACGACGCATTGCAGTTTTCAGCAAGTGTTAACACCGATTCCGGTTACTCATATAGTACCATCAAAACACGCTTTATCTGCAAGTGCAGAAATCGTAACGCCAAGAACAGCGAGACGACAATTTTTTGCTGATAATCCTTCAGAATCTAGTGTTCACCGTCCATGGCCCGGTCGCAGTCGGAGCCATGAAAGTGTTTCAAAACGAGAAAGGGAAGCTATTGTTGGTAATATTGGAATAAAAAAAGACGAAAATATTTCTGAAAATACGTTGAACGAAAATGTTGACGTATATGTAAATTTGTCATCTGAAATAGACGACCATGTGCAGCTACAAGAAGGAGATGATATACTTTCTCCGGTCAAGGAATCCAAAAGTGATAAAAAGAAAAGGAAAGCAGCAACAAGGTCTATAAGTTTAGACAGTTCATCAGTAAGGAAGACACTTGCAAAAGCTGGAGTGTCGGTCATGTCACCAGCAGCACCTTCTGCACTTACACCATCGGACATATTTGCAGCCGTGAAACGTAAATTTAAGACGAATATTAAACGTTCCTCGTCATTATCAGAGAAAGAACTGCACTCAGTTAGAACCAATGGCTCCCATAATTCTAGTAGTACCTCTGCAACATCTTCCATTTCAAAAACAGGTTCTATTCAAGAAATGAAGAACACATTCGAACCTCCTCTCTCAGGCTTACCTCCAAAATCAATACTCATTCCACCGCCAACTCCACCGATTTCTGCCATGCAGAGGAAGGTATTACCTGTGGTAAGTAAAATAAGTATATTTTTTAATCATTTATAAAACTGATATAAAATACAGTCACTGTAAGCAGGCGTTTGTAAATTTTTGTTTAGGTCAAAATAGTCAAAATAAGCATATCATTCGTTAGATATCTGCGGTAATAGTAACTGACATTTATAGTCCTATTCTGGCACACTAGCTATTGCTGCAAAATAGTCCACTTGTGTTGACATGCCATCAAACGACGGATAAAAAATCACACGATTACATTTATATGTAACAGCATATAGTCATTGTCCGTTATTCTTGGGAAATATATTTTCTCATTCTTTTTCTTCCATTGATGATAATAAAACCAGATATTCTATAGAGAATTAAATAATCGTTTTATGGTACAGTCCTTCAGTGGTGTAAACTTTCCAAAAAAACGTGTATAGTGTAAAGGTGTATGGTGTTATGATGTTTGGTGCACGGTGTAATGTTGTATTGTATAAGCAGGAGTTTTCACCATTCAAAGAATGCACCATATTGTTTTAAAGGTTGTAGATGGTGATAAGGTTTCAAAAGGAAGGCATTTAGGATTAAAATAGTCATATAGTTTAATAACAAGCCTATGTATATGTATGCATTATCTCAAATGTTTTTAACATTTTAAAATTAAAACAAAGGCAAACACTGTATGGAACAAAATTTCATGATTTTCATTTCTTTTGGTATGGCACATTTTTGAGAAATAATATATTTAAATTTTGAATGGCATGGTACTAATTCCTGTATATTGTAGCTGGTTGAAAAATGACGCTCATATTTGAAATTGACAAATAATAAAAAGCATCAAACAGAATGACATGATTTTTTGAATTGATTAAGTTATATTTCAGATTGCCGATGAAATCACGAAAACAAAAAGGGCACGGGAAGACAAGAAAGACAAATCTAAAAAGAGGCAGCGATCCAAGTCTGCAGAACGAGCTCGAACAGGTCCATCTTTCCTTGAACAACCAATTGTTCGACAAGATATTATTCCTCAGTCAAAAATGTTAGGATTTGAAACATCTGTATGATAAAACACTTAAAGATCCTAAATATTGGTCTGATTTTTTTATTGTTTTTTTACGTCTATAAAGGCGATGATACTTATCTTGAGTGAGTCTCTTTATTAAGACGAAGAGAAATTGACAGTGGTTCATTCTTATGAAACCATAAATTCAAAATAGTAAGACAACATTTTTTCATAAATCCAAACAAAACTTAACGAATACAGCTTTATGTTAACAAAGAAAATAAATGAATATAAATAAGAAGTAAAAAATACAGATATTAGTTTTAAGTCCACATAAGTTCACATGTGTTGCAAAATAAATCTATTCCTGCAATACTAACAGACTTATATTGAATTGTAAAACGACAACAGTGCAGTCCATCCCGTGTTTTTTCGATCCACAAATAAATTGTATATAAATTTGTATTAACATGTAATGTAATAATATCTTTATATTTGTACAGTTGTTTACCTGTTTGTTATAATGTTTATATTTGTTTTTATTTAATATTTATTTCAATTCTGTCTTTCATTGTTATTTTGTTTCAAATACCTCGTGTTTGTTGTGTTAAAAAAATTGTAACCTTTTATGTTTTCAAAGATTTACATTGATACTTATAAATAATATATTTGGGAATTAATTAAGTAGCGCATATCTGGTGTTCTTGGTTTTCGGGCATCGAACCTATGAACTGTTGTGGTGTAGTTACTCAAATTAAAATTTTATTTCGATATTATCATCTCTTAACATTTGTTTACTATGGGCTATAAATGTATCAATGGTATAGTGTTACAATTGAAACCATTAGCACTAAATGAATAGGTTACTCTGATACTTATCTTAAAATGTTTTTTTTGCATTTAGTGTAGAAATCTATTTGTGAATTAATTAGCCTATTAATGTGCCAAGAAACCACATGTAGTCTCATAATTAGTCTCAGATGTTAAATCTACTAAATTGTCTGACATTGACAATGATTTATTACATACATTTTGATTATTTCGAGCCAATAATGTTTTTATACATCCTTGGATGTCCAAAACTTTGACCGAGCATAAAAAACGGGCATAGTTACAAAAGAAATTTACGTTATTTCAAATAATTGATTTTGATGATGAACCTGATTAAAACCAATGTCTTTTAAACATAAAAGCAGTGTGAAACTAAAAGTGTGTATGTTACATTAGCTTTAGTTGTGTTATGAGATTTAATTAAAGCTTGTTATTGAGTTAGAACAGGCTTAAGGATGTTCGCTTCTCATGTTTTTGACCTTTTGGCAGATTTTCGGAATCCTCTACTTTTATCCATGTGCTACCAAGAAAAATTGTTGCCCGGTAACCCTGACTTTTCTTTTCATAATTTTATCACATATCGTTTAAAAATCTATTTTTGAAAATCTGATAAAATCCGTTTTATTTTTTCATAGTTTTTGAAAAAAAGGTGCCAATGTTATATGTAGGAAAATTCTAGAGAGAATCTTTCCCCGCCAAATTTTCAATGGTTTTTATCTCAAAAACGAGGACACTGACCTTGCATTTTTTCTGCTTTTTTCTATTATTATTGTACTATCAATTCATAACAGTCTTTTAAAAAGCTTGTTATTTTGGAAAGAAAAGCAAACATCCTTGATTCTAGACAGCAAGATAACACTTTTTGATACTACGTAAGTTCTTAAATTGGGTGTGTACGTGTGGTAAAATGTTTATTTATTTATTAGTTCTGTTAATCAGATATTAATTAAGTATTGTGAGTCATATCCGGTATACTGTATCCTAACAGATAGAACGATTATTTTGCTTATAAATCAATGAACTTTTAAATTATGTAATAACAATAAACTTTCAAAAATACTCTTATTAAGAATTTCGATTTTTCGTTTTCTATTAATAAGAGAAGAACAAAAATATTTAGAACGTTTTATGCTTTCATAAGATTTTAACAAAGTGCAAGATGTCTTTTACTTGAAGATTTTTTTCGGTCAATCAGATCAGAAATTAGCTATATAGATTTATATGCTTGTAAACAAAATTGCATATTTCGCCATGGCAAGAACAAAGAAACAAAAGCTTTCTTTATGCTTGATGCCGCGTTTATTTCATACATCACAATATAAAAGTGTTTATTAAATAGGTCGTTGAGAGGAAGGCCTTTCTAAATTTCGGAAATTTGATTTCTATAAATAAGTGCATGTTATTTTTCCTAATACTCCTTGATTGATATAAAGAAAAAGTAAAGATGCGCTAATTTGTTTCTTGTCTGCAAATTTCACAATTCTTTTCAAACAGGAATTTGTTATTCTTGTATAAACAACAAATTATACTAAACTAGAATGTAGAACGAAATTATATGTGAATGACACAACAGATAATAAAGTCACTTTAAAAGTTTTTTTAAAAGTTATTTATTATAGATGAATGAGTGTGAAAAAAAGGAATTGGGGTATGTGCCAATGTGATAGTAACAATTTGACACACGCATACAAAAACTTCAGAGACAGAAAGAGCGTCATGTTATAAAGTAATTTCTGGTGAACGTGTGAAGAATTCATTCACGAGAACGCAATGCTATTATTTATTTAAAAAACTCACTTAATAGTTAATTACGCTAATTAACAGTCAATACCTTATAATTAATTGTTAAGTAATTGGCAAGTACTCGAATTCTGATTGATTGAATGTTTAAATCAGTAACTTAAAACAAGCCACCCAGATATACAATATCTGATTGTATCATATATTACATAAACACCAAACACTAACCTGGAAATAATTATGAAAAAAGGCAGGATAACGAAAACGAATTGACAAAATTATGGCAAAAAATAAAAAATCGACCAAAAGACAAACAACGGTCTACCAATACAACAAAGACAACTAGTAACTGAGCAACTCGAACCCATCCAAAACCAGGATGATCTCAGTGTCTCTGAAAGCAGTTCCTACTCCACATAAGGCGTCCATAGTGTTGCTCGTGTAAGTACACATTTGGTGATAAGTCTAATTCGGTAGGTTACATTCAAGGAAAAGAGGAAGGGATTTTGGTTATAACATACCTTTGTTAAAGTCTCTGTGAATAAAGTTGGAAATCACCAAAGCAATAAAAGTTCAGTTCCCTCAGGCAAAGTTAATCTTAGATGGATTTGGCTATTCATTACATGTCCCTGTTTGTCGTAAATCAAATCAAGTATTCATTATGTTTACACACTAGGGCGTCCTTATTGTTTGGAGCGTTGAAGAATAAGTTTTATACAGAGAACAATTATGAAGTGTTATTTTCATTAGTGTCAGTTTTATGGACAGTTTCAAACAAAAAGTAAAATAACAAAAATACCGAACTCTAAGGAAAATTCAAACGGATAGTCGCTTATCAAATGGCAAAATCGAAAGTTCAAACACATAGAAAACAACTGTCATATTCCTGATTTGGCACAGGCATTTCCTTATGTAGAAAATGATGGATTAAACCTAGTTTTATAGCTAGCTAAACCTCTCACTTGTATGACAGTCGCATAGAATTCCATTATTTTGACATCAATTTGTGAGCAAAACAAACAAACATAATAGGTAAAAATGTCAAAATTGGGGTACAGCAGTCGACAAAAGTTTGTTGTATTTATAAATTTCTCTCTCTCTCTCTCTCTCTCTCTCTCTCTCTCTCTGCTTTAATGACTGCGTATTACTAAAGAATTTCTATCATGAAAAGGCATCACAGCTTTGATATAATAAAGTATCCTGTGTTATCCCTATATCCATTGTTGATAGAAATACTGGGCGGTTTATCCGTTTAAGTTAAGAACAGAAAGTTCCTTAAATGGAAGGTTGAAAAGGATATAACAAAGAGGCGGAAGATACCAATGGGACATTCAGAACTCATAAGTCGAAGAAAAACTAACAACTCCGTGGCAAAAAACGATGATGAATGAAACGAAAAGTAAAAAACTAAAGACTTCGCAACATTAGCCCAACCTGAACACTGGGGCTGAACTGAAGGTTAAGCAGTTCATGCGTCACATAAGCATGAATATTAATTGACTATGAAATGATGAAATGGATATCTAATTATCTATCTAGGTCATATGTTATCTCGTGGATAGTTGTCTCATTGACAATCATACAATATCTCCTTATTTTAAATCATTTAAACAAATTTGGCATTTCACAAGGTTTCTAAGACTGCTGATGATGTCTTTACACAAATTTCGTTTGAGGTGTATTGACTGACATTTTTAATCTGTGAGACAATTGTTTAAGTACATGTGTTAGTAGGAATTAGATGTTGATCTAGATTTCAGTAACATTTAGAATTCTTTATAGATCCCTACTTCTTGTCTTTTGCTTTTTTAGTACAATTACTTGTTTTGTCTATTTTTGTTAGTACCGATCTTATTTTATTAGTCCTTCCGAACTGATTTTAAAATTTTTCCTGTGTTGAGTAGTTACAACAATGTTCCCGATTAATTATTAAAATAACCATTATAAAAATGCGTCCGAAGCGCTTTCCTGGATTTATTTTTGTCAGGAACACTCATCCCCAAACATTTGAAAGTCAGGAAGTATAAAAACGCAGAAGGTTAGGTGCTTCATGACCAAAAGGAACTTAAAAATAATAGCCAAATTCATGTAAGGCCAACTTTGCCTGAGGGATTTTAAATCTTAGTTAAGGGGGTAGCTGAGTGCTAATAAACATTATCGGTCGTCCCACTGTCTGTATCACTCTGCTCAGCTCTTAATAAAATTACATTTCACGGCTTTGTGACGTCAATTACGTTGACCCGGACATATCAGCGACGTCATAATATATGAACCGACGTTGATAAGTTTGACTTGAACTTATCAAGTCTTCTTCCGGTTTGCTAGTGAAAAAAGAAAACACTTGTTTCTATTATGCAAAATACGCAAGTGCAACCCGATAAATCTATTATCTTTTCTGCATATTTATATTGTAAAATATCAGCTGCTCGACACAATATGAAGCCTTTTTGAACTCGTTCGCTGCGCTCACTCGACAAAAAGCTTCATATTGTGACTCGCAGCTGATATTTTACAATATCAATATGCAGACAACCTGATAATCGGTACTGGTTAACCCCGCCACATTCTGTATATTTCTGTCCCGATCGCAAGGAACCTGTAATCCAGTTGATGTATTGGGTTATGTCTGCCATATTTGTTTTTGTTCATTGTTGTAGTATTAATCAGGTCATTGATTTTCTATATTGTATTGGTTTTGAACATTTGTTGAAGCAATACGATGACCTACAACACAGCGACCTGAAATTGTTCTCATCTTTGTTTTAATGAAAAGATGCAAGATCGCGTAATAAAATCTATTCTTATTGGTCTTATTTTTGTTTGCATATAAACCTTATTGGTCTAATACAGCCGTTGTCGTTCCTCTGTCCTTGATAGCCTGTATGATTCATTAAAAAGTCTTCGTCATTGGCGAAATTATTCGGTTCTGCCTTTAACCAGCTTGTAAAATCAAAAGGCTCTCCTGTTGACGCACATTATCAATGACCCTTTAAAAATTCGTCTGTGCCATCTAACCAAAATGATCCTATATAAGAGAAATCGAATATACTATCAAAATGTATCAAGTATTTTGTATTTCAAATGATTATATATTACAAATATTGACTTTTAACTGCAATTTTATCATTTTATGATCATAAAAAGCTCTTTGTTTAACATCCAAGTGGTATATATATGTGTGCAGGGAAAGTGACTGCGGATATCGTTATCAAACTGTTCCTTCTTCCGATGTATATTTTACATACCGCACACAAGTTTGCAGAGTGAAAAAAACTAATATTGATTTTGTTATCAGTAAATTAGAACCAACTATATATTATTTCATTTCTTGGAATATCATTAGTTAAAAGCGAAGACGTGGAGACAGTATATTTTTAATATTGAGTTTTATTTTAATACAAAGTTAGTAGCAGTGCAACGTTCTAATATAAAAACAACATCATTGGCGTTGAAGGAAAATCTAAAACGTTTCGCCTAGACAACAAATGAAGAAATTGATGATAAACGATTGAAAAATAAATGCAAAAACATTAAAAGTTAACAAATTGTTAATGTTGGCATTTGTTTTTGTATAGACCAATGGAAGTATGTTCTTAATATTGAAGAGTTGATCACTTTAATAGCCGGGCTTCTAGTCTTAATTCCGCATGTTAAATTGTCGGTCAGATCCTTTTGTTACACAGTGTGCTAATGACCCAATACGATATTTACTGACCCGGTTTATATCGTATTAGGTCACTAGCACACTGTGTAACTAATAAAACACATATGCACATTAACGGTTTTACAATCTGTCGATACCTATATATTTTGACATTTCACATTGTCATGTTTTTGTCTGACTGTTAATAGCATCTTTACAATAAATCCATTGGATTTTGGTTGTGTATTGATAGACACATGATTTTTTTATTAAATGCTATTGGCTTTGAACTAGCTCTCAGTAACTGCGAGTAATCTCAGATCTGTACTTTCTGTCGTTTGTGTTTTTGTTTGGGTTTCTGTGTTCTTTGTATCGATCTGATGAGTAACGTCCTTTTCAACTGATTTCTATAGTTTCTTCTTATGTTGTGCTGTAACACCACTGTCCCATGTTAGGGGAGGGTTAACCGTTTGGCGCCAGATAACAAGTTTTACCCCGCCAGATTCTCTGTATGTGCCTGTCTCTAGTCTGGAACCTGTAATTCAGTGGTTGGCGTTTGTTGCTGTATATCATATTTGTTTTTCGTTTATTGTTTTGTACATAAATCAGGCCGTTAGTTTTCTCGCTTGAATTGTTTTAGATTGGTAATTTCTCCTCCTCCTCCTCCTCCTCCTCCTCCTCATCATCATCATCATCGTCGACGTCGTCGTCGTCGTCGTAGTCGTCGTCGTCGTCGTTGTCGTCGTCATCATCATCATCATCATCATCATCATCATCATCATCATCATCATCGTCGTCGTCGTCGTCGTCGTCGTCGTAGTCGTCATCATCATCGTCATCGTCATCGTCATCGTCATCATCATCATCATCATCATCATCATCATCATCATCATCATCATCATCATCATCATCAACATCATCATCATCATCATTATCATATCATCATCATCATTATTCTTGAAATCTTAAATAGTAGTAACTAACCTGCCTCTGTTAGTACATGTATTAATATAATTGCCTCGGTAAGTTCGTGTAGTCATTTGTCTCTGTACGTACATTTACTTACTATACTTGTCATCCCTATAAGACCATTACGGTTGCCTACAATTGCTTACATCCACTTCATTTTATATTATGAGAACATGCAGCTACCATACCGGCATTTGTGAGTACATGTTGTTACTATACTTGCCTGTGATTTTTAATACTTCTGTGGCAATGAACTCATTGTCACTCTGTGAATCTTTAATGAATAGTTCTGCTGGGTGAGCCCTACAGCCGCTCTAAAGATGCAAAATAACAAAAGGTTTGCTAAAATGACGATGTGTAATTGCTAGCAAATTGGGTTCAGCAAATACAGATATGGAAGCATTTTGGAATGAAACAAGCAATGTGTAAAATGGGATCAACCATTTTCAATTATAACTCAATAAGTAATTGTCTTGTCACAACGAAAGAGGCAAGTTCTACTAAAGCGTGTGTATTCATTATTTATGAGGGTTTTCATATCAGAAGTTTGATAAAGGAAATTAGAAAATATTGTCATAGGTAAATCTTATAATGTCCAGTGTAGACTTCAAATCGTGTAACCGAATGATTCGAAAATGGATTTTATATGAATTAATTATTTCTTTTTTTAACGCGATGATTTTACATGCCGTTATCGCATACATTTTGTCATCTTTAGCTCATAAAGCCATGGAGCAATTTTATTACCTTATATTTTAAAAATCATTGTATTCACCATTAGCACCCTTTTGGTAAAAATTATGACCATACTAAGGAATTGGTAATAATAATATAAATAATGATAATGATTGGTAGGGACTTTCTGTTCACAGCCTTTTGGAGAAACTTTATGAACTAAACACTTACACCGAGAAACAAACTGTCACGTGACATTTATGTCATTCGTAATATTTATTTCATCGCCAACCCCCACCCACCCCATTGACATCTCCATAAATACACAAATTTAACATTAAAATTTTGAATGTCTTTAAACATTCATTCCAAAATATGACAACACATATATATGCATCATATACACTCAATTAATCATTTACATATTTTCACGACTTAAATACATCAAAACAACTGTTGAACCGCTTTCAGAAATCGAAAAATGAGTAAGGGTTCGCCATGCTATGCCAGATTCATGAATAAAAGACCAAATCAATTACGAAGTTGAAGACCAATACAAACCAAAAATTATAAAAGGTTGTGTCATATACGGCAACGGCCATCAATGCCATGAATAGATCAAATATTACTGGCGCAACTGATTCAAAGCTGAAATAGAATAAAACTTTATTAAATGTACGAAATTTTCATTACTTTTTACGCGATAGAGTGTCTTAAAAATCTACATTAATATGTTAAAAAGACATAATTTTTCTGTGAATAAAATCTGCTGTAGTAAAACTAAGGACATCATTTGAAATTATGGAATAGATCTCTCTCATGCATAGTTCAGATTTCCTGTCTGGGTTTGGCAATACTTTCGGTCCTTTGCAATTGAAATGGCTCTTCAACGTTTCACTGAAATTTGGTTTTAAAATATGTTGACCTCGAGCATACACAAAATGACTTTAATTGTCGAATTGCACATCTGTAGCAGTAAATAAAGGCAACAGTAGTATACCGGTGTTCAAAAGTCATAAATCGATTTAGAGAAAACAAATCCGGGTTACAAACCAAAACCGATGGAAACACATCAACTATAAGAGGTAAACAAAGGAACAACAGGAACACCGAAGTGCACCAAAAACAAACGCCAACACACATAGAAACGAACTATTTGATAACAACTGCCATATTCCTGACTTGGTACGGGACATTTTAAGAAAAATGGTGGGTTGAACCTTGTTTCATGGCATGCCAAACCACCCTCTTTATGTAACATTACTATCGTTTAATGTACTGAATTAAGTATAGTTACAAACATTGCGTGAAAATGACAGATGTCTATATTTTTTATATGAAATTGCCAATCATTTTAAATATTTACTCAATGAAGCTTCATGCTAAATTTTGAGTCAAGACTAAAGAAATAACACGATGTTTGAAACACTATCCATCGATCTGTCTCTGCAGCCTCCTTCAACGCATGTAGATAGAATAACTATAAGAAAATAACATGGAACTTTAAGAATAAAATGACATGTTATATAATTATGAAGTTCCGGCACGTCCGGCTGGTGATGTATGCATACAGAAGACAGTTCCTCTGTTTCCGCATTGGTCTCGCTCCTCTTAGAGTTCATGCAACTCCCATAATTTTTGTTTGTAATCTTGATTTGATTTTAACATCGGTAAACTACTGCTACCTAATTGCTAAGCATTTACAGCTCCGTATACTTATTTGACAATTTATGAAATACCCTTACCTCTTACTGTCCATTATTATTCTAATCTATGTACTGTATGAATGAATCGTACCTTCATGTTACCTCAGTACTTCTGTTTCTATACAGGCATGAAACTATGGGTATTATTTTACTGATATTTTCCATGATAAATCTAAGAAAATCATTTAACAATAAAGGAAGGTATCTCCCTAATTCATAGTTGACAATCTAACTTTGTGTATATTTTAAAATTATCCTGCTAAATTATCGACCTTTCTACTATACAAATACATGTCTACAGATAACACAAAGCAGTAAACGTATAGTATAGATAAATAGTCTTCTGGTATACTGCTTTTGATGCCAGCAAACGATTACATTAATAAAACTGTTTACGTAACAATTAAAACAAATTCAACGGCTTGCAATTACTTCACGTGTAAGCGTAGTTGTCAAATTGCAGTATAAAAGTAATATTCGTTCATTGTATATAATTTAAAAATATTTTACTCATTTCGAAACAGGAGAAGAGATGCGAGCGTCGGTTTTCTTCTAGTTTCTAGCAAATTGGGTTCAACAAATACAGATATGGAAGCATTTTGGAATGAAACAAGCAATGTGTAAAATGGGATCAACCATTTACAATTATAACTCAATAAGTAATTGTCTTGTCACAACGAAAGAGGCAAGTTCTACTAAAGCGTGTGTATTCATTATTTATGAGGGTTTTCATATCAGAAGTTTGATAAAGGAAATTAGAAAAATATTGTCATAGGTAAATCTTATAATGTCCAGTGTAGACTTCAAATCGTGTAACTGAATGATTCGAAAATGGATTTTATATGAATTAATTATTTCTTTTTTAACGCGATGATTTTACATGCCGTTATCGCATACATTTTGTCATCTTTAGCTCATAAAGCCATGGAGCAATTTTATTACCTTATATTTTAAAAATCATTGTATTCACCATTAGCACCCTTTTGGTAAAAATTATGACCATACTAAGGAATTGGTAATAATAATATAAATAATTAAAACCAATTGTTCAGAGAACAATTGAAGGTCTTCCACCCATAAAGATCTATTTTGATATGAAAATATTAAAATTCGGTTTAAATGTCATTTCCAGCGTCAAATGATAGCTTATTGTACGCTGATTCCAAAATATATAGTTTCTATGCATTTTTTTAAATAAGGAGATAATTTGTTACTTCCGGTTTGAAAATGTTACTTCAGTATAATTTGAATGTTTACTTGACACTGATTCCAAAATATATGGTTCTATATACTTTTATATTAAATAAGTACAAAAATAGCTACTTCCGGTTTACACAAGGTCACTTCCGGTTGGATTTTTCAAGGTCAAATGGCTTGCAAGCTAATGCAAAAGTCCCATGGCTTTATCATGTATACATATGAGGTAAAAGCAAAGGTCAAAATCCAGAACGTCAAACTTACCTATGACCTTGAGCTCAATTTCAAGGTCATAAACCAAGGACCTCAATTCAAAAGACCCTAGGTCTTAGTTATATATGGTTAATGAGTTATATCACCATACGCGTATTTTAAATACAAGAGGGAGAAAACTCTAATTTAATGTTAGCGCACCCTTTAAACCAAAATGTATGTGTTACGACATGTCGCAACTAACAATTTAGTAATAATATGTTGTCGATATCTTATACGGTTTTGAAAAGAAGTGAAAATAAGCCAAAATCAAAATTTAGAATATGACCTTGACCTTTGACCTTGACCAAATTTTCTATTTTTGGACCAATGACCTCAAATCCAAAGACCATAGGCCAATATCACTTATGGTTTACCAGTTAGAAATACAAATCACTTATATCAAACACATAAGGGGAATAACTCTCATATGGAGTCTCCGAATAGCTTGGTCAAAATTAAAATCCTAATCCTGAAGATGTAACGAGCAATTTGGTAAAATAAATTTGTCGTAATCTTTTACGGTTTGGAAGGAGTAGTGGCCACAAGAAAAACAGTGTTTGGGGAGATAACTCTTACAACGTAAAGTATTTTGTTACGCAGTTGTCAGTTTTAAAAGCGTATAAACTATACGATATCATATTCCAAATATCTAAGCGACATCTTTTGAAACATCAATACTACGCAAGAAAAAAATTAGGCGGAAGAAAAAAAAAAAATAATAATAATAATTAAAAACCAATTGTTCAGAGAACAATTGAAGGTCTTTCCACCCATAAAGATCAATTTTCATTTGAAAATATTAAAATTCGGTTTAAAATATCATTTCCAGCGTCAAATGATAGCTTATTGTATGCTGATTCCAAAATATATAGTTCCTAGACTTTTTTTAAATAAGGAGATAATTTGTTACTTCCGGTTTGAAAATGTTACTTCAGTATAATTTGAATGTTTACTTGACACTGATTCCAAAAATATTGTTCTATATACTTTTATATTAAATAAGTACAAAAATAGCTACTTCCGGTTTACACAAGGTCACTTCCGGTTGGATTTTCAAGGTCAAATGGCTTGCAACCTAATGCAAAAGTCCCATGGCTTTATCATGTATACATATGAGGTAAAAGCAAAGGTCAAAATCTAGAACGTCCTATAACCTATGACCTTGACCTCAATTTCCACGTCACAAACCAAGGACCTCAAATCAAAAGACCCTAGGTCTTAGTTATATATGGTTAATGAGTTATTTCACCATACGCGTATTTTTAAATACAAGAGGGAGAAAACTCTAATCTAATGTAAGCGCACCCTTTAAACCAAAATGTATGTGTTACGACATGTCGCAACTAACAATTTAGTAATAATATGTTGTTGATATCTTATACGGTTTTTGAAAAGAAGTGAAAATAAGCCAAAATCAAAATTTAGAATATGACCTTGACCTTTGACCTTGACCAAATTTTCTTTTTTTTGGACCAAGGACCTCAAATCCAAAGACCCTAGGCCAATATCACTTATGGTTTACCAGTTAGAAATACAAATCACTTATATCAAACACATAAGGGGGAATAACTCTCATATGGAGTCTCCGAATAGCTTCGGTCAAAATTAAAATCCTAATCCTGAAGATGTAACAAGCAATTTGGTAAAATAAATTTGTCATAATCTTTTACGGTTGCAAAGGAGTAGTGGCCACAAGAAAAACAGTGTTTGGGGAGATAACTCTTACAACGTAAAGTATTTGGTTACGCAGCTGTCAGTTTTAAAAGCGTATAAACTATACGATAACATATTCCAAATATCTAAGCGACATCTTTTGAAACATCAATACTACGCAAGAAAAAAATTAGGCGGAAGAAAAAAAAAAAAAATTAAAAACCAATTGTTCAGAGAACAATTGAAGTTGTTTCCACCAGTGAAGATCTATTTTGATATTAAAATATTAAAAATCAGTTTAAAATGTCAGTTCCTATGGCTGTATAATGTATAAATATGAATTTAAAGCAAAGGTCAAAATCTAGAACGTCCTATTAACCTATGACCTTGACCTCAATTTCAAGGTCACAAACCAAGGACCTGAAATCAAAAGACCCTAGGTCTTTAATATGTTTGGTTATTGAGTTATACCAATTAACGCATAATTCTAAGTATAAGATGGGTGAAAACTCCCATTCATGGTCTACGCACCCTTTCAACCAAAATATACCTGTAACGACATGTCGCAACTAATAATTTAGTAAAAATAATTTGTCGATATCTTTTACAGTTTTTGAAAATAAGTGAAAATAAGCCAAAATCAAAATTAAGAATATGAACTTGACCTTTGACCTTGACCTAATTTTATTTTTTTTGGACCAAGGACCTCAAATCAAAAGACCCTAGGTCTCTATCACTTATGGTTTACCAGTTTCACATGCATATCACTTATATCAAATGCATAAGGGGAAATAACTCTCATATGGAATCTCATTATGGCTTCGGTCAAAATTAAAATCCTAATCCTGAAGATGTAACGAGCAATTTGGTAAAATAAATTTGTCATAATCTTTTACGGTTGCAAAGGAGTAGTGGCCACAAGAAAAACAGTGTTTGGGGAGATAACTCTTACAACGTAAAGTATTTGGTTACGCAGTTGTCAGTTTTAAAAGCGTATAAACTATACGATATCATATTACAAATATCTAAGCGACATCTTTTGAAACATCAATACTACGCAAGAAAAAATTAGGCGGAAGAAAAAAAAAAATAATAATAATAATTAAAACCAATTGTTCAGAGAACAATTGAAGGTCTTCCACCCATAAAGATCTATTTTGATATACAAATATTTAAATTCGGTTTAAAATGTCATTTCCAGTGTCAAATGATAGCTTATTGTACGCTGATTCCAAAATATATGGTTTCTATACACTTTTTTTAAATAAGGAGATAATTTGTTACTTCCGGTATAATTTGAATGTTTACTTGACATTGATTCCAAAATATATGGTTCTATATACTTTTATATTAAATAAGTACAAAAATAGCTACTTCCGGTTTACACAAGGTCACTTCCGGTTGGATTTTCAAGGTCAAATGGCTTGCAACCTAATGCAAAAGTCCCATGGCTTTATCATGTATACATATGAGGTAAAAGCAAAGGTCAAAATCTAGAACGTCAAATTTACCTATGACCTTGAGCTCAATTTCAAGGTCATAAACCAAGGACCTCAAATCAAAAGACCCTAGGTCTTAGTTATAGATGGTTAACGAGTTATATCACCATACGCGTATTTTTAAATACAAGAGGAGAAAACTCTAATTTAATGTTAGCGCACCCTTTAAACCAAAATGTATGTGTTACGACATGTCGCAACTAACAATTTAGTAATAATATATTGTCGATATCTTATATGGTTTTGAAAAGAAGTGAAAATAAGCCAAAATCAAAATTTAGAATATGACCTTGACCTTTGACCTTGACAAAATTTTCTTTTTTTCGACCAAGGACCTCAAATCAAAAGACCCTAGATCTCTATCACTTATGGTTTACCAGTTAGAAATGCATATTACTTATATCAAATGCATAAGGGGAAATAACTCTCATATGGAGTCTCCGGAAAGCTTCGGTCCAAATAAATATCCTGATCCTGAAGATGTAACGAGCAATTTGGTAAAATAAATTTGTCGTAATCTTTTACGGTTGCGAAGGAGTAGTGGTCACAAGAAAAACAGTGTTTGGGGAGATAACTCTTACAACGTAAAGTGTTCGGTTTAGCAGTTGTCAATTTTTAAAGCGTATAAACTATACAATATCATATTCCAAATATCTAAGCGACATCTTATGAAACAACAATACTACGCAAGAAAAAAATTAGGCGGAAGAAAAAAAAAAATAATAATAATAATAATCAGAACAAAATCAATAGGTCTTTCCACGGAAAGGTGGAAAGACCTAATAATAATAATCAGAACAAAATCAATAGGTCTTTCCACGGAAAAGTGGAAAGACCTAATAATAATCAGAACAAAATCAATAGGTCTTTCCACGGAAAAGTGGAAAGACCTAATGATAATGATTGGTAGGGACTTTCTGTTCACAGCCTTTTGGAGAAACTTTATGAACTAAACACTTACACCGAGAAACAAACTGTCACGTGACATTTATGTCATTCGTAATATTTATTTCATCGCCAACCCCACCCACCCCATTGACATCTCCATAAATACACAAATTTAACATTAAAATTTTGAATGTCTTTAAACATTCATTCCAAAATATGACAACACATATATATGCATCATATACTCTCAATTAATCATTTACATATTTTCACGACTTAAATACATCAAAACAACTGTTGAACCGCTTTCAGAAATCGAAAAATGAGTAAGGGTTCGCCATGCTATGCCAGATTCATGAATAAAAGACCAAATCAATTACGAAGTTGAAGACCAATACAAACCAAAATTATAAAAGGTTGTGTGATATACGGCAACGGCCATCAATGCCATGAATAGATCAAATATTACTGGCGCAACTGATTCAAAGCTGAAATAGAATAAAACTTTATTAAATGTACGAAATTTTCATTACTTTTACGCGATAGAGTGTCTTAAAAATCTACATTAATATGTTAAAAAGACATAATTTTCTGTGAATAAAATCTGCTGTAGTAAAACTAAGGACATCATTTGAAATTATGGAATAGATCTCTCTCATGCATAGTTCAGATTTCCTGTCTGGGTTTGGCAATACTTTCGGTCCTTTGCAATTGAAATGGCTCTTCAACGTTTCACTGAAATTTGGTTTTCAAATATGTTGACCTCGAGCATACAAAAATGACTTTAATTGTCGAATTGCACATCTGTAGCAGTAATTAAAGGCAATAGTAGTATACCGGTGTTCAAAAGTCATAAATCGATTTAGAGAAACATGTATGTAACATTCCTATCGTTTAATGTACAGAATTAAGTATAGTTACACACATTGAGTGAAAATGACAGATGTCTATATTTTATATGAAATTGCCAATCATTTAAAACATTTACTCAATGAAACTTCATGCTAGGTTTTTGAGTCAAGACTAAAGAATTAACACGATGTTTCAAACTCTAACCATCTGCCTCTGCAGCCTCCTTCAACGCATGTAGATAGAATAACTATAAGAAAATAACATGGAACTTTAAGAATAAAATGACATGTTATATAATTATGAAGTTCCGGCACGTCCGGCTGGTGATGTATGCATACAGAAGACAGCTCCTCTTAGAGTTCATGCGACTCCCATAATTTTGTTTGTAACCTTGATTTGATTTTAACATTGGTAAACTACTGCTACCTAATTGCTAAGCATTTACAGCTCCGTATACTTATTGGACAATTTATGAAATACCTTACCTCTTACTGTTCATTATTATTCCAATATATGTACTGTATGAATGAATCGTACCTTCATGTTACCTCAGTACTTCTGTTTCTATACAGGCATGAAACTATGGGTATTATTTTACTGATATTTTCCATGATAAATCTAAGAAAATCATTTAACAATAAAGGAAGGTATCTCCCTAATTCATAGTTGACAATCTAACTTTGTGTATATTTTAAAATTATCCTGCTAAATTATCGACCTTTCTACTATACAAATACATGTCTACAGATAACACAAAGCAGTAAACGTATAGTATAGATAAATAGTCTTCTGGTATACTGCTTTTGATGCCAGCAAACGATTACATTAATAAAACTGTTTACTACGCAATTTGAGATCCTCATCGCGGTCTGCGTTTAAGTCATATTTATTGAAAACAAATTCAACGGCTTGCAAGTACTTCACGTTTAAGCGTAGTTGTCAAATTGCAGGATAAAAGTAATATTCGTTCATTGTTTATATTTAAAAAAAATATTTTACTCGCTTCGAAACAGGAGAAGAGATGCGAGCGTCGGTTTTCTGCTAGTTTCTAAATCTCGTACAAATACATCTTACATTTTCACTGAAATAGTTCTTCCAGAATATTTCTTCCGTTTAAATTTAATATTTAAAAAGGACCTCTATTCAATGCCTTTAAAACTTTTCAAATTCAGAATGTTCAGACTAAAACTTCGTCAAAAAGTTAACAATCTTTAGAATTGTTCGTCCTACCTCAAAGACGGGAATGCTATTGTACGATCTGTTTACTTTCTATACATAAAGGTTATAAAATAAAATATAGAATTACCTGTTATTGTTAGAAATTTGATGAATGTGTACATTTCTCTGTAAGTGATATAAGTAATGACCTATTAGAGATTTAATAGATAGCAAAAGGCCAAATAACCTTCTGACCAGTTGATATAATCAGAATGAAAAAGCAATGGCGAATTGAGCTTTGAATTTGACTAGATTAATTATTCGACGTTAACTGAAACAAAAAGGTAAGATGATTTTATACTGTCTGTGCACAAACTTAAATCAAGATGAATAGAAAACAAAATCATCTATAGAAACTCGTGATTTTAATATTTTATTATTTTTGTGATGAAGTACTCTTGTAAAAGTTTAAAGTTAACACAAATATTGCATGTACAATAGAAACATACAAGTCTTGTCATTTGAACTTAAAGCAATCTCTATTAGACTTGCATTTAAATCACTCTTATTGAATGGGACGGGCATTTTCATCGTTACATGATGTGTGACCAAATTCTATTAATAAAAATTACATAGCACCCCAAAACTGAACTGAAGTAAGCGTAGTTATTTTTTAAGAGAAGAAACAGTTATGAGATCGAATATTTCTCATTATTATTTATTCGCACGTTCATGATTTACCTTTTAAATTATTATCCATTAGTATAGGCTTCTTTTTTCACAATTTGAGTCCATTCGGTAGAACTTCAATAAAATAGAATGAGACAAAATTTATAGTTTAATATTTCAGACCAATTTGCTTTTATTTGAACTTATAAATAATTTACATTGAAATAGCTTTGCTAATTATTTCTTTATATTAGAAATATATAAAAAAAAAAAGTTGCAAGGGAATTCAACATTAGATTTGACTACTTTAACCCTGAGTAGATCCAGTAGTTATGCATATTTTGACTAGCCCTTGCCTTAATGCAGTAGAAATGTATTTCTGTGTTAGAATTATTCGGTTACAGCAGTAAAAATATCACAAAAGTTCCCGTAAAATTTTGACGTCACAATAGAGAATATCTGTCGCCACAAAGGAAAAGTGATTGTTGTATGACGTCAAAAGATCAAGCGTCGCAGGTTTTCGGAGCAAGTGTCGCAGATTTCCAAATAGCGATAAGGTATATTTCACTGAGTCCTGAAACTGCACAAAAAATAATGAAATATGTTTACATAAATGTTTTACATTTATCTGTAGAATAAAAACATAATCAATTATATTTGGTTAAAAGATCATTTATTATTTTAATTATGTTTATTTCTAAATAACAGCTTATGGTGCTAAATTAATAATAGTGCAACTAAGTTTGAGTGTTTACAAAGGGATGTGACAGGTAAAATACTATCGGAACTGCTTCGTCAGAAATTTTGACAGATCGAAGTGGCACATTTGCGTATTACAGCATATCAAGTGGCACAAATTTGACACAGGCAAGTTCATAACAGCATATGTTCCTCGAGAAGTTTTAACTTCTTTGTTGAAAAAAACTGACGCGACGGGATACGACCTGGTTTGGTTTGAAGGCTTCGTATTCTAATTTAGCACGTTAATCAAAACAATTTGTATGTTAGAACTTATACAAAGTATACACCGTTGTCATTTAGCAATGACTATTTCTCTGCATCTGATGGCTGCATTTCATGGGACATTTAGCAATGTTGTCGAACGTACAACTTGCTTTGATTTCATTTGAAAGAGCTTTTTGAAGGAAACAGACTCGTTTTAGTTGAACAAAAGATGACCAAAAATCATGCCCAAATATTGTAGTCACATGACTTCCATTGTTGTCTTTAGAAATTGGGTCAAACCGGGGTCACCTTTCCGACTGTGGTACATTCACTGTTTCTTGAAAGCACAACTCGACGAGTGCATTTTCGTCAAACAAAACATTAAAGCAACTTTAAAAGTCTTAGTACTCAAGAAGGGTAGGCAAATGGCTCACGAAATTGAACTTGTGACTACGTGTTACTATTGACAAGTTTAACGTCGATGATTAGTCGCATTTAGTGATGTCATTTTTTAAGAAAAAAGGACAAGTAAGTGGCTTCGACTAAATAAAAACATCCTTTGTCATCTATGACACAAATATTTCAATTTCAAGTAATTTGATTCGGCGACTTAAATGTCTGCATCATACTCCTATTTTACGGCAGAGTTTGATGAAAAAACGCGAGTTGTTGAATATCGTGTCAAGTATTCCATGCATTTACTGCTAGAATGTCATAAAAAAAATGAGTTCCTAATGGGAAAATAGAAGTAATTTCTATTGTAAGAAAGTTAAGTTCTAAGACGACCACTCAATATCAATTTCTGGGTTCAAGATAAGAAACAGACCTAAGTATATAAAATATGCGTTTTGCGTTCCATCACAGCAAAAATGATGAAAAGACAAACAACAGTATACAAAACACAACATAGAAAACTTAAGACTGAGCAACACGAACCCAACTAAAAACCGGGGATGATCTCAGGTGCTCTGGAAGGGTAAGCAGATCCTGCTCCACACGTAATACCCGTCGTGTTGCTCCTGTAAGTACAAACCCAGTGTTAAGTCCAATTCGATTGGTCACATTCAAGGAATTATATATTATTAATAAATTTTAAATTTTATGCAGATCAATCAAACAACGCAATAGTTTAATCGTGTATAAATCTGTTGTATTTCATTTCAAATGTATTGCTGGAAGACGAAACTGCATAAGTCATCCAATAATAGGGCTTTCAAAACTGAAAACAGAAAGTATAAATACAATAAACATTATTAAAGTGCTGTATTATATCTTTCCGGTTTTTGATGGGGTTCGTGTTGCTCAGTCTATAGTTTTCTATATTGGTGATTGTCTTTTTATCGTTATTCGTTTGTTTTTGGACATGGCCATGGCATTGTCAGTTCGTTTTCGACTTATGAGTTTGATTATCACTATGGTATCTTTACATGTTCCCTTAACAAGTATATATCAGTCAAATAGGTCGGAAACTTTACACTCTTGTTCATGTTTTCAAATTTAGATTGATTCTTCATTTTATGCATAGATATGCAATCCGAAGCCTTTGTTCAATGTAAATCTTATTTCGGGGGAATTAATCATTTCCTCCATCCAGTCATGTTTTCCAACATAAGATAATTTAACTGCATGCCAATTGATCCCCATATCATGATTTTTTCTTTCATCGTCTTGCTCAGTTATTTTGTTTTCATATAGTAAATGTCTGTGTTCAACCTAAAAATTGTCTATATGAAGTCAAATGATTGTCATTCTTAGATTAATCCCCTGATAATTGGTTCTCTGATATCTCTAAATAATCGAATACTGGAAAACGTTTTCTTGTATACTTATGATTAAATATTATTGTATATTTCATTAGAATCAGTAATTTTCGATTGCCGACAATCGCGAGGCACTCCAATATCATATTTTATTTTAGTCTCGTTACACCAGAGTTATCGTTCTCACTGCGAACAGTAACTAGTATGGGTATGGAGCGTCTGGATGATCGAGCCTAATTTTATTTTCGTTCAATTCAAATACAACAGCTATGACTACTCGTGCTATCCGTGTCAATGTAAAAACAATGCACTGAAAAACACACGAAAAGCTTTGTAAAACTCTTAATTTCATGGTTGAAGCATAAAAATGTAATTACAAGAATTGAATGCTTCTTTTTATTATTTTATATGGTTGTAAAAGCATTGGTTGTGTTTAGATATAAGAAGATGTGGTATGAGTATCAATGTGCACATTAAAATGTGAAGAGCGGAATACAAGGTGCGCTTCGGTCAACGCTTTTATATCCTAATAAAATTATCAATTAAAATAGGTATCACACGTTTATAATTTCAAATGTAGAATTTGATACTAGTGTCGTGTGTATTTTTTTTTTAACAATCACTGTACCAAAATATCTTAACTGACTGAAAAGAAGCGGAAGAAAACAAGGGAAAAATCAACGATGTATATTGTGTTTACACCAAAAACTATGAAATGTGACCAACTTTTTTTTAAATAATTCAACCAGAACAAAATTTTACACAGTGATTTTAAATATTACAAAAAACAAATTGTCTGAAAACTGAAAGAAACATTTCATAATATTTTAATCACATGTATTCTTATAGAAATGATAGACCTGAATTTTAAGTTATAATTACATTTTAATAAATATTCAATATCATATGTTTAACCCCTTTTAATGAAGGCTTCACATTGACTTTGACACCAAATTGTTAACACAAAAAAATGCCTATGAAAGAAAGGGTTGTAAAAAGATTATTTGTTTTAAATCATTTGAAAAAATTATATTGATTAACGCCTAATGAACTAATACGTCATTGAAGTTCGTAAGCGTATATTAAATATAAAAAAATAAAACACTAGCCAGTACTTGAAGGCGTGTTCTGTTTTAAGAAATCATTACGACCGTAAAATCTTTCTATCAGGATGTGGAAATAATGAAAAAAATTACATATTTGTACTAACTTCTGTTCACATATAAACTTTATTCGGTGTGAACAACCATAGTCATTCCATTTGCCATTATACCCTTTCTGTGTCATAAGGCAGTCCTCGTTGTGATGGTAATTCGATGGTTCATGTGGAAGCCAGCTTGTAAAACTAAAAGGTTCTCCATTGGACGCCCATTCCCAAATACCCTCTGTAAATTCATCGGAACCGTCTAACCAGAATGATCCTTTTATGAAAAGATAAAAGTCATTTTCTCTCAAACAATATATCGTACCATTCTAAAATCTATCAAACTTTGCAAGAACTATCAACGTAAAACAGAAACAGAAACATATAACTGATTCCTTCGAGACATTAGAAACAAAGTACAAGAGTAAATCTTTAACGAAACAGCCAAATTTAGTTGTTATTACATTTAGTCATTATAGAACAGTCTTACGTGTACTTGATGAAATATTACTTAAAGTTCTTGTTTAATAAGTCATTTCAGTCGAATGATTAGTTTATTGGTGTTTTCGGTGTTTCTTCAAAACAGATCGTGGAGGCGTCCATATTATGCTGCTTTTGTAAGCCACAAGGATTGCCATTAATCAAAAATCACTTAAAATGAACGAAAAGGGGTGACAACGAACTCCCCAGATCAGGCTTCTATGAATATAAAATTATAACGTATGTACCATTTGGATTAAGCTGTGGATGTTTAGTTTGTATTAACATATAGGTCATTGTGACCGTCAAATGTTGATATATCAGCAAATCAATACTTACAAAACGCACCGTAATTATAACATTGATAAATTAACAGGTTAATTTTCGAAGAATAAGATTATTTACGCTTTTTGAACTGTTTTGTCAAAAGTTCTGCTACTTACTTATATTGCTAAAATCTGTGCATTTCTTCAATACATTTGTCTTTTTCTATTATTTTGAAAATTAACGCTTTAAACTACTTTTTGAGTTCTTAAAAATCGTTTATTTTTTTTTTAATTAAAAGTGTAGACAAAAAAAAAGGGGGCATAACTTAAGAATTTTAAGGAAATGCGTTAACATCATTTCAACATTTCAAAAACATACAATATACAATATACAATTAAAACCTAAACCAGTCCATGGTTAATTTCTTTGAAAAATGTTCAAATGATTATATGTTCTATTTTATTAATTCTACAATCTGTATGACAGTGGAGTAAATTTATCAACTTTTGCGAAGAAAATTTTATAATTTCAAATTTTCGGCAAGATTTATATTCGACGTGCATCTACGTTGTATCAAGTGATTTAATGTGTCCAAAATGACGCCAAAAAAAAAAAAAAAAAATGAATTCCTATTTCTATTTTACTGAGGGCAAAGCCGAGTGATGTTTAGTTTTGTTTAATGGTAGAACAATATTTCTTATTCAAAGCATCTTAATTTGATTATTGTATTTATCTTTTCATAAATAAAAAAAAAAAAAAAAAAACAAACACAATGAAGAAAGATATACGCATAAATAAGATGATATTTTTCATCTTTGAACAAAAAATTCATCATGTAATGTGTTCGTTATAGAATTATATCTTAAACCGAAGTAGGAATGTATATGTTTTCTGCATTCTTATATTGTAGTAAAATGCAAGACATTAAATGGTTGTGTAATTTTTTTCATTCATACATTGTAGTAAAATGCAAGACATTAATTGGTTGTGTAATGTTTTTTTGCTAAATGTGTACTGGACAATATATATTTTTTCAGGGAGGAGAATGCAATATGAAACTTAGTATATGAAGCAAATTTCATGCATTGAAAGCTGTTGTTACTGTAACTTGATAGTACATGCAGAGTAAGATTTGAATACAAAATTAAAATAGATTTTAAAATAAAATCCATATATTCGTTGAATTCATTACATGGCTTGATTGTATTAAATACTTAATAACAATAATACTAACCAGTATGATTATGTACCCCTTCTGCAATAAACTCATTCTCTTCCTGGGAGTCTATAATGGCTAGTTCTGCTGAGTGAGCTCGACAATCATTCTATTGAAGGAAAAAGCAGTTAGTACATGAAAGGAAGTAACAGTAGTCTTACACTGCAGTAATATGATTATTTCTATATTATTTACATAGACTGGGGTTATTATGTACAAACAGCAAAAGGAATCTGTGTATATAAACTCATCAAAGATATCAGGATTTAAATTGTGTACGCCAGACGCGCGTTTCGTCTGCAAACGACTCATCAGTGGCATTCATGTAATTGTTTTATAGATGATTTCAAACATTAACTTTATACATTTAAATTTTAAATGAAGAAACAAAGTTCATGTATTCAAAACGTAGCAAGGTCTACGACTCCTCTTTAAGCGATTCGTTACCGTCCACGAGCACATCAGTGACGCTCAAATCAAAAACGTTAAGAAGCGAAATACAGAATGAAGTTAAAAGAGCATTGAGGGCAAAATATTCCAATAGGTTTTGTCAAATACATCTATTCCTTGGGTAGAAAATCTTAGTATTTCGAAATATTCAAAGTTTTGTATATAATTAATTTATCTTAACGAATCTGATAGCAATCTTAAAGCGCGTTCATTAGGTTGAAATAAGATGTGTAGCTTATAATGTTTGTCGAGCTTAAGAGCCATGCAAAGACTGCAAGAAACACTTTTGTTCCTTCGAGTGTATCATCTGAAATTTCTTCCAGCTAAATGTTTAAGAACTATGATTGATAAAATTATACCAAATTAAAAAACAAAGTTTCTTAATCAAGCCATAGCTTTGAACACATGTAAGAAGCCAAACAAATAATAAAAGAAAAATCAAATTAACATTTGAATGAATTTGCTATTGATGAAATAAATTACAAATTGCATTTTTTTTTAGTAAATACCATATACTTAAAATAAGATTGATATATAATTTAAAAGAAGTGAAATCCAAAGAAGTAACCTTAAACACGTTGAAAGCTGACGTATCCGCTATCATTTATGGTTGTTTTAATGGGGGGAGACATATTTTTAGGATAACAGAAAATATCATTACGATTATACTCTTACCGAGGCATCACGCCAAGTAAGCGAGTCTGTGCTAAAATAATAACAAGACGTTCCGTGTTCGGTCCATCCAGATCTGCAGGCTGCATCCACATATAATGGAAGAATAACTAAAAATATTTTTAACACTTTTTTTTGGTAAAATATAATACAAAACAAGGTCCGAATAAAATCGTCCAAACTGTCAAAAGTTGACTTTTACCGTCTGTCAGGGAAGCTATATAAACAAGACGTCTAATAATGTCGAAAAATGCTCATTATTAAGTCAGAAATCAGGAGATCTACATCAGCACAAATCATTCAATAAAGTGTGAAATTTTGAAGAAATAAAGTTTCCCTGGCAGACGGTAAAAATCTTATTTCGACGGTTTTGACGGTTCTGTTCGGACCTTTTGGTTTTGATGTCTTCATAGATATCATTGTTTTACCTTTAGCGAATCCGATAAAGGCTTTAATTGATATCATTGAACACGTTTATATGCTTACATTAACAGTAACTAATATATCGAACTAACAAAGATACCTTTTTATGATGCATTTTTCTTTGTTTATTGGATAATCATGACAAATGGATGAATAAACAGGATTTTATATACTTCCTTAATGTATGATCTTTAATTTTCAAAAAGAATAACACGTTTTTTTTTAAATGCGTTTCATGCATTTTCGAAGTCAACACGAATTCAATTCAGTGAAAATTTATCATTACTTTTTCTTCCACTTTTTTTTTTAATTTCTGTGTTTTTTTTTTTTGTTTTTTTTTTATAACGTTTCCTTTTTATTTTAAAATACTATTTCATTCAATTACAAGAGGATAAATGCAGGCTTGAAAAATGTGCCCACTTTTTTTATGAAAATATATATATAACAGAGTTGAATAATTATCTTTAGCATATACTTTCAAGAAGTTCTAGGATGAAGTGATGTAGAGTTGTTTCAACTATATGAAGAAAAGGAATTAATGGAAGAAAAATTAAATAATGTTAAAAATTACCTGTTATTGATAAGACATTTCTAATGTCGTAGAACAACATGGCACCGTGCATTTAAGATCACGGAGTTTATCGCAGATAAAGGTTCAAAATATTTGGAAACTCTTGATGATCTCTTATAATCTATTGGCGAATTTAGGTTTAAACAAAACAAACAAAGACGTTTACATAAACAAATGGCGGCAAATACCAAAAGGAAAACAAAATATCATTTTTCTTAATTTTTTCTTGGGGGGGGGAAGGGGGGGGAGCTTTGTACCAATCTATTTTCTAATGATTTTTACAGTTTGTTCTTATGTTGTGCTGTAACACCACTGTCCCAGGTTATGGGAGGGTTGAGCGCTCACAAATATGTTTGACCCTGCCACATTCTGTATATGCCTCTGCCAAGTCATGAGCCTGTACTTCAGTGGTTGTCGTTGGTTCATGTCTGTCATATCTGTGTTTCATAAATTGTACTGTTACAAATTAGGCCGTTAGTTTTCTAGTTTAAATTATTTCACATTTTTAATGTTAGGTCTTTTATAGCTGACTATATGGTATGGGTTTTTTTTCACATGGTTAAAGACCGTACAGTGACCTATAATTACTTATATCAACGTCATTTGAAGTCTGGTGGATACTTGCCTCTTTTGCAATTATTCCACAAATCCGTAATCTTATATACCTGTGTTACACCTATTAAACTGACTCTAACATGTTGAAATGTTTAAAATACAATGAGATTTTTAATTTGGATGGAAACAAAACAAATTAAATGTTTCCACAAGTGTACCTTAAATAGTCACTTCATAAATTAATGACGGGTGCCAAATGTGGAGCAGAATCTGCGTACCCTTCCGTTTATTAAAGGGGGGTCGTATTCCTCAGTGTTTAGTTTTCTATGTTGTGTTTTGTGTATTGTTGTTCGTCTTTTTGTCGTCTTTCGTTTTCGGCCATGAAGTTTGGTATCGAATTATGAGTTTGAATGTCCCTTCGGTATCTTTCGCCTCTATTTTAAGACAGTAATACAGTAGTAGTGGGTTTGCTGTATGAATGCTTATTAAATAGGAAAACACAGCATGAACGGTGTAAAATGCCATTCTCATTCAATTTCTACAGTGAAACTCGAACCAAATAAGAGATAAATAGAATAATTATCAACAAATTGCACTTTTTAACCCACTTCCGTCCCGCTTAAACAAGTAAATAAACAAATTTTATGCACAAAAACATCCAAAGTCTAAAAATCACACAAACATCAATGAAACGGGGTTATAAAACATAAGTCGAAGAAAAAAAAAAGAAAACAGTCCACAAACCATTTCACCGAAAACTAGAAATTAATCAACAAGTGGTTCATTTTTATTGAACAAACTTCATCGGTTTACTTGGTGTGAAAATCTGTTATCCCACTGGAGGATCATTCGAACTGAAAAAAAAAAAAAAAAACAGAAATAAAGTTAAGTACAATGAATATTATCAATTTGTGATTGAAAATAACACTTAATGAATCTCGTACGGCCGAAGCGCTTTTTTATTTACTTTCAACAGGAATGCACTCGTATAATGATTCATTGATTACTTGGGCGTATCCATAATAACAATCATTATCTGCACTCGAGACCATATACCTGCCCGACTGCATTCATCATTATATGTTGCCCTTCTGATATTACGAAACCTAAGCTGGGAGAATTGGAGAACAGAAAATTAAATCATGAATGAGTTTCACAACAAAAAGCTACTCAAGCTGCTTTATTATTATTTCTTTATCCATGAGCAATCGAGTAAATGATGATGCAGAATACAACGAGAAAACAATAAGCAAATGAACAGTTGACAAGTGGAAAAAGCCAAAGTACAATTTTGTATGAGGAGGGGACGTCTTTTATTGACACAACAGGTAACATCATCACCTTTTCTCACTTCCAACTTTTTCAGGATAGAAAGCAAACGGACAATTCAAGCAATAAAGATCAAATTGATTTTAAATTGAAGATCGTGATGCAGGCATACGTATTGCTAACATTGATATGAAGGCTTTTCAGGTTTGGTTTTGAAAGCAATGAACTGGTATCAAAATCAAATATCTAAAAAAAGAGACTGGGTCCCAATACTGATCCATGTGGTACTCCGGATTCTACTTTCACTTTGTCAGATGTGTCGCCTTCAGCAATTCCTACTTGTGTTCTGTTGGTGAGAAATTCCTTTATCCTTTTGTTTGTTTTACTTCGAATGCCATAATGGTGTAGTTTATGGAGGAGTAAACTGTGAGACACCTTGTCAAAAGCTTTTGAAAAGTCCAATATTAGCAGATCTGATTGTTTTCCGTTTTCCAGATGTTTTTCGATCTCATCGATACATTCAAGGAGTTGTGTTTGGCATGATCTAGGCACTCGTTATGTTCCCTTCATATCACAAGTAAGAAAACATTTTCAATGAAATCAACATGATAATTTTAATTATTTACTTATGGCATATAATTATATGCATTCATGGTGCTTAAAAATAGTTAAAATTCAACATGTTCATGTGCCTGTCACAAATCAGAAACTTGTTTTATTACAATTAAATCTTTCTTCTTTATTTGTCTTCTAGGAAAACTAGTGTTGAATGCGGAGCTTTGATATTTCCTGTTATTAGTCTTTTTTTTTTTGTTTTACAGTGATCGAATTAAACGTGACAAATTGTAAATTTTCTAATATATGGTTAAATACCGTACCACTATATTGACCTCTAGATGACTCTTGTGTGTCGTCACCATCTCATTAACGTATTGTGAATTCATTTACTTTCGTGGGTACCATTTTTCGTGGATTGAGGAAACATTGTTTTTTCATGAATATTAGGTTTCGTGGGATTTTAAAAATTTGTATACATACCTAGAGACAATCTATACTTCGTTGAACATTTAAATCCGTGGTTTCCCTATACCTACGAAATCGACGAAAATTGGTACAGTAGCCCACAAATATCAACGAATCTACAGTTTACCTCACATCTCTTTTTCTTCATAAACAAAATGTAATTATTTTTACTTACGCATGCTCACAGATGAACTGGATAGCATGTAAACAACCATAGTCATTCCATTGTCCGTTGTAGCCTTTTTGTGTCATTAGACAGTTTTCGCTGTTCTGATAATTAGACGGTTCATGTGGAAGCCAGGCCGTAAAATCAAAAAGCTCTTTACTTGACGCCCATATCCATCTTCCCTCTGTATCATGATCTGTTCCATCTAACCAGAATGAACCTTTGTCAACAAAAATGAACTATGGGTTAATTCTTTGATACAGTTATTAACTGTACAGTTACTGTTTGTAAAAAGTTGATAGGTAGATTTTTTTTCGAATCACTAAGATTATAAAACCATAGGGTCTGTTCGGCGTTTCATCCAAGAGGTATCAACAACTTTGTATCCTCATAAGCATAATATTCTGAACAAAATCAACCAAAGACAGTTGTGTGTGTTATTTGAAGGTTAATTACTTTTTTTCAGTAACTGCGAATCATATATCATTTTAATTTTGTTTCCACTTGGTTTGATTTATCTATTATACTGCGAACATTCTGTATGTCCACTGATCGATATCCCCTTTCCTCCCCCCAAAGAGAATGATTCAGTGTTTTACTCTACTATAAACAAAACAAACAACAGTTTGTTATTGGATGAATTTAGTGTACATGGCAACGTTTTCCTTTCTTTGTTAAAGAGCGAAAAAGAGAGGCAAAAGATATCAAAGAGACTGTCAAACTCAAAAGTCGAAAACAAACTGACAACGCATTGGCAAAAAAAGACCAAAAAGACAAAGAACAGCATACAAAACACATCATACAAAAATAAAAACTGAGCAACACGAACACCACCAAATACTGCTCCGCGTGTTACATCCTGTAGTCATCCTGTTGAATGGTGCATGTTTTAATTTTGAGTTTAACTACTTTTACGAAGTATGGTCTACATGGGTAAAGGGGATCGTGCATGAAAAACTGGTTTAAGTCCGACACATTTTGTCCCACTGTCATACAGCTGAGAGGTTTAGCTAGCTATATAACAATAATTTATGAAATTTCTCCTCTAAATCATTCTTTTTTTTTTCATCCATTTAAACTGGTATTGTTGGATTGAATCTTTTTATTGTACGCAATAATAGCATTAACGATATCAATTTCACTGCATCAAGCTAACAGTTCGGCAAGACACCGAAACTATAGTCATACCCCGATAAGGCATAACAGCTAGACATGAGTCAGATACTTTCCTAAACATTGAATGATTATTTTAAGTTTCATCAATTGCAAATTTCACTGCATCAGGTTAACATTTCGACAAGACACCGAAACTATGTGTAAAACAAAAACACACATCAACTCCAAAGAGAGAAAAACAAGACTCTAGAAATAAACCATTTCTAACCATTAAGGATCCTAAATGTAAACTGTCAGTCCATCAGAAATAAACAACACCAAGTCCAAAATCTTATAGATAGTACAAAGCCAGACGTAATGATAATGACAGAAACTTGGTTGGATTCATCAATCACCAACAGCCAAATATTCCCACCAGAATATAACATCTACCGCAAGGACAGAAGGGAAAATAAAACTGGCGGTAGAGTCCTTATTGCCATACACAAAAAGTTTCTAAGCACTGAAATACCAGAACTAGACACTAGCTGTGAAATAATATGGGCACGAATACAACAAATAGGCACAAAAGACCTCTACATATGCTCATATTATAATCCTAAAACATCTAACAAAGAGAGCCTCTCTGAATTTAAAACAGCTGTTATTAGAGCTTCACAAAATAATGCATGCTTAATGATTGGGGTGACGTCAACCTACCAGGAAGGAATTGGACAAACAAAACAGTACGCCAAGGAACCCAACATGCAGAACAACACTACCAGCTTACAGATATTCTTAATGGCAATGGATTAACTCAATTCGTTCAAGAGCCACCTATGAATAAAAACACTTTGGACCTTCTTATCACCAACTGTCCATGTAAAATGATGAGACTTGATGTCATCCAAGGAATTCAGACCATGATATTGTGTATGCAGAAATGAATACCAATCCAATGACAAACAACCAAAAGCCAAGAAAAATCCAACTGTATAGAAGAGCTAAATGGGACAGCATAAAAGAAGATATGAATTTGCTTTATATTAAAATTCAAAAAGAAAGCCTGAACAAGAAGACAAACATCAATATACTCTGGAACATGTTCAAATAAGACCTAGAAAACAGTACTAACCAGTATATACCTTCCAAAATATGCAAGACTAAGGACAAAAACCCATGGATAACCCAGGAAATCAAAAAACTTATGAGGCGAAGAGACCGAGGTTTTAAAAGAAAAAGAAATCAAACCATGCTACTGATATTAACAGATTTAAACAACTAAAACAAACCATCCAAAGAAAATCAAGACAAGCCTATTGGAAATATATAGAAGACATAATAACACCAGAAGATAACGGGGACATCCGTTCACCAACAAAAAGATTCTGGACCTATATCAAACACAAGAAAAAGGGATAAAAATGGAGTAGCTCCACTTAGAAGAAATAGGAAATTAGAAACTGACCCAACAAATAAAGCAAATATTCTGAATGAACAATTCCAATCAGTCTTCTCTGCTTCATGTCCCATAAGTAAAAGAGATTTTGAAAAGAAAAAAAAACTCATGACAGATCTTCCAGAAAACTATCCAAACAGCGAACAAATAATCATCACAAATAACATGAATAATGGAGTGGAAAAACAATTGAAAAATCTAAAAAAACCACACAAGGCTGCTGGACCAGACAACATCAAACCAATGATTCTGAAAGAACTAGCCAGTGAAATTGCTCCGATCTTAACAATCATATACAATTTTTCAATGGAGAAAGGAAAGATACCCGATGACTGTCGAACTGCAAATGTCACTCCGGCATACAAAAAAAGGCCAGAAATACATAGCAGCTAACTATAGGCCAATATCCCTAACAATCATCTGCTGCAAAATAATAGAACATATAATCACCTAACATCATGAAACATGCAGAGGTAAATAACATCCTATACCCACTACAAAATGGCTTCAGGAGTAAAAGATCATGCGAAACACAACTCCTTGAATGTATCGATGACATCGAAAAACATCTGGAAAACGGAAAACAATCAGATCTGCTAATATTGGACTTTTCAAAAGCTTTTGACAAGATGTCCCACAGTTTACTCCTCCATAAACTACACCATTATGGCATTCGAAGTAAAACAAACAAAAGGATAAAGGAATTTCTCACCAACAGAACACAAGTAGTAGTTGTTGAAGGCGAAACATCTGACAAAGTGAAAGAAGAATCCGGAGTACCACAAGGATCAGTATTGGGACCCAGTCTCTTTCTTTTGTACATTACCGACCTACCAGAAGGCCTACACTCCACATTGAGACTGTTGGACGATACTGTGATCTATTTGACCATTTCCTCAGACAACGACTGCCATAAACTCCAAGAAGACCTGGACAAACTGGCAAAATGGGATAAACTTTGGAAAATGGAGTTCCATCCTGAAAAATGCAGCGTCTTCACAGTCACAAAAAAAGAGCCAATCAAATGGGACTACAAACTCCACGGCCATACTCTGGAGCATGAAACATCGATTCAATACCTGGGCTGCACCATTGCAAATGATCTAGATTGGGGAGAACACATTAACAACATCACAGGAAAAGCCAACCGAAGCCTTGGTTTCTTACATCAAAACCTCCACATTAGCTCAAAATCCATCAAAGAGCATGCCTATAAAATATTAGTAAGACCGTAAATAGAATACGCCACGACAGTACGGGACCCATAACAGCAAAACCACATAGATAAAATTGAAAAGGTACAAAGACGAGCTGCACGATATGTAACCAGCAGACAGAGAAAGAGATCAAGTGTCAGCAACATGATAACTGAATTAGGATGGAAAAGCTTACAAACAAGACGAAAAGAAGCTCGACTTATCATGTGTTACAAAATAACAGACGACATTGTAGCCATAGACAAGAGTAAATATCTACAAAAACCAACAAGAATCTCTAACCGGACAGGACACCATACTAACCTATTACAGCCAACCACCAAAGACTGCAGAAAATGGTCCTTCTTCGTAAACACCGTCAAAGATTGGAACAAACTGCCACCGGATATCGCCACAGCAAAGTCTCTTGAGATATTCAAGTCTCAAGTGACCAAAACCTCAAACTAAATCAACAGAACAATTTGTTTTAACCTGTTTTTAATCATGCGCAACTTGCCAGAATATTCTTCATGTTGATTGTGGGCAGTATTTGGAAGAAGAAGAATAAACTATAGTCAAACCCGATAAGGCATAACAGCTAGGCATGAGTCAGATGCATTCCTTCACTTCGAATGATTTTTTATGTTTCATCAATTGCAAATTTTATACAAAGATATACGTATTTCATGTGAATATCAAAGTACTGCATAATAAGCTATTGATATCCCACAGGTATAATATATATTGCTTATACACTACTCTTTAGTACTTATAATACTTGCCACCAACTCTAGCTATCTCGTCAGCAATAAAACCATTCTCTTGGGATGTGTCTACACTGACTAATTTTGCTGAGCGTCCCTTACAATCGGTCTAAGGAATATAAACAAATTACATCAAAGTAAACGTAGATGCAAATCGAATCAGTTCTTTAAAAATTTGGGCAATACAGATCAATATTGAAATAAGAATACGCAAGATTTTCACTGAACAATTTTGAAATAAGGTATAAAAAACAAAGGTCGTTTACGCATATAAGCAAATAATCAGCAGGATACAAACCTTTCTTTTTAGTTCAATTTGGACTATATATATTTTGATCGGAAACATTTTCGCATAAGAATGTTATAAGAGATTTCAGAACTAGGAGAATTGTGTTCTATTTATGCTATAGCCTTTTTATTGCACCAGATGCGCATTTTGACAATTAATGTCTCTTCAGTGATGCTTGAGGCCAAAATATTTTGAAAGTCAAAAACCCTATACAAACGTTGAAGAGCTAACAAAAAGCACCAAAGGAACAAGAGTATAGCGAACCATGAACAAGTAATTTAGAAATAACACGAGTAGAAATATCTTCTTCTTAAGCAATTGGTATGGTAGTTCCTATTTAGTTGTATCAAAGATACCCTGCATAGTTCAAGTACATAATTCATACATATCAATTACTTTAGGGACTTCTAACATTATGTAGAGAAGCCTCTTACTTTAGGGACTTCTAACATTATGTAAAGAAGCCTCTTACTTTAGGGACTTCTAACATTATGTAAAGAAGCCTCTTACTTTAGGGACTTCTAACAGTATGTAAAGAAGCCGCTTACTCTTGGGACTTCTAACATTATGTAAAGAAGCCTCTTACTTTAGGGACTTCTAACATTATGTAAAGAAGCCTCTTACTTTAGGGACTTCTAACAGTATGTAGAGAAGCCTCTTACTTTAGGGACTTCTAATATTATGTAAAGAAGCCTCTTACTTTAGGGACTTCTAACAGTATGTAGAGAAGCCTCTTACTTTAGGGACTTCTAACAGTATGTAAAGAAGCCTTGCTACTGTTTTATGGTTTGAATGCGTTTACCCAAAGTTTTAACATTTTGTTGATATGTTATGATAAATGTAACCACATTTCCCTGATTTTACTTTCAAAAAGTGTAATCCGAGACTTCATCAACATAATATTTAAGTAATCTTAACATATCTAACTATCTCACTGACTCATTAAGTAGCACGTAATCCTTATGGTTATGACTACAAGTATTGACATATAAAGGAGACAAAATATGTTTTGACTGTGTTAAAATTTTCCTTATCCAAGGACGTAACAAGCTAATGTTAACATTTCAAAATGACCCACGCAATATAGAGAGAAGCAATTTACCCTGGTGATCTAAACTAGCAGTAAATGTATATCAAAGAAGACTTCAAAGTAACATCCGTTATAAACAAAATTACATGCTTTGTCGTTCTTAGCATACCACCACTCGTAATTCAAAGTATTGGAAAACAGGAAGTACGAGGTAATTCTGAGCTAACATATTACAACTCATCATTACCAAGCTGCTAACTAAATATGATGTAATTTTGTTCAGTAGTACGTGAAATATAAGCGTGACTAAAACTTCAAAGTTCAATTAACATATCAAAAATTGAAAGTTTTAGAAAACATGAAGTCGTTATCTGATAGATTCGAAAAGTTCGAACACGAAGCAACTCGTCATTATAAAGCTGCTTACCGAATATGAAGTCATTTCGTATATTAGTACTAGAGGAAAGTGTGACGGAAATATTTGTCGGACGAACAGAATAATTGACGGATGGACAAGATGAATGCCATACAACCGTCACTGCTAGATTGGCAGTCTACAAATGATGTTTTGTTGATATATTGATTACTACACAATAAATGATGACTTTTGCGGATAAAACCTTGTGTCTTCCTAAATAGATGATGTGTTCTGTTTTATTATATGAAAAAAAAAAAAAAGAATTAACGAAAATACCGAACTTCAATGTAAATTGAAAAGAAAATACCCATAAAACCTCACAAAATAAAACGTTAGACTATATTAATCAACATAACGAATGGAAAACAACTGTCATTTTCCTTACTTGGTACAGGTATTTTCCGAAGAAAATTGTGGGTTAAACCTGGTTTTTTGGCTATCTAAACCTACACTTTGATGACAGTTGTTAATTCCGTTATATTGACCAAATTCGGTGAGCAACCCAAACTGTGTAAACATGAAACTATTTTCGAAAATTAGTTTGATTCAATTTTACATTTTAAGGATACACACATTTCTTCGACATTGACTTTTTTCAAGTGTCTATCGGTGGAGTCTTAAGCTTGTATTCTGTAATTGGACCAAATTTCAATTCATTCAAATCGGGAGAAATTCGATAATTTACATCCAAAATTAAATTATAATGAAATAGATATCGTACAATGACATAAACGGAAAACTTTTGGAAAACACAGTTCTAACGCATTCAAGCATACAACCCGTACTATATTTTCCTTTTATACGGGTTATTCGAAATAATGGCATCCGAATTTTTCGTAAGAAAAATCAACAAACAACTTTTTTTTAAATAAGTTAAAAAAAACGTTACATTTTGTCTTACCGATGCTTGCTGCCAATTTAGTGAGTTTGTGCTAAAATAGTAACACGAAGTTTTAAAATGTATCCACCCAGGTTGGCATGCTCCTTCTACATAGGCAGTTAGAATAACTAAACAAAAACAACAATATAAATTATATCCGGATTAATGAAAATCTGAATATATGTTCTATACTAATGTTAACGAGGCCGGGATAAGGTACCGGTATTTGGTGTATCTATTAACAAATGTAAATATGTTAATAAAACTCAGTTTTAAGAAGAAGAAAAACAAAACAAAAAAAACAACATTGTTATCAAAAAAATATTTTGGTATCATTACCAGAGTTTTAAAAGAAAGTTTGACTATACTGGTGTTTTTCACTCAATTTATAATTGTCTGGACTTCTTCTGCTAAGAAGTAAGAGCCATGCAAAAAGGCCGTCCGTTTGACCGTTTATGGTGTAAAATACGACTTGACACCCGATCGGAATTTGAACGTTGAATCAGATGCCCTATGTGAGAAATGTATCATACTCTACACATAAAAAAAAAAAAAAAATCATCGATCGTTTTTCTTCGTTTGCCTTATATATATTATGATGTCCTGTTTCTTCAATTTTGAAATAAGCGATTAAAACCATTGTAGACTGAATGCGTTTGCTGATGCGCAATTAGGTTATGGCAAGTGTCTCAAATGACCTAACCATTAAATTTATCATCCCAAGCACTACATAATCATTACCTTATTTTAATATAGTAAACACACTTTAACGGTATGGTCATATGGTAAAATGTATATACATATTAGATCTGACCAAAAACTTACTTGCTTTGAATATCATTTAAAGTATGTGTCATAGTTTGTTCTACAAACTCACCAATGGCGCTCTAATCAAATTAAAAGATTTGGAAGGACTATTCAATTACAAAACTGAAGAGCATTGAAAATGAAAACAAACAGAAAGTTGTAGTGAACAGTCCTAGATAATAGTTTGTAGCAAATTTTTATAAAAAATATTAACAAAATCTTTATTTACCTGCTATTGATAAAAATTTAGTGAAGCCAAGGAACAACATGGCACTGTGTATTTGATTATCAATACACCTTCAGAGATAAGAAGATTATGACATACATTACTGTCCCTCAATTCTGTATTCTTTAATTTTTTAAGCCATTTTTCCCTATTCTTTGTAAATTTTGCCCATTAATCTCTTTTTCTTTATATTTTAGCACCGAATTATTATTCTCTATTCCTTATGTGTTTGCCTATTTTTCTCTATATTTTATTTTTTTTTTATCCCTTATTCTCTTATCTGTAAAACCCTATCCAGACCCTCTTATATAACAATAGGATGTGGTATAATCGACAATTGTACAACTATTGAAAAATACCATTTGACGTAGATGTAAGCAACTTTAGGTCACCGTACGGCATTCAACAATGAGTAAAAACCATAATGTATTTTAAGATAGTAATGGCCCTGACATGACAAAATGAAAAACAAAATTCAAACAAAAAACCAAAGGCCTGATTTATGTATAAAAGAATGAACGCAAAAAATATGATAGACAACGACCACCGACAACCACTAAATTACAGGCTCCTCATTTGAAACAGGCACATGCAGCACGTTTGCAAGCGTTCAACACTTCCCCTTACATTGGATATTGATGTTTTAATGTATGTTTCAGTTACTGAAACAGGTGATCAGCTTCCCCTTCAAGGACAAGTACACATAATATAGTTTTAGAATCATAGACTGTTTTGCAATAGAATTGTTACCTATTGTCATAAACTAAAGTCAAATCAAAAGATAAAAGTATGAGGTCATCAACTATACTGAGGACTACATTGTACATGCAGATTACAATAAAGGTCTAATGGAAACCTTAACAAATGTATACTTTGCAATCATTGGAATAATTCTGAGTTGTAAGTTTAAAACTTATTCATGCCATTACTTTATACGCCTTGAAATACATACAGACAAGATAATAATCTCTCGTGTAATAGCATATCCTTGAGATTAATTGACATTTTGAAATGTAGGATCACGAGACAAACGATACAATGAAATTTCACAAAATAGCATTTAAATAATAAAAGAATGGCAGAGTTATGTTGCTGTTCTCCATCTTGAAGATTGCGGGACAATCTTTGTTACGAGACAGTCTGATACTCTTATTGATCAACTTTTTTATTATTTTGATATGATATTTTGCTTTGCAACTAGTCGTTTAAAAAAATGTCCTGATATTTTGTTTCGATTTTTCAGAATAAAAGTAATGTCTACCTTTGAAACACAGAGACATTAAAATCTTGACTATTGCAATCTAAGGAATGTCAAAATAACACTAATAGTATATCACCGAGGTCTGCATAATAAAGTGGCTCCAAACTCAAGTAAAGAAAAATATAACAGTTAACAACAATCACTTCACTCAAAACCAAAGACTGAGCAACACTCCACAAAAAGCGAGGGGAAGTTAATTGAGCCGAGAGAACAAACATGTCATGCTCTACTATTGACATTCGCCGTATTTATATACGACACTATGTATCAAATATCTGTAATGTATCTTTGGGTCATTGTTATTTATATTTTGGTATAATTCTTTTCTATTGCAGCGCCACCTAGATATTTGGCCCAGGAAAGTATTTGTAGAACAGGATGGGTTTACTTTGATTCATCTTGTTATTACTTCGGTACTTCTCATCATATAAACTGGAAACAGGCCGCGGTATCTATTATATTTTTAATTCTCATATCAAAACTTTCTTTGTGTATTTACTATATGTATTAGATGTAGGCTTCTCGTATCTGAGTGGCGTCAACCCAGAAGATGTAGGCTTCTCGTATCTGAGTGGCGTCAACCCAGAAGATGTAGGCTTCTCGTATCTGAGTGGCGTCAACCCAGAAGATCTGAGTGGCGTCAACCCAGAAGATATGAGTGGCGTCAACCCAGAAGATGTAGGCTTCTCGTATCTGAGTGGCGTCAACCCAGAAGATGTAGGCTTCTCGTATCTGAGTGGCGTCAACCCAGAAGATATGAGACGTCTACATCTTATTTACATGTTAGCAATAAATAATTATTTTATCTTTTCTCTTGTTTTAAAATAGCAATTGGTTTTGATAAAACAGGAATAATGTCATTATCTCAAATTTTCAAGATGCATTTACACTTTTAGTAGATCTTTTATAATTATGAATTTGGAATGAAATCTTAATTGCGTCTATTTTTCTGTCATGAAATTGATATTTTATCACTGCTTTTGTATGCCAATATGAATCGCTGTACTACTATCTTGTTATTTTCTGGTTTAATGGCCAAAACCTGAACTTTTTTTGCTGATAAATGATAACACTTCTATGTAAATGTGCATTTTGGGGCCCTTTATAGCTTGCTGTTCGGTGTGAGCCAAGGCTCCGTGTTGAAGGCCGTACTTTGACCTATAATTGTTTACTTTTAATACATTGTGACTTGGATGGAGAGTTGTCTCATTGGCACTCATACCACATCTTCTTATTTATATATATGTTCTTCTTGAAAAGAAAGTCATTTCCATCACCAAAAGACAACAATAAAAGTTTACGAAGAAATTGGTTTTAATTACTGATGATTACAAGCGTCCATATCGTATTATGTCATTGAACAACAAACTGATTGAATATTAATAGGTTGCAATATGGTTTGGTCGCGTGTTCATTGTTAATGATGTTTATTTTTAGTTTACTTGTATTGTTTAAGAGCTTTTCTTTGATTTCTTTTCATAGATATAGGAAGATGTGGTGTGAGTGCCAATCAGACAACTCTCCATCCAAATAACAATTTATAAAAGTAAACCATTATAGGTCAATGTACGGCCTTCAACACGGAGCCTTGGCTCACACCGAACAACAAGCTATAAAGGGCCCCAAAAAGTACTAGTGTAAAACCATTCAAACGGTAAAACCAACGGTCTAGTATATATAAAAACGAGAAACGAGAAACACGTATAAATTACATAAACAAACGACAACTACTGTACATCAGATACATACATTTTGACTTTGAGATGAAGAACAGCAAAAAAAGCGCTGTTCCTTTGCTTGTTGTATGTTTTTTTGTTGTTGTGCATTTACAGATTTTGTGTCATGGATGGATACCACATATCCTTTGTTTTTCTATTATATTAACGGAGTTTGTTTCTCGTGCTGTGTGGAGGCCGTAGAAAGTTTCCCCGTGCTTGATATGTATGCTCTTCTGTATTTTTAAAGTTATATGGTGTATTTTTTCTTGAGATAACTTTTCTTATGTGTTCTCTCAATTTTAGGCCAGTTTATTTAGTAAAATTTTAATAAGACGCACACCACCTATTCTTGGCCCTCATTCTAACCACGTTAAATTTTTCACTTCAAAACATTTTATGGAAGCGGGATCAGTATACCTGTATTTATACATCAGACCGTACTGCACTGGTTACCGGAATTTTGGATACACCAAACTAGGCACTTCATATCTGAGAAACAACCTATATATATGCCCTCAATTTTAGAATTGAATCATACACTTTTGTATTATTCAAAATTATCAGTAAATTGTGTGTTCTACAAGGATCACCAGTCCTTCACCTTTCATCTGATACCTTAATTACTAAAATATATGCTACATAATTTAATATTTACACCTGTGCGTAGGAACTATTTTGTTTTAAATGTACTACTTTCCAGTATTCTCTTTTTCGACCGGGCATGATTGGGTGGTATTACATCTAACAAAGTCTATCCAAATTATTTTTGCAAAGAATTCCGCTTAAGCCGGTGCTAGGGGCCGTCTTAAAGTTGCAGTGAGGTGAGAGTTTGTTTGCTCCGTGTTGAGGTCTCACTGTGACTTTGAGATGAAGAACAGCAATAAAAGAGCTGATCCTTTGCTTTTTGTATGTTTTTTTGTTTTTTTGTTTTTTTTTTTTTTTTTTTGTTGTGCATTTACTGAATTTGTGTCATGGATGGATACCCCATATCCTTTGTTTTTCTATTATTGTATTTAAAAAAAAACAACAACATTAGTTATATATATTTTTCCTCTCTCTTGATCAGTTTCTCTGTACAAAATATAAATTACTTTTTTGTTATTTGTATCGTTTGTGAAAGTGGTATGAGTGCCAATGAGACAACTCTCCATCCAAGTCACAATGTATAAAAAGTTAACAATTACATTGTATAGGTCAAAGTACGGCCTTCAACACGGAGCCTTGGCTCACACCGAACAGCAAGCTATAACGGGCCCCAAAATGACTAGTGTAAAACAATTCAAACAGGAAAAACAACGGTCTAATCTATATAAAAAAACGAGAAACGAGAAACTCCTATGAACCACACCAACAAACAACAACCACTGAACAACAGGCTCCTGACTTAGGACAGGTGCATTGTCTTAATAAATTATTTTTCCCTAGTTTTGGATTTTTAGTTTGACCTCTGCACATCATACTGATATGCATAAGGGAGCTACCATTTGATTTTATGGGTGGGAGGGGCTAGGATGAAATTTGAAATAAAAGGCAGGACAGGAATTTTGAGTGAAAAAAAGGCAGGAGCCCCCTCAAAAAAAAAAATCAAATGGTAGCTCCCTAACAACAAAAATAGTGTTAATCAAATGAAAGCCCACAGTCAGTTATTTACTTCTTTATTTGGTTACAGTAATCTAATTTGGCTATGATAAAATAAGCCATGTTCCATTTTTTAACCACAAATTAAAACCTTTACTAAATTCTTCCACAGATACAAAGATTTGGTTTGCAAGTTTGACTGTACCTGTAGAAAACTTATTTCAAACAGAATAGCACGTCTTAATTTTTACGGTGATGTTGTTCCGAGCCCGGAAATTAAGATACGATCCGGATAAACTTATCAATCTTTTAAATAAACTTATTCTAAAAGGTTACCAATTCAACACTGTATATGATCTTTGAATATTGTTTTTATTGGTATAAATATAGATTTTGTTATGGGTAATTCTTATATGATGTGCTTCTTTCGCTTTGTAAAAAACAGCGTGATAAAATTCTCGATATATCAAAACTAAACGCAGACTCAGAGATGTACATATTAATGGCTGTTATTATTTACCTCCAACGTAAATCCACATATATCGTAACCTAGGTGCAAACACTATGTGGATTTCGTTTTGTTCAAATTGAAATTGAAAAAGAAACTACAGAACCCGTTACCGATATTCCTATTCTAATGCATAACAAAAAGAAATAATGCATAAGCTCTTAAAAGGTATAAGATAAAAATAAAATAAGAATACACGAAATTTCATGAATGATCTTGGCGCAAAACATGACGTCATACGAATGAAAACTCTCAAGCTGAATATTATTCCGTTACGTGTATGCTCTAAATTCGGATAATATCGCATTAAAATGGAGTTTTGAGGTAGGTTTTGTTTCATTTTCTATTCTATTGCATCATTCGCACATTCATGGATTTCAGCAGGTCAACATGTCGGCTCATTCCTTTAGTTAGTTACGACATGTCAACTGTGGATTTGACAGTAAATAGTAGCCAACGAAAAAAAAAAGTTGGGTTAAGAATTATAAGGATTGAACACCTTTTTTTTTTTAGTGGTTATTTAAGAAATAATTCATACAAGCCTAAGATTTATTTGAAATTTGTAGCTTTTATCTTACAGGGGTAAAATAGAACAGCCATACACACGGCAATCTCACCTTCGCTTCAGTTTTTCAAATTACCGTATCCTCGTGTGATGTGTTTTCGTACTAATAACAATAGATGTATTTACACTTGTATGCAAATTTGTCCGCCATTACGTAAAATCACACAGGTTCCGTAAACTTTGACATCATAATTCAAAACATATGACGTCACAATTAAAAGCGATTGTTGCCTGACGTCAAAGGTGATTCGGAGTAGATCTAAGGTCATTCGGAGGCAACATATAGCTAAATACCAAAAGTGTAAATACGTTTATTTTCACTGCTTACGGTTTTCACTGTTGAGTTTTTATTCACGTGTGTACTCAAATTTTAAAAGCATGTTCTGTCGAATGTTTTTAGGTATCTAGATTTTTTGTCAAGGCTTACTACGATTTTTTACTGTTTCCGATTACTTTGCGATTTTCGAATGTCAAAAATTGGCGTCATATGTTTTCGTATGAATTAAAATTGGATCAGTACACGGACAGGAAATGACTATAAAATCCGGAAATGAGTATTTTCTAAAGTCGTGGTTCTGATGATCGCTTGAATCATAAAAAAAGTTATTGAATGCTTTTCAGTATTAAAAATAACTAGTAAATAGTTTTAGGTTGGTGTTTCGTGTGCTGAAATTGTAACATTGTGATTTATTTCAGATTGGCACTGGATTTCTACAAAGGACATTATTTTTTTGAAAATAAAATGCAGTTTTCAAAATTTGGGATTAAATGTAAAAAGTTAAGACTGTTTTCATCTTTATGTATCAAGGATGTATAAAAAAGAATTGTCAATAGAATATTGAATAAATGGATTTTGAACAACCATTTTATATAAGAACCATGATAATTTTAACTCGCCGGTTTGTAATAAAAATGACCAAAAAAACACATGACAGTCACATGTCTTGAAGATCCGGTGTCTGTCAGGCAGACGATATAGCTATACTTCATGTAACTCCTCAGAATTTTTCTCAACAACTATTCTAGTGATGCGTATTTTTGACATTAAATAAAAATGGCTGAACAGGTAAGTTTAATTTAATTAGTTCTTCCGTCTTTAAAAGCGACTTTGAATATGTCATACATTTGTCACGTTGTAGTGTTGTTGTTGTTCCAAATATAGAAACAGAAAAACACGCCACAATGTACGCGTCAGTTGAACGGCAAACGCCTGAATCTGACAGATAAAGGTCAATCTGTCGACACAAAAAGTACCCGTATGTAAAATGTTTACGCCCACAAACAGCGCCACCTATAATTTTTTCTTCGGCGACTTTGAGAACGATGCTCCGTTCTGTAGGAAATTAAAACATTAAATTAACTCAAACATTGAAAAGTAATTACAGAAAACAAATTAAAAGATATATTTTCACATGACTGGTTATGCATGATACGATGGCAATGTGCGCAATCTCCTTTAATCCAAGATTGAAAAATAGTTTTGTTCCTAACTCAAAATGGCGGATTCAATGTTTACATTTTTCCATCACAACAAGAGCTGACACAAAAGCGTGGCCGGGGATAAATTTGCATATTATTTGTTGTGTAGGGTAGCTTATCCAATGGCATTTACTGTTATATAAATGGCTATACGTTACCATCCATTGTAACAAAAGTGGGTGTGTTTTGTGTGCACACCTCAGGAATGCTGTGTATTCATATTTGTACGGTAAAATCAATGTTATCTTCATTATATGTCCATGCATACACAAGTCATAACAACAAATACATTTTTTTATAAAACTTATAATGTAAAGTGACATGTTTAATTCCATGCTGTAGCAAAAATTCGTGTAAATAAAGCTGATCCGTTTAAATTCAAGCACAACAGACAAACACGTGGTCGTTCATTGATGTTTGTTTACTTAAATTGCACGTTGTTGTTACTGAACATACTTATTGTGTTATTATAGTTTAAGAGCAGATATAATTAATCTTACAATTGCATTTTAAAACTTTCAAGAGTTATATAATACACCTTGCTTAAGAAATATGTCTGGATAGGTCCAGGGACTTACTTAAACTAGGTCCTTACAAAAAAAATGAGACTGTAATTACCATATTTACTTTGCATTTGATATTTTTCATATGCATGTACATAGAGGAAAATAGAGACATACTTGGGTTTAATTCCCACCATAGGCAGTAATTTTAATAGGTTGGAGCAAATAGGGCAGATTGACCAAAATGCTACAAAATGTAGTGTCTCACACATCTTTTTTTTCTAAGTATACAGCAGCTCCTCTAAGGATTAGTAAGGGAGCACTTTATATACAGTCCAGTGGCTAATTCCTCTCTATTTTCCTTATTTATATTATTATATTTCTTATATTCTCTTGTAGTAAGCCAAAAAGCTATAATTCCTCTTTTTCCTAATCTGTCTATAAATAATGAAAGTTTGTATTCATTGTTGATGTTTGTAAAGTGACTTATAACTGCTAACAGACACATTTATTTGGACTCTGGTGGATAGTTTTAGATTGTTATCTCATTTGCAATCATACCACATCTCTTTATTTTAGAACATGTTAAGTATTTGAAGTAAATGACTAACAAACATTAAATCATTTGAAAAAATAGTTCTGCAATGATTATGCATGAAAAATAAAATTGTATTAATGGTGTCACTATGTTTAAAATGACCACTGTAATTGTGAACTGCCATGACTGTCTTGTGCAAAATTTCATTTTAATAAGTTCCTAATGAATAGTATATAGATGTATAAAAACACATGTATGTACTGATTCCAGGCTATCAATTCAAAAATAATTGATGTTTTTTTAATTAATTGAATAATAACTTATTGCAATTATCATGATCATGATGATAATACAAACTAGCATTCTTAAATAGTAATAATCCAGTTATGTCATAAAAAAGAAATTTTTTGGTAAAAGTTAGCAAAATTGTCAGAATTTCAACCACATTTAGGCCAAGAAACTTATTTTTTTAAGCATAGAGGTTGATAAGCTCAGTACTGTAAATTCAGAAATTATCATGAGGTTTTAATTAACATATTAAAGTAAATAAAGTGATTAAATTGATTATCGCAATAATAAGAACTTGCATTCTGATTTGAAGATTTTTCTAATATCAGAATAATAATTATCTTATTTTGTCCATTATTCAAAAAATTCTGAATATACTGTATTTAAGTCAGCTTTGTTTTTGTTTTGTATTTCAACTGCCAATGCATTTTAGAGCAGTTCAATGTGAATTTGGTTTAAATTTGAAGTTGATTCAGTATACTTTGACATATAAATTTATAAATTAAAATAACACTCATTTATTTAAAAAAAATTGCATTTTCATACTTTATTAACTACGTTATATCTTTATTCTCATAAAGCCAATGCATGACATCAGTACAGAGATAACAACAATAACTATTTACAATATATACAAAACAAGGAGAGAGGTTACAAAAGTCACTAGCCAGGAGGACAAATAAAAGTATTAATATTTTTTATAAATGAACAAAGCTTCTTCAGGACTGGTTTTCGTGTACTCGACATAAGTTCAGAAAATTTAACTGTATTATGTCGTTGTACAAAATAGGAGGATAAATACTCTGTACGTTTTTTATCAAAAAAAGTACATTCAAAAATATAGTGATATTCGTCCCCAATTTGTCGATTATTACATTGATGGCAAATACGGTTTCTCTTAATATGTTTTGCCACCTTCCTGCTTCAATCGGCAATTTATTATTAGTCGTTCGAAATCGACAAAGAACAATGGCATCTTTAAAGTCCAAAATATTAAAATATTCCTCAAATTCCCAGTTTTCTTAAAATTTTGTAGTTAATAGCTTTTGATGAATTTTGGATTAGCGAATTCCAATTCTGAAGAAACTGGTCTAAACAGCTTAACTAATCATTCATTATTCAATCAATAATTTAATTAAAGGAGTCAACAGTTATTTTAGGACTTTTGAATTCAAATTTAAGAAAAAATCCAAAAACTTGTAATAATAGAAATAATATGAACTGCATGATATCATATTGCATTACAGCTTTTGTTCAGTTTTCTTTGTATTGATTAATTTATAATGTTTTAAATCCCTTTCTGGCCTTTTGTTTTTAAATTTTTTTTTCTCTTGATTTAGAGCGAGGAACAGAACTTGTACATCTTATATAGTTTCTTATATAAAAGCAGGTATAATAAGAAAAAAAGATAATTCTGTCCACTGCAAATTATCTTTTTTTTCCATTCAATATTCACAAATTTGAAGTATGTATTGTGTGCATTTTCTTTTTATCCATATTGTATTTTAATGTAATGCAAATTTATATTGTACTGCTGATGAACCCCTCTTGTATATAACTTTTTGGCATGAAATCAAAATATATATTTTTCTGTTATAGGGAATAATCCCTACTCTTTTATAAAAAAGCTGGATCTGCTGAAAGGTTCTTGCTTTTCTCAGAATTTGCCATATGCATTGTTACATCAGGAAAAAAGGCTACCAATAATTTAGCCTAATAATCAATGATGTCACACAGAAAGAACCCATCTGTTTGCAGATCATAGTAGAAAAAAAAGATAGTTGGTAACATAAATTAACTGTTTAAAAATATCAAGAGAAACATTCCCATACAACATATCTGTCAGAAAGTTATTTCGCCACTCTTAACAGAGAAATCTTAAATATGTATATTGATAAGCAAGACTTGCATCTTGAAAACTAAAATGTCTAGAGGAGAGAACTATTGTTTCTCAATTGATGCTGTGTTAGAATGTATAATATCACTCTTTTTTCTCCATATGATCAGCATACAAAGTGACAAAGAACCTATAGATAAGTTCTTCAGGCTAAATAACTTTGTTTAATCTCATTTCTGGTGCAACATTTTCAATGCACCGTAGTAAAACTTTCTATTTTAGATACTTTATTTATATATATAAATTGAATTAATTAAAGTCTAATTTTAAAGGAAATTAATATTAAAACTGTTCTACTATTATATATTAACATTCTACATGAACAAACACTGAGTTTATTTTCATAAGCTTTCTAAGAATATTGATACAAAGAAAGTAGAACAAATACTATTATTCCATCTATCAAAAGAGTGTTTGAGAATATACTATGTATAGCAATTTATAAGTCCAAGTTTCAGAGAAAGTTACTTATCTATAATTTTGTACTTTGGAAGTTTCAAAACCTGAAATTACTTGAAAAATGTCATATTCAACTATAACAGAACTATTTTGCTGTTACATGAGTAAAGGAACATGCAATATGGAATAGTTATGCAAGAAAGTGTCGAAATATAACTTCAATCATTAATTTTACTCGAATTTACTGTTTTGAACTTGCAATTTCCTACGATGCATGTACGGAGTTATCTCCTTTGATCTCCGCTTCGCCACGAATAAGCTGACACAAATTCGTTGCCGGGAATTTGGGATCAATAATGAATAAAATAAGAACCAGAAAATGATTTTACTTCATATTTTATACCCTCCATACGTTACCAAACCCATTTAAGGAATAATTCGGGATTTTCCGTAGACCTACGCAAATTTTCTAAAAAATTCCACTTCCATCGTCGTTTTAGAATACTTTTACAACACCTTTCTTAAATAAGTATACAGAATAATGAAGCTTATTTACTCAAGATTTGGACACTACAAGTTTTATTTATGTACGAGTTACAATAAGACGATACGAGGTAAAAACCACGAGGTGTACACGTTCACAAAAAAAGGTAAACTCTGACCTTTATCACGTGACCAATGTCTTGACCTTAGACGCCATTAAATCGTTTGCCGTTCAACTGCGTGTGCAGTCGAAACTGACGAAATGTGGTTGATACGAAAACATATGACGTACGAAAACATATGACACGACGATATTTGTCCTATTAGAATCGAAATAATTAATGCAAAGCCATAGATTTGTTATCATTTTCACATGGCCTGGGCCGTTATATTCGATAATTTTATCCCTCGCTAACGCTCGAGATAAAATTCGAATATAACAGTCCAGGCCATGTGGAAATTTCCAACAAATCTATGGCTTGCATGAATTATTTCTTAATTCTAATATGACGTGCTTCTTTTGCTTTGTAAACAACAGCGTGGTAAAATTCTATTATTTTATTTTGATTTTATACATTTTTTTAAGATCTTATGCATTAATATGTACATCAGCGTTAAGTATAGATATATCGAGATTTTTATCACGCTGTTGTTTACAAAGCGAACGAAATACGTCATATTAGATTTGATATTTTAGTCTTAGATACATGATTTTTTATTAGTTGTTATTGGCTTTAAACTAGCTGTCAGTAACTGCGAGTACTCTTAGATCTGTACGTTGTGTCTTTTTTTTTTTGTATTTAGGGATGTATAAATACCCTGCCACGTCCGGTCTGTGTGTTTTTTTTTAGATGTTTTTCTGCTTTGTATCGATCTGACGAGTTAAGCCCTTTTCAATTGATTTTGATAGTTTTTCTTATATTGTGCTGTAACACCACTGTCCCAGGTTAGGGGAGGGTTGAGCGCTCACAAACATGTTAACCCCGTCACATACTTTATGTGCCTGTCCCAAGTCAGGAGCCTGGAGTCGGTTTCACAAAAAAAAACTTACGACTAAGAGCAATCATACCACATCTTCTTATTTTTATATGGTGAAAATATCTTAGCATGTAAATGTTGCATGATTTTTACATTTTAGACTTTGTGTCAAACTAGAAATACCTATTTGGTTGCCATAGAAACAGAAGCAGAAAACAATTTTATACATACAGAGGTGAAAAGGCGTGGAGGTATAAAAAAATCTATATAAAATATTGAATATATAAAACAAATCTTTAATTAAGGCAATTTGTTTTTTAAATGTAAAGATCATAAGAAAGTAAATTATGAAATGTTCCCTTACATTGACAAAATCAACTGTTTACTCTCTTCAGCTTCATTTAGCCAAATATGACACGATATCGAGTTAACAATTCGAATTTAATGGACCACTTAGACTTTATGGGTTTTTTCTCGTCATTGGTTCTAGGTTTACAATACTCAAAAATCCAGAAGTTGATTAATATAAACCTAAAATAATAAATAATAACAAAACGTTTAAATGTGCGTCGGTATGAAAATTTTGGATATATAAGAATATTTTGAATAAGTAAGGCTTCACTATTTGAAGAATCTGAAGGTCCTTGAATAGTAATGAACGAAATGCTTGCTTTTAAGTACATGGCTAGACTTATGTTGTTGTTCAAATTCAAGAACACTGTAAAAATGTTAAGATATAATAATAAAATCAACCAAGGTTATCAAAACCATGCATATGGGTGTCGTTATTGCGTAACAACAGTAACAAGTTGAATCTACAGACTTCTTTTAATGCAAATATATGTAAAATGAGACATCTTTGATGTATGTATATACAGTGTCTTAAATCTCTATTTCTCTTCAACTTCAACCAAAGAAAAAGAATATCAGGCATAAATATGTGAAGAATACTAGTAAAATGCATACATGATCAGTGGCAGAATTCAATATTTACAACTGGACGTTTAAAACAAACAATAATATCACAGGACATATACTTGTTGAAAGATTATATGCCATAGATCTTCAAAAACATTGCTCTTCAGGTGGTTATTGGCTAGGCGGCTCAGACGAATTTGTAGAGGGACAATGGGAATGGGCGTCAATCGGAAAACCATTTGTTTATACAAACTGGTACCCGAAGTCACCAGATAACCAACTTCATCACCAGGACTGTCTCATGACGAAGGGTACCTTTCATAATGGATGGTGGGATGACGTTGATTGTGACCAAGTTGGATATTTCATATGTGAGGAAAAGTAAGTAGATTATTTGTTAATATATTTGTGTCTAATATAAAAATAAGCAGACGTGTTTATGCTTGCCAATGAGACATCTGTCCACCAGAGACCAAATAACGTGGATGTAACCAACTATACGTCACCGTGCGACCTTCAACAATGTTCAAAACCATATCGTGTAGTAAGCTATAAAAGGCCCCGGTTTCTATATAATATGTCAAGGTCTAAATCGACATAAGTCAAAGAATGGTTGTGGATACAATTAACAGAAAGTATCAAAGATATGACGTCATCAACAAGTTCTCCAAACACAACTACTTTCAATTTTCCTTACCTTTGAGAGGCATATAGACATATACATGTATGTTGAGGGTGTAGAAAAGAAATTAGTTTCTTTGCTAGTTAGACCAAGATATCAATATAACCTTTCCAAACTATCCATTGAAAGAATAACAATATTTTTTTGATTTTTTTCTAGCCAATCAAACCATTCAAACTACGCATTGGAAGAATACAATATTTTTTTCTAAGCAATCAATCCATTTACTGTATGTTTTTGAAGAATAACAAACTTTTACTAGTCCAAATAATTATGACGTCTTGAAAGGCTATTATATTCTTTTTTTTTGCTTTGACGCCTTACAGCGACGCTGTTGTCTTTATCTACCAAATATAGTAAAAGAGTGATAATTCGTGCAATGTCGATTTCATGTCGCGTCATTTTCTTCAAAATTTGGGGTTCGTTTAGGGATGGAAATGAGTTTTATATTTTGTATAAACATTTTCATAACTATAAATGTAGCTATTTTTAGCTGCAGTATTAAAAACAATATTAGGTCAATGTCAGAAAAAAGGGATTTTCTCGCTGTGTTGAAGACCCATTGGTGGCTTTCGGCTGTTTTCTGCTCTTTGGTCGGGCTGTTGTCTCTTTGACACATTCCCCATTTCCATTCCCAATTTTATCAACATTATATTTGTCATATTCATTCGTTATTTTCTGTTTAATATTTGAATAGCGTATATTCATTAAATTCGCAAAACATTCGTGTTGGTCATGTTTCAAAACGATCAACTATATATTCGATTATTTAACTTTGATACAGTGGTACATTTTTTTTGTGGTAAAACGAAAGCGGTGATTTTATGGCCTACGAGGTTTACAAAGATTTTCAAAATTTTTCAATCGATATTTTTATTTAATTTCTTTCAGTTTGAGAGGACCAGTAATTGGATGACCACAGTAGTAGACGAAGAGAAGGAGGATATAAATGCAATAAACACTTTTCAAATTATATTGACGGTTTTTAATCAACTCTTTGTCGTCATGACATATTCTACTTCAAACATACAAATATAGAGGTTGACCATTTGTAAGCGACAGAAAGTTTCGTGTGTTACACCCAAAAAATCGCTCTCAACATTAAAGAGAGACAAAAGATACCACAGGACATTCAAACTTACAAGTGGAAAATAAACTGACAATTTCATGGCAAAAAAACGAAAAACGATCAATAGACAAACATCAGTATACAAAAATCAACATAGAAACTAAAGACTGAGCAAAATGAACCCCACCTCGTGTCCGTGTCTAAATTTATGTAACAAAAATTTAATCAGTTGTGCGTTTGAAAGTACAGAAACGCCATACAGACACGGAAATTGACAGAAAAACTATCTAGATCTAATATTCACAACGTGGTTACAATATTATGGCCATATAATATGATAAACATTCTAAACAGAAGACATGACCGGAATATTTGTAGTGACAGTGGTAACGCAGACAAAGACCTCATTGCCAAACACAGCAGTGGAATGTGATTTGGACAATTCTTTTACCAATGTGTTTGAAGTGATGATTATAACTTACATCAAACATGGATGTCTGCCTGTTCAAACCTGTTTGCTTTGCACTTTTTCATGTTTAGCAGGATCATATTTATTTGATCAGACTACTCGAAGTTGTAGGTTTTGCTACTCGTTAACTACATGTATTGTCTACTTCTTGTTTTGTATAGGAAATATTGTGAAAAGATCAAACAGGGTGTCGGAGAAAAAATTGAGAAGCAAAGTTAGGTAGTAATGTATGAACTAGGATATGAGATGTATAAAAACATTAAGCACCAAAACTATGCAAATTTCTGATCGCTCGATTGCATACTTGCATAAAATTCTTTTCCTTGTTAGTAAAATATTATTCCGCCTGCCAAAAAAAAAAAACATAAAAAAACAAATAAACAAATTTCTCTCGCTCGCTACCCTTTTCAAAGGAAAGAGTCAGAAGAACTAGAAATTAAATTAGTGTGGCCTAGATGTCTTTTTCGAATCGTCAGTTAATATTGCCTGATGTTTTATTACGGGCATTGATGCTGAGCAAAATATAAAAGCGTTTTGTTTTTACTCATTGTTAGTTATGTAATTTTAAAAGTAACTAGAGACTGCTCATTACTGAATTTTAAGGGCAAGGGAATTGTACGAGGCATTATAGGACTTTGAAATACCATAATATAGTACAATCATTAAATTCTTTCAAAAGCATGATAATCTTATCGACAACGAGGTAATATTAGATCACGAAGTTGACGAGCGTTGAGAACCCAACATTCCAAAAGGTTTTGTCAAATACAGTTAAGGTAATCTATAAAATTAGTGTTTTGTAAATTTTATAACGAGCAACGGTCTTTTTTTAAAAAGTTCAGGATCAATAATTTTGTATTAGAGAGCATATTACTGGTCATAAAAATTATGTGTTTTATTTTTCCCCAAATATAAATTCAACATCTTAAAATATGACAGTTTCCAAGTTTTCTGAAGTGTAACAAGGCTCAATCATGCAAGCTAATGTTTTTGAACATCTGAAAGAATGACAGATTTGCAATATTTTGTAATTTTAGAATGATCGGGATAAAAAAAATAGCCTTATCATACCATCTCTTCCACGGGGGGTAACTTCCTATTATTTGGTATACGGGGATGTGCCAAAAATATGGGTGTAATTTTGCGCGATTTTATATAAAATGACCCTCCTATAATGATATTACATTGTAGAAGGGTCTAAATGATAATCATTTCCCGCTTGATGCACCAATAATACGTCCAACAGATAATACAATTAAATGAACATGTATACTCCACATTCTTTATTTTTCTATTATACATTCTGTATGTGCCTGTCCCAAGCCAGGAGCCTGTAATTCAAAGGTTGTCATTTGTTGATGTATATCAAATTTGTTTTTCGTTCATTGCTTTGTACATAAATCAGGCCGTAAGTTTTCTCATTTGAATTGTTTTACATTTATCATTTTGGAGCCTTTTATAGCTGACTATGCAGTATCGGTTTTGCTCATTGTTGAAGGCTATACGGTGACCTATAGTTGTACACTTCATATTTTTCATGTTGGGCCTTTTATAGCTGACTATACAGTATGGATTTTTCTAATTGTTAAAGGCCCCAGTGACCTATGATTTCTTATATCCACGTCATTTGAACTCTGGTGAAGAGTTGGCTCATTGGCAATCATACTACATTTCAGTCTTTTGTAGACGACGAAGCTGACAACGTCATGGCAACACACGAACGACGATGAAAAGACATTCAAATCCAAAAAAACACTTCATAGAAAATTAAAGCTGAGCAACACAAACCCAACCAAAACATGGGGTGATATCAGGTGTTGCGGGAGGATAAGCAGCTCCTGTTTCACATGTGCCGCCTGTCATGTAAGTTGTTCATGGGAAGTACAAATTCGGTTATAAGTCTAATTCGATAATGTAACAGTCGTGTTAATGATTACGACAACTGGCATAGATCCATGATCATCTGTAACACAGATATCCCATAACGGTCAACCAACTCGTGATGGCGTCAGTAAAACTTTCGGAGGGATGAATTTAAGTAAACGTTCATGTATTTATGAATAGAATTTTATTGATATCTGAAAGATTCACATATTAAACCATCTATTATAATTTATAATTAATAAGTAGTTTGTAGCGTCCATACAATTATCCAACAACCGGTATAGAAGCACTGAAAATAAAATAAACACAGTTAAAGGACATTGTTTATACAAGTAACTTCTTTTTTCTAATCCAAAATCTAATAATACATGATTTTGCTTCATCGACTAAGAGTATATCTACGTTACATTAATGTTGCATGCTTCAAAAAATTAGTTTACTAATTATATGTTTTTTATTCCTGAATTAAATTAAAGTTAGATTAAAAGCTTAAAGAAGACGAAAGATACCAAAGGGAACAAAAGACAATCGTGTTTGATCGCGGGTGCTCCGGAAGAGTAAGATCCTGTTCCACATGCATTGTGTAAAAACTCTTCCGTGAACACATAAGAACAATGCAACAAATAAATCAAGAACATTCTTCTTAATGCTGCTATAAATTTTAATGAGAGAAAATGCATTTTTGTACAAATCGGGAAATGGAAGTATTTAAAAACCACTGGTCCAAGATTTCATATGTAGGTCCTGGTGGAAAAGTACTTAAACTTTGAGTATAGTGGATGTCTTACAATTTCTAGTCGATGGTGCCTCAATCCAAATTTATATATTTACATGCTAGTGACAGTTTCTACGTGATAAATGCTCTGACCTCACTACTACTTTAAAATATAAAGTGAGAAAATGCATTTTTGTACAAATGGGGAAATGGAATTATCTAAAAACCACTAGTCCAAGATTTCATATGTAGGTCCTGGTGGAAAAGTACTAAAATTTTGAGTATAGTGGATGTCTTACAATTTTAGTCGCTGGTGCCTCAATCCAAATTTATATATTTACATGCTAGTGACAGTTTCTACGTGATAAATGTTCTGACCTCACGACGATGGAGGTTATGAGAGCCAATTTAGTAAATATAGCCAACTTTCAATGTTTTGATAGTGTCGCGTTCAAATTTTTGGTCTCCGGTATACTTGCTGGATATTTCAGAAATCATACGCTCCCTTTTTTCCACAATGACATACTTATACACTTTAACAATTTGCTATAAAAATCATTTTAAGAATGAGTTCTCACCTTTGTTGACAAATGAAGTTGTGACGATGGGAACATTTAACGTCATACCACGTGCCGCTCACATTTGGATTCTTGTTATAAATCACTAGACAATCATCAGCCGAATTAGTTCCTTGCCCTTGTCCTGGTGCCCAGTTAGAAAATGTAACTGTTTCCCCGCTAAATGCCCACTCCCATGCTCCCTCCACAAACTCATCTGATGCCCCGACGTAAAATATCCCTAAAAAAGTTCAAAAGTTAACATTTAGCTAGCTTTTAATTCAAATAAAATGAAACAATTATATAATTATGTTTTGGTAGTCTATAGCAGGTATAGAACAAGACCTATATATTGGACATCTAAATCTCTATCTTTGATTAGCTTATATCAACCCTATATTAATATGTCTCTTTTTATTTTGTTGCTGTGTTGATGTCACATGTTGTGTTGATGTCACATGCTGTGTTGATGTCACATGCTGTGTTGATGTCACATGGTGTGTTGATGTCATATGCTGTGTTGATGTCACATACTGTGTTGATGTCACATGCCGTGTTGATGTCACATGCTGTGTTGATGTCACATGCTGTGTTGATGTCACATCAACGTTAACTGCATGTGTGGATGATACATGTATACCAATCATCGGTCAATCACAAATCCAAATTATCCTCGTCTCATGGGTTTTCGTGCTATGAAGAATGCATTGTGACGTCACAATTTCCATTGAAAAGGCATGTTTAGTACGATTTCATATGACGTACGAAAACATGAACTGACCATAATATTCATCGACCTATATTTATATGTGTTGCACAACTGTAGAAATGACTTACGCTACCTTATTTTATAAAGCAAATCGTGAAAAAAATCTGTCTATCTATAGGAAAACTATCTTGGACCTTGACATGTGCGATCAATGTAAAAAGTCAGGAATTCGAAATGTCTTAAATCCGAAAACATGTTTCGCGCGGTTCCAAATAAATAAACTCATCATAGATACAAGGATTGAAATTTGTTATTCCAGACGCGCGTTTCGTCTACAAAAGACTGAAATTTGTTACGCCAGACGCGCGTTTCGTCTACAAAAGACTGAAATTTGTTACACCAGACGCGTGTTTGGTCTACAAAGACTGAAATTTGTTACGCCAGACACGCGTTTCGTCTACAAAAACTAAAATTTGTTACGCCAGACGCCCGTTTCGTCTACAAAAGACTGAAATTTGTTACGCCAGACGCGCGTTTCGTCTACAAAAACTAAAATTTGTTACGCCAGACGCCCGTTTCGTCTACAAAAGACTGAAATTTGTTACGCCAGACGCGCGTTTCGTCTACAAAAACTAAAATTTGTTACGCCAGACGCGCGTTTCGTCTACAAAAGACTGAAATTTGTTACGCCAGACGCGCGTTTCGTCTACAAAAGACTGAAATTTGTTACGCCAGACGCGCGTTTCGTCTACAAAAGACTGAAATTTGTTACGCCAGACGCGCGTTTCGTCTACAAAAACTAAAATTTGTTACGCCAGACGCCCGTTTCGTCTACAAAAGACTGAAATTTGTTACACCAGACGCGTGTTTGGTCTACAAAAGACTGAAATTTGTTACGCCAGACACGCGTTTCGTCTACAAAAGACTGAAATTTGTTACGCCAGACGCGCGTTTCGTCTACAAAAGACTGAAATTTGTTACGCCAGACGCGCGTTTCGTCTACAAAAAACTGAAATTTGTTACGCCAGACGCGCGTTTTGTCTACAAAAGACTGAAATTTGTTACGCCAGACGCGCGTTTCGTCTACAAAAAACTGAAATTTGTTACGGCAGACGAGCGTTTTGTCTACAAAAACTTAAATTTGTTACGCCAGACGCGCGTTTCGTCTACAAAAGACTGAAATTTGTTACGGCAGACGCGCGTTTCGTCTACAAAAACTGAAATTTGTTACGCCAGACGCCCGTTTCGTCTACAAAAGACTGAAATTTGTTACGCCAGACGCGTGTTTGGTCTACAAAGACTGAAATTTGTTACGCCAGACACGTGTTTCGTCTACAAAGACTGAAATTTGTTACGCCAGACGCGCGTTTTGTCTACAAAAGACTGAAATTTGTTACGCCAGACGCGCGTTTCGTCTACAAAAGACTGAAATTTGTTACGCCAGACGCGCGTTTCGTCTACAAAGACTGAAATTTGTTACGCCAGACGCGCGTTTCGTCTACAAAAAACTGAAATTTGTTACGCCAGACGCGCGTTTTGTCTACAAAAGACTGAAATTTGTTACGCCAGACGCGCGTTTCGTCTACAAAAAACTGAAATTTGTTACGCCAGACGCGCGTTTCGTCTACAAAAAACTGAAATTTGTTACGCCAGACGCGCGTTTCGTCTACAAAACTGAAATTTGTTACGCCAGACGCGCGTTTCGTCTACTAAAACTGAAATTTGTTACGCCAGACGCGCGTTTCGTCTACAAAAAACTGAAATTTGTTACGCCAGACGCGCGTTTTGTCTACAAAAGACTGAAATTTGTTACGCCAGACGCGCGTTTTGTCTACAAAAGACTCATTCTTTAAATAAATGATCGAACTCTTTGCCAGTTTGGTTAATACACCTTATCGCTATTTATGCCAATCCGGATAAGTTCTAAAATTACACAACTTTTTCAAACCAGTTGAAGCTATCTGGGGCTTTGTTCAAGCAATATATTGAGTATAAAACCTTTCATAAAGACATGTTTAAACCATCGTACACACATCAAACAAAGTATTTTTAAACATTGCTTCATAAACTATCAAAGTTTTTAAAGGTTCACTTTCCAAACCTTTTCCTCCCTCAGCTCATTGCTGATGTTTTTGCAATATTTGACCCAAACAGGAAGTTGCCTAAATGACTGTTTTTTTCCGGAATGGGCCAAATAGCGATAGGTGTATACAAAATGCTGTGATTCCAGGCGTGCACCCACCATATTGAAAAATGTACAATTAAATGTATATATTACATTGAAAAATATGTAATCTTAATAAAAAGTCCATATCCCTTCGCTAACAATATAATAATAATTATTGAATATCTTATCCAAGAATACAAGTATAGAAAAATATCCAACGAGACCGAACAACACATTAATTCACGAATGCGCGTAGCGCATGCGATAGTTATCAGTGCTGTTCTGTCACGAGTTGAATATTCTAATTCTTGTATTAGATATTCTTTTTATTACATTGACCATTGACTTTTGAATTGAAATAAATGATAAAATGATAGGAACTATATCTTTTTCTACGCTTTCTCAATCGTATTTGTCGTCCTAAACATGTATAAAATATTTGCCACTGGACGTTTAACAACCAACAAGTGATCAATCAATGGTATTAATGAAACGTCATCGACGACTACTTGACAACACACATTGTTTTATGACATCAGAGGAGTAAAATTATCAGATTTATTTCACGTGAAGTTATCGGTTTTTATTTCACTAGGAAATGACGATAATTTTCATTGCAACCAACGAAATAATTCACATTACCATCATGTCCTTTAAGTTTATTGTCTATCCAATCACTGACTTCCTTGGACTGAATCAAGGCTAAAACGGAGTTATGTTCTCTACATTTTCCCTGAAAACGATAATATTGAACATGTATATCATGTATATAGCTGCACATTTTCAAAAAACGGTCATACATGGAGGCATTACATATATCTAAACCGATACCAGTTCAAATATCGTGTCCAAATGGAAACTGACAATCATATGACAAAAAAAAAGTTATAGACGAAACTAATAATGATAATTCTAATTATGACATCTATATATACAGTTAGTAACTCATTTTGATTAAATCAATTTTAAATGAGGATCTGTAGATACAATATTTACTACATACAAAAACATTGACATGAGAAAAAACAGATATCATTTTTATTGACAATATCAAACCATTTTTTTTTTAATTGAAATAAAATTGAGAATGGAAATGGGGAATATGTCAAAGAGACAACAACCCGACCAAAGAGCAGACAACACTAGTAACCTTACTTTGACGATCTTCATTCAAACTTTGACAAGTGAGTAGATTTAACAAATGTCAAAGTTGCCGTTTTGCATATTCCCGTTAATTCCATGTGCTAATATGGATCAGCAGGTCAAGGTTGGCCGTATCGTGCATTCTTATTATAAAAAAAAAAATACATAATGATCCTTGTATGCAGTTGTCAATATGGACGGGTATAAGACGGACGACATTTTGAGTCAGGCGTTGGATTTGGCAGAAGTGGCTGAAGATAACGCAATATTTATAACCCAAAGTACTTACATGTATCAGTTTAATGAAGGTAATCATAAATGTATTTCACATGTTACGGTTTTATCAAAAAAAAAAAGCCCCCCTTCTTCTCAACATTACACAAACATTCATACTGAGGGATAAGTGTGTTTGGATTAGAAACCCGACGACCGGACACACTTATCATACAAAAATACAGATTGCATATGTAGGAACCCCCCTTTTTTGGACAATCCAAAAAGGGGGGGGGGAGATCCGAGGGTTGAAACCCCCTTTTTAACAATCAATGCTTTAGAATGGGGACATATGGCTGAAACCCCACCTTTTATCCTGGGTTGGCACCCCTCCCCCCGCTGGATCCGCCCCTGGGTGCCATCATTAGTCTTCAACAATCCAAACATTAATATTTATTTTATGATTAAGCCTTAATCCAAATGAAAACTATATGTTTTTAATGTATAATTCAAATAAAAGTTCTTTACATGTATATTCTTTATGATATTGCCTTATGGGATTAAAATTGTAGCTTCAAGCAAAGGCATATTTAAATTTTTTTTTTTCAATTCAAAATAGATGCTGAATATTTTTTTCGCTATTGGAAATTCCTGAAAATATGTTTTCTTAGAATGTTTTGAAACAACTTGTAGTGTACACTATTAGTAATCTCTTATGTTCATGCAATTAAAAAAAAACAATTTCTATTGTTATGAATAACAATGGACTGTGCATTCGGGATGTAGAAGCAGGGGTTTCCAGAAACCCCGCTCGTCACACCCTGTTGTCAAAATCCATTGTTATTTGTAACAATAGATCTATTCAATATACACTTATTGCTATGTGTTTCTTTATTCAACATTGGCTAGAGGTATAGGGGGAGGGTTGAGATCTCACAAAACATGTTTAACCCGCCGCAATTTTGCGCCTGTCCCAAGTAAGGAGCCTCTGGCCTTTGTCAGTCTTGTATGTTTTTAATTTCAGTTCATTTATATGTTTTGAGTTTAGTTTGACGTCCAGTTTTACTGAACTAGTACACAATTTTATTTAGGGGCCAGCTGAGGACCTTCTCCGGGTGCGGGATTTTTGCTGCGTTGAAGACCCATTGGTGGCCTTCGGCTGTTGTCTGCTCTTTGTTGTCTCTTTGACATATTCCCCATTTCCATTCTCAATTTTACTTGTTTCAGAAATAGAAACTATGAAGTATAACACAGTTATAGGACAAACGCCAGATTTTGAGTTTCTTCAGCAAAATAGCCAGAACATTAACCAACTAACAGCTTATTGATAAATCATTTATTCAAACACTTGTTTATTTGTCTTCACAGCAGGAAATCTTCTGATTACCACAATATTTTAGATGACTGACCAGAAATGACCACACGTGTTCTATGTATTGTAAAAGTACTGTTCCACATAAATAGATTGTTATCAGAATCAGCTACTGGCAAAATCTTCTGACTTTTGAATTTTATATACACAAGACCCCACCCCACCCCTTTTTTAAAAAGTTTTGGTAATGCAAACATTTGGATACAGAGTATTTGTGTTTAGTATTTTATTTTTATATTTAAGCGTATAACTAAATCTACAATATATATATGTATAAGAAATGACAGATTTTGTAAAATATTTTAGTATACTGGAATGAAACTTGAGAAGTTTTAGAATTTAATGTTCTGAAATACCACAGGCTCACCTTGAAAATGTTTTCTCGAAATAATGGTGTCAAAAATCCAACACAAGTTTTAAAAATTTATAAAGTAGTTCAAAATTCATTTCACCAAAAAAATCTTGACATTTTTAATATTTCCAGTTTTACAATTTGCTATTTGTCTAGGCTGCAAATAAAGTCGTCAAAATTAATCTAGACATAACAATCCTTCTATGGGGAACGGATTTATATAAGTTCTTCTTGTTTCCAAATCCCTGTATTTCTATTGTAATTTGTGCACTTTTTATAAATAAAATATTGTTTTGAAACTAAACTAATCCGTCTCTAGTCGTGACATCAACATTTAACGTCAATATTTTGATAAATCTTCATAGAATTTATTTAACTGACAGACATATCTTCTATACAATGACAGCATCCAGAGAATTTCTTTTTCTTTTTCAATATTTTACTGTTATAATTTTTTTTTGCACTAATGTTATTATAAATTAACAGTTTACAAAACTTTGAATTTTTCTAAATACTATGGATTTTTAATTTCATGAATAGATTACCTTAACTCTATAATGCAAAACCTTTCGTAATTTTGGGTCCCAAATACTCTTCAACTTCATACTTCTTTTGGCCTTACAACTTTTTTATTCGAGTGTCACTGATTAGTCGTTTGTAGACTTAACGTGCGTTAAATGTTCAAAAGTTGAAGCCTGGTATCTATGATGAGTTTATTAATACTTTCTGAGGTTTTAGTTTTTCTTAGACATCTATAACTTTGTCGAAGCATCATTGAATGATATTATAAATTAGATTTTTCAAGAACATGAGTAAAATTTAAAACATTTGTATCAATTTTCCTTACTTTACTGATAAAAGGCTTTTTTAAAGTTATTATTTAGATTTAGTCTTGGGTTAAAGTTTCTAAATATCAATAACTTTATGGAATTTTATGAACAGGGACAGAATTTTCATCATGACCAAAAAATGGCAACTTAAGAAAAAAGTTTTTGTTTTTATGCTCCTGCAACTGAAAGTTGGGGGTGGGGGTATTGTTTTACCCCTGTCTGTCCGTATGTCTTGTCCTTCCGTCTTTCCGTCCGTCCGTCCCATTATTGGTATATAGCTATTCCACATAATTCTCCAGCAGTTTGAATGCTAGGAAGTTTTCACTTTGCTGGCTGTTTGTACATACATTGAAGGTGTGCAAGTGGTCAGGGTTTTGATTTTTATCAAAATTTGCTCTTTTGGGAGATAGTTGGAACTTTGTCATTTTTGGAGTATATACTTGCATCAGAGGTGCACAACATTTCTGGATAACTCCTCCTACAGTGAACCATAGACCTATGTGCTCCCATGCTCAACTTTGTGTATTTTAAAATAACACTTTGCATCTGCGGGGCATCATTTGTGTCTCCCAGACACAGTAATATCTCTTAAGAACGTCATACATTGACTTTGTTATAATACAGTTACTTCAGAGTGGAGTGCGGGGGCATCACTTTTTTAGTTTTTATTTTAACTTTTCTTTCTGTATTTTGCTGATGATTAGAACTATTTTTGTTTAATAAATATTTAGATACAGCCAGGGTTAAAGTTAACAAATATCAATAACCTTTCTCAAACCTTCATTTTCAGGAAAGTTTTAAAGCAGATTCTTCATACTCAATAAATACCTGACATGTAGAGTAAAATTTAGAATTTTCCGCCCATTCTCGTAATTAACAAATAAATTGTTTTTTGGCAGTCAATTTTTGAGGTATAGTCTGTTGTTAAAGATAGTTAATAACTTTGACGTTCACGGAATTTTACAAAACTTTGATCGAAGCTTCTACATAATCAAGAGATTGAACCCTGAGCTTTTTTGATAATTCAGAATTTTTTAAAATAACGATATTAATAAAAAATGTTTTCCAATAGTTTTAATTCAAGACTTAAACAGGTTCACATTTAGATGTGGATACTCCTAAAGATGCCTTGGTGCCTCCCCTTTTCAAAATCCTTGAATCGCAACTGACATGCTTGTGTCACTATTAATTTAGTAATTCATTTCTCAAACTAATTATTTCAAATATATATACAAAGAATTCTTTTAAAAATATATATATTATATACACATATGTTGTATTCCTGGAACAGATTTCACTCTATAAGGTCCTATAAAATAGTGGTCTTCTACAAATTCTGAAATATACACTAATGAATTGTTTCCAATTTTATCTATTTGTCTCTATGGTCAGTGGTCTGATTACCATGGTCACAGATAAAAGTTTCATACCCATTCATCTGACTTTCTAATCTGTACCAGCAGGAGTCTGATAAGAGGTTGTAATATGTTGAATGGATTAATTAACATCAATAAATTGTGCAATTTGATATCTCCTAAATTTTAGGATGAAATTTGGCGTTTGTCCTATAACTGAACAATAGAACTGGGGTGTAATGTTCCAAATATAAGATTTAGTTAAAATTAAATGACATTTAAGAATATTTGCATGCAGATATAGTTAAGGTCAGCGGTACTATGCCACACTTTTGTACAACTAAAACACATGTTCCGCTCTTCGGGTTATTACAATGTATGCCCTGCATCATTCATGTAAAAGAAATCCAATATTGTCGCGGGTAGTATGCCACGTATGATATACGCACGAAGCCACTAAAACCGAAAATCATGCGTATATAATGAACAAACTATGCGTGTGTAGTAGTATCTGTAGTATGCGTAAATCGCATGATCTTTACAATGGTTTTGACAACTATTTTAACATGCGTATTGTTAACAAACAAATTTCTGAACACCTGATTTGCATGCGTCATTAAATTTACTTATGACGCATGATATAAATGTGTTGATGATGCGAAAAATACGCATAGTTTTGTTTTTCCCTTGCTTTATTTTTCATTTATTTTGTGTTTTTTTTCTCCATTTAATTTGAAATTGCTTTACATCTTTTGGTATTTTTCGTTTATAAAAATTTATGAAACTCATGAATACTGGAACCACTCACCCTGACAAATACACTTGGTGGCCTTCGGCTGTTATCTGCTCCTAATTGGTCGGGTTGTTGTCTCTTTGACATATTCCCCATTTCCATTCTCAATTTTATTTTACTTATCTTTTGGATATCTCAATGTACTCTTTAGCAATAACGTTTTTACTTACCGATGCCTGATACCAATCCGTTGTATATGAACTGAAGTAAAAGCATGAATGTCCATGATATATCCAGTGGTTCTGACATTGACTAAATACTAATCCGCATAGACATGCTGAAATAAAAAGAAATTTGAAAACGTAACATAAGAATAAAGAGATTTGTATATGAGACAGTTATCTACCAGAGTTTAAATGACGTGATTGTTAGCAACTTTATGTCACCGTACGGTCTACGATAATGTTCAAAACCCAAACCGTATAGTCGGCTATAAAAGGCCCCGACAGCACAACATATGACGCTATTCAAACGAGAAAAACAACAACGGCCTGATTTATGACAAAACACTTTACCAGTATGAGAGACAACAACAATGAGTTACAGGCTCATAATGCCTACATGAAGACACGTCTCAACAATGTTTGCATTGTTGGGGAACAAGGATGTGCCTGCATGGGCAAAAATGACAACAGGTTAAATTGTGTAAATTTCTTCTTTATGGTATGTGAACAATAAAATAGTAATACAGGAGCAATTAGTCGTTTCAGAATTTAATGTATTCTGGGTAATATTTTCAAAAGCAAATGCCAAAACACGGTGATTGGCTAACAACATACAAAACAATTGAAATTCGTCCAATGGCCTGACGTTGTTTTTATATTGGGGTACGAACAATGAAATTACCCATGGTTAATTAGATTTTAATCGGCGAATTCTTCAACATAGTTTATAAAATTCAGGAAGACTAATATAGCTCTAGTAATGAATAAAGCATGTTTCAAAAATCAAATTTCTTGTACTAAAACTGAATAAAATAAAATTGTAAACATACCTGTTACAACTATATTCAGTAATCTATACATGGCAATCATTCAAACTAGATAAAAAGTTCTTTTCAGGTCAAGGGCAAATCACAGTATGATTTTATCAGACAAAGTCAGATTGGAACTTAGATTTCTGTTCAAAGATTTTTGGCACTGTTCAATTCGATTTAGAAAAATGCTACAGCGCAGATAACAATTACCATTTGATTCGGTATAAATATCGATATGGTGTAAGAAGTTGCATTTCTTTCTTTTGTCTAAACGTTACAATTTCCAAACGCACGATTTGACTTTTTGCGTTTTTATACATTTCACTCAGCCAACAGACTTGACTGCGTATTTATACATCCCACACAGCTAAATGGACGTGATTGGTATTTATAAATCCCATATAGCAAAAAGAACGCGACAGCATATTTATTCATTCCACACAACTAAACGGAGGTGACAAGGAATTTATACAACCAGCATAGCCAAACGGACAAAATCTATAGCAAATTTATATATCCACACAGCCAAACGGACGTGGCAGGAGTTTATACTCCCGCACAGCAAAACGGACGAAATTTATAACGAATCTGCACATCCACACAGCCAAACGGACGTGGCAGCAAATTTATACAATCCACACAACCAAACGGATGTGACAGCGATTTTTAACAACCCCACACAGCTAAACGGACGTTACAGTATATTAATGCATCCAGCACAGCCAAACGGACGTGACTGCGAATTTATTCACTCCCCCACAGCCAAAAGACGTGACTGCGAATTTATACACTCAACACAACTCAGACGAACGGACATGACAGCCAATTTATAAATCGCACACAGTCAAACGAACGTGACTGCGTATACATATATATTCCACACAGCAAACCGGATGTGACTGCAAATTTATATATTCCACACAGCCAAACGAATTTGACTACAAAATTTTACATTCCACACAGCCAATAAACTTATTATCGATACCAGGCTAAAATTCAGTACGCCAGACGCGCGATTCGTTTACAAAAGACTCATCAGTGACGCCCGAATCAAAAAAGTTGTATAGGCCAAATAAAGTACGAAGTTGAAGAGTATTCATAAGCAAAAATTTCTCTGCAATAGGTTTTGATGCAGGATAAGAGGAAACCCTGGAGACAACATTTTTTACACAAGCTATGCGGGTGAAAGCAAGTAAAATAAATAAACTTGAATTCCGAAATGAATGCGTTCCCCATTTAACATAGTTATTTCGTAGTGCAGGTCTTTAAGACAATAAATACAAATTTATAAAATCGCACCTGCTCTATCTAAATTAGATTTTTGTAGTACAGTGTTCTACTTTTTGGACAAATTATATCACAGTTATAGAAATTTTACCAGCTCTATCTCTAAACATGGACAATTTTATGTTCAGGAGATCTTCCCTTTTTACCTTAAAATTCATGAAACAAATTTGTTTAAACATAATTTCATCCCCCTACTTACTTTTTTATGCATAAAATATATAAAAAAAATAATTAAAGGTGAATGAAAAAAATTTGTAAGTAATACACTGTCTACACTAGGGACTATATTTCGTAATCAAAGGACAATAATTGTGTCCCCGGACCATTTATGCGAAAAATGCAACATTTCAAATATCACCTTAACTTGAGCTTGCATTTTCATTTTTGTTACTGATTTTTTTCAACAATTTATGTTGCTCCATCCAAAAATTTTGTTAAGGTCTATCTATGCCAAAGTTGTATGTTGGTTACAACAAAAACAGGCAGTAAATTATGAGTTCGTACTATATACATTTGTTGCTTATAAATACGATTATAAGAGAGAGAGAGATGAATTAAACCAAAGGCAATCAAAATCCATAAGTTTCTAAATAGATAATCGCATTAGTTCGTGTTTTGAAAGGTAGATTTCTTTTATCACTACCCTCAACTATTTTTGGTTCGGCCTCAGTGATGAACGGCAACTCTCCAGTTTCACTTATTGCAAACGGATCAAGAATCGTGTTACACTGATGGGATGAGAACTTAAATGTCTTCCTATCGTTTGCCTCCAAGTCTGATCTTCGGCTGCAATGGTGGTAATCCTAGAGTTTACTAGTGATTTCATTCTGTTGTTTTCCATTCGTTTGATGTGTTTGATCTTTTAATTTTGCCATTTGATAAGGGACTTTCCATTTTGAATTTTCCTTGGAGTTTTGTTATTTTACTTTTTTCATAGGAGGACCATCATTGATATCACTAATTTTGACATAAATTTATTATTCAGAAGATGAACTACCATTTTTAACGACAAGTGTTAGATGTCATTCATTTTGTACTCACTGTCTTAGACTTATTTCAGTACAAGTTTCAACCTTGTTATTCCATCCAGAAATATGTTTAGATATATCTATAAGTTATATGATGGATATTGATAGTTCATACGAAAGAATGGAATAGGTATCTCTGGCTATCGCGCTATTTGCCTGTATTCTTATTTTGGTTCCAATTGATGGTCCTTCTGATCATACTAGTAGTAAAGTACTTGGTTTTTCACGGCACTAGTGTAAAGGCTCACGAGAATTAAGAATGAACGCTGTCATTTCAATTATCTATCTGACTGTGCATGTAAAATCTCATGTATACTGCAGCTAGAACACTTCCTGTTGTCTTTATCTACCAATTATAGTAACAAATTGATCGTGCAATGTCGATTTCATGTCATGTTGCTTTTCTTCACAATTTGGTGTGTGTTTAGGGATGGAAATACGTTTAATTTTTGTGTTAACATTTTCATAACGATACTTGTAACCATTTTCCAGTTGCTGTATAAAATCAATATTAGGTCAGTGTCAGAAAATATCAACTTTTTCGTATTCGGCACGAAACAGTTGAAGGGCTCAGTAAACCTCGCCCTTCCCAAGTTTCTAGGCCTTATACAAAAAAGTTGATAATTTTCCGACATTGACCTTATATTGTATATCACCGATACTAGACTCATAAACTTGAAAGATGGACAAAGACGGTTTGCTAAACCTGGATGTTAGTTGGACGCGCTGCACTTGAAAATCTGTTACAATTAAGTTGGAAACACACAATGATTTATCACCTTTTGTAAACATCGACTATCGAGAATGACACAAATAACCACAGACATTTGATTCAATATAAAGTCTTTAAATAGAAACAAGCATCTATGAATCTGTAAAAGCTTCGAAAAAAAAAAAATCAATCAAAGATCTACAATTGCATAGTAACACCACATTTATGTAAAAAACATGAAAAATTCAAACAAATTTTTAAAGATTATATTAAGCGTTCTCAAGTTATTATATATCAAAATCGACATTAAATGCCATTTAAAAAAAATCAAGGTCCATAAATCCTGATCGACAAAGGTGCAAATTGTCAATATCAATCTTGACATTCATTTTGTTAGTAGTAAAAAAATATCAATATTACAAAAACCTTGGTTGGAGAGCTTTCAAGTTATTGCACGGAAAAAACATAAAGCGCCCCTTGCATATCAATCAAGGACCATAACATTGAAAATCGTCTATATCGGCATTTTACCTACATCTTGTCATAAGTAGCAACACATCATAATTTAAAAAAAAAACATTGGTTGAACGGTTTTCTTTAGATTGTTATACTCATAAAAATTAGAAGATCTGGAATGATTTCCAACGAGACAACCCTCCACCAAATGACATAGAAATTAATAACTATATGTCACCGTACAGCCTTCAACAATGAGCAAAACCCATACTAGAAAATAAAAAGAAATACTGCGGGAAAGGCATTAAAAAATTGGTCTTTCTGTCGTTGAAGATGTAAAACAAAGAATCATGTTACAGTCCATTGTAATTTTAATCTTTGAATCCACTTTTTCATATATTTTTCGCTAGAAAAACATCACCGATCATCAAATATAACATGCTGGCAATGTTTCATGGAATTTGCCATCCAAAGGGTGACTGATCAGCAAAAATGCATTCATCCGGCATTAAAAAAGCCATGCTAAAGTTGGTCAAATTTTCTCGACCCTCTACATGGTCAACCCACTTTTCAGAACCTGCCTTAAATTGTATTGTGTTTATTCCTTTTGTCCTGAATATGCTAATTAAAGACCTTACTATTGAATTGTAGAGAAATTGAAGTCAGTTCCGTAATATGGCTTTCAGATTTTAATTCGTTAAGTAGAAAGTTTTCTCTTATTGATTACAAGTTTTGATTTATTTCCTGAAATAAAGCTTTTGGAAAATAAAATTGCATAAATTAATTTAATTTTGGATCACGACTTTCTTAGTTTGAAATGTCAAAGAATAGAAATCTGTTACGGTTTCATAAAAAGATCCAAATATAATAGAAAGGTAATAAAGACGAGCGTACAATGTAAACATCATGCTTGACTCCAGAACGACGTATATCAAAAATGTTAAAAAACAATAGTTTTTTTTAAAATACGTGGTCTCTAAAGGCTTTTTTTATATAGTTGGATATTGTCATATAATATAAGTCAAAAATGTTATAGAATCTCAAATCACTCATTGCCGATAAAACGTATTTGAGGGATCATTACTGACAAGATTGTTAATGTGAAATAAGTGACATTTCAGAAACAGGGCTGAACATCACTGTATATTGGAATATCAAGAAATGTAAAACAAACAAGAATGTGCCCACTCGCGCTGTCATTTTCTATGTTCAGTGGACCGTGAAAATGGTGTTAAACACTAATTTGGCATTAAAATTAGACAGATCATATCATAGCGAACATGTGTACTAAGTTTCAAGTTGATTGGACTTCAACTTCATCAAAAACTACCTTGACCAAAACTTTAACATGAAGCGGGACAGACGGACGAACGAACGAACGGACGCACAGACCGAAAAAACATAATGCCCTTCTACTATCGTAGGTGGGGCATAAAAAAAAAGAAAATTCACCAAGAACAATATTTTAATGCAAGACTAGATGTCTTGTAGCTACAGACTAGAAGCAAAAAAAGTTGTATACATCGTCGTCCGTTGGTGTCTGGCAGATAATTGTCTCTTTTGGAATTCACAGCACATCTTATTTATATAAGCTATATTTTACACTGAAAGATGTCGACATAAAATAGACTGTACACATTAATGACGATGATGAATAGAAAAGTCAAGTTTCAAAATAAAATATACAAAATGTATATCTCACGTATTCACTATCATTGTATTCTTCATATGTCAAATGCATATTGCTTTGAATTACTTATGGCACGCATATTAATTTCATTCATCAACATGTTTCATCATACGAGATACTCTTCGTTTCTATAATTCCGATTAACATTACACTCGTTTCCTAGTAGTTATAACACGAATCAGTGGGTTATTTCGCAAAATAAGCTTTCCATATCAGAATAAATTATGTTCCATAAAAATAAATGACTTTATAATATATCATATATCAAATAAATTCTTGCGAGGGTTTAGTGGTGGTCGCGTCATTATACTATAGTTCGGCGAGTTACGAATCTCTTGTATCATATGTTTCTAATACAGCATATTAATTCCCAATTCAATCTTGAGAAGCAATTGTTATAGAAATTTGGAAAATGTTTTCTTTCTTTTCATTTGATCCGTTTTCATTCAACGACTTCTTCTTTCTCGTTCCACAGTTAATGTATATTCTGTAGAGAAGAGTACATATGGTAAGCGAGATAAATGAGAATATTCCAAAGATCAAAGAAAAGACAACTATTTTTGTTGCATCATCCGTTTCAAAAGATAAATATATTAAAGTCGTTGACAGGACAACATTCTGCGATGATACCTCGATGCCGATGGTTCGACATTGTTTGTGAGCAAGACGTGCAATTCTGGAACCTGTATATCCGACAGACAGTCCAAACAACGGGAGAATAATTGATAGAAGAACCATTTTCCAATCTGAACTGAACAATCCGGGATACAGATAAATATTGATGGCAATTACTATTACAATGAAAAGCATTCCAAGCACTCCTCCAGCCTAAAAAATAATAACAATGACAAAGTGTTAAAGAGCTACGACGGGTGCCACATGTGGATCAGGATCTGCTTACCCTTCCAGAGCACCTGAGATCCCCCCGGATTTTGGTGGGGCTCGTTTTGCTCAGTCTTTAGATTTTTATGTTGTGTTTTGTATACTGTTGTTTTCCTTTTGGTCTTTTCTTTTTTTGCCAAGGCGTTGTCAGTTTAATTTCGACTTATGAGTTATGTCCCTTTGGTATCTTTCGCCTCTCTTTGCCATGGCGTTGTCAGTTTATTTCCGACTTGTGAGTTTGAATGTCACTTTGGTATCTTTCGCCTCTCTTTTCCATGGCGTTGTCAGTTTATTTTCGACTTATGAGTTATGTCTCTTTGGTATCTTTCGCCTCTCTTTTATAGTTATCTGGCCTCTCAAGTTATCTTTATTTTACAATTTTTCAAACCGATCTGAATGGTACATTTTGTTGATAAATAATTGAAGGTATTATTTGGTCACATGACCTTTGTATCGTGTCTCAGTAAGACTAACAACTAAATAAAGGATTCTTGTGTGGTGCACATTAAAAATTAAGAATACCTTCAAAATATATGACGCGAGCTTTGGAAGCTTCTTCAAGATAACTATTCCAATCGCTACAGGAACAAGTATCGTAAGTTAATGCTTTTGTGAGTACAGTCCATCAGAATTTGTACAAGCATGTTACAGTTAACTAAGTTCTGATAGAGACCATTCTTTAAGTTGTCCAGGTATAATTTTATTTTCTGGAGGTGCCTTTCACGTGTATGTGTATGCCTATTGCATGAGAGTATGAAGTGTTCTAGGTCTTCATTTGCTGTATTACACAATGTACATATTGGGATATATTCTTATTGTGTCTAGACCTAACTGTCTGTAGCATATACGTTTGCGTTACTAGCCTGCTCTTTATTTCTCCTGTTTTCACATTTGTAGGGTTGTTTCCTGTACACTGCCAGATATTATGCGGCATAAATGATGGGTTTTCCTGTATTTGAAGATATGCCAATGTCTTTTTATTGGATTGGTCTTCAAGGCATATTTCATGCCAGTATTTATTTTGATGATATCTAACTATCCTTTTCCATTTTTCTTTTGATTTTGGGTGTTTCATAAGATTCTCAACCGGTTCCATCCCCAAGGAGATGACTATGGTGACGTATGGCACAGTAAACGTCGATGTAATGAAACTACGGTATTATAGCTTCTGATGCCAGGAATGCGGCAAATATCATGGTATTGCTTCTGTAAATCCTCGTTGTAGCTGGTTTTGGATTTGGTGGATCTTTATATCTATTCTTGATTTGAGTACACTCTGAAGGATTTTAGTGAAGATTTTGGTCACTGTTATTCCTCTATAGTTTGCCGGGTTTTGACGGTCCTTATTTTTCTCAAATACTGGTGTCATTATTCCTCCTTTCAGCATCTGTGGGATATCAAGTTGTTCTGTTACTGTATTGAGGATATGCAATATGAGCGGTAGAAGCTCAGTCTCAATACACTGCCAAAATTTCTTTAATAAAGGATCATGAGATGTTTTTGATCGATGTATAGACCCGTTCAAGTCTCCACATAGCAGAATATCATGAGTGTTCCTGTATTTTTTATTATTTCTGTCATTTGTGCAAGAGTATCCACAAGTTCAATGGCATCATTCCTATTGCAACTGTTGTGGCAACTGTTGTCATGCAAACGCTGAAATTAGATGGAAATAATGACTGAATTATTCTTTTTGCATAATCATAATACTAATATTTAACATTTAATAATAAAAAAAAAAGGATAATAATACTTGACTGGTTTATGGAGAATACCCTTAACGTGTACTTACTCACTATCATTATTTTTAAGTTGTTGTACTTCAATGTTGGTTACAGTTTTATATCAAATGAATATGATTTGATTTTTGATTTTTGGTGTTTTAACGCTACTTTTAAGTACCGCTTTTGGGCTATTTCGTGGCGGCCAGTTTTTATTGGTGGAGGAAGCCGGAGTGCCCGGAGAAAACCACCGACCTTCGATAGGAAAACTGACAATCCTAGTCAATTAAGATTGGAGTCGAGTTCAAATGAATATGATACATCATGTGGAGTCGTATACACGGAAGGTTTATTTTGTATCATTGTCAACAAGTGGAACCTTAAACATCATAAACTTCCTGCTTCTTCAAATTGCATATACTTCTCTTATATAAGCAGTTTTATTGTCATATTAACTCTACTGAGTATTGCAAAAAAGTAATAACGCCGCTGTCCATATTGAGAAAAAAATAAAGATATGAAGAAGATCATCTACTTCTGGTCGTATCATTAATCTAAAGTTTACTAGGATAAATGAGATGTAAAGCGTAGAAAAATCAAAGGTTGTGATATTACGGCAAAATTGTTAAGATTGTGATTGAAAATATTTGGCGTAGTATTAAGAACTATTAAGAATCCACATCTGATTGACACAGCTGGTTGAACATACATCATCACAATATTTCTGAAGGTCATCTTTTACTGTCGTTAAAATGGTGATAAGAAACTTTAGAAAGATGTTTAATCGAAAATATTGACGACCCGGCTATATATCATTCTTAATACTTAATGAACTGATAGATAGATGTAGTTATACCTTTGAGGTAATCATGTATTGTTATCGCACATATTTTTGGTGGAAAAGTTTGCTTATATTGATGGCATCCAAATTCTTATTAGTAAAATCTACATGGAAAAAACCCCACGTTTTTCATCAAGTTTGGAAGGATGTCACTGGTTGTAATAGCCTATGGTTAACGATGTCCATAATTATTGCAACTTATCTGAACATAGCAGAATTATTAACAACAATGGGAGTATTTTGGGCCTCTTGAAACAGTGAATTGAGCTTTGGTAAAGGTGTTGAAAAGAGCTTAGTTTGAATATAGTGAATTCGCAAAGGTGTATGAACCGAGGATAACAAACCATCTATAGACACGGTGTGAACTGAAGGTTGTGTATATGATCAATGACCGAGAATCCTATTGTGTTAACCAGAGATGTTGAAAAAATTTAATTTGTTGATATATGTGATGATACCTACACCATCAATTTTGTCATTGCATTTGTTAGAGATAGCTGTTCCCAATTATCGAATCCACAAATCGTCTCTTTGTTAGCAATATGGTGTAATTAATATGGGATCATTTTTTGAATGATGGATATTCTCTATAACCCTAACTTTCATAGAATCAATGGAATGGTTATACTGATGTTAGTGTTTATAGAGATACTTATTGTTCTCAGGATCATTAATATTAGACTTGTGATCATTCAATTTTTCGTTAAGCCTTTGTCGTTTTTAAACGACGTAGATTAGTCCAAAAGAGTGCAATGAAAACTATACACACTATTAGAAGCTGCACAATTCAGATTCTAATGACTACGTGTACTATAACATTAGCAGGTCAAGTTTCTTTGAAAATAGGTATCAATGATGGGTGTACTGCAAGTTTTACAGTTTTCCCGATTACATCAAGTGGTAGTAAATAAAGGCGACAGAATTTATCGATGTTCAAATCTTGTAAATCAATTAGGGTGTCATAAATCAATTAGGGTGTCACAAATCAATTAGGGTGTCACAAATCAAGGTAACAAACAAAGACAGAGTGAATCGGATGAACTCTAATATGAGCGAGACCTGGTACTTCGACAAGATAACCGTCTCTTGCTATGCATGCGTCACCCGCCATGCGGCAATCGGCAAAATTACAGATAATAAAATTGAGAATGGAAATGGGGAATATGTCAAAGAGACAACAACCCGACCAAAGAGCAGAAAACAGCCGAAGGCCACCAATGGGTCCCAAACGCAGCGAAAAATCCCGCACCCAGAGGTGGTCCTCAGCTGGTCCCTAAATAAAATTGTGTACAAGTTCAGTGAAGATGGACGTCACACTAAACTCCAAAACATATAAATGAACTAAAATAAAAAAACATGCAAGACTAACAAAGGCCAGAGGCTCCTGACTTGGGATAGGCGGAAAAATGCGGCGGAGTTAAACATGTTTTGTGAGATCTCAACCTTCCCCCTATACCTCTAGTCAATGTAGAATAAAGAAACACATAGCAATACGCACAGTAAAACTCAGTTAAAAAGAAGTCCGAGTCCGATGTCAGAATAGGTAACAAAAGAAACTAAGCAAAATGACAATGATACATACATTAACAAATGAATGCCGACATTTTGGTGCTTTGTAAAGAATATTACCATAAAATATTGGATGTGAAATACCTGAACGTATAAGATGTCTACATGTTGATTTATATTTACGAATGATGTCCTTGTACCGATGATAAAATTTAGTAAATGTTTTGACTAGTTTGTGATATCGAAAACCCTGGTGTAATAATTTTCAGTAATACAGAGACTACTTTACTGATGTCTAGTGATCAAAGATTGCAAAAACATGTCACTAGTGAGTTGAAACACCGATACATTGTATCACTCAACCTATTCGTGATGATGACTATAAATGAAATGTTTTATTTGCATGACAAACACAACGGGTGCCACATCCGGAGCAGGAACTGCACTTTCTGGGCACCTGCGTTCACCATCAATGTTTTGGGGTAAGTGTTGCTCAAGTTTTAGTTTTCTGTGTTTTGAAATGGTTGTTTTTTTTTCGTTTCGTCGTTTTTCTTTTGGTCGTCGTGTTGTCTTTTTTATGGAACGTGATTTCTAATTGCCCCTTGGTATCATCTCTTTGTTTTTAAAGAAACCCGAAGATTATCGAGTTCTGTATAATTCTTTTTTTTTTTTCTTTATACTTTCAAAGATTTATTTTGATGTAAATACCTAAAACATTACCTCAAACAGACATCTCCGGATGAATAGAAAGTAATCAAATTGGATAAACTTCCTCCAGGACAGGTGGCTAGAATAAGTACTCCTAGTGCATCATACTTATTCAATTGAAACGCATGCGCAAATCCAAATGCCGTCAACGGATACACTATAAATTGCAATACCATTCCAATAATGACAGGAACTGGTTTCTTCATCTGCTGCAGTAGTTTTGTAGGTTCTATGGTACAACCGAGCGACATCAATATTACGGCTAAAATGACGATCATAAGTATGTCCGATGTCTTCTTAATGAACATTTTAGTCGGATCGCTAACGTCTGTTGCCATTAGATCTGCTGTGACATTGTATGATCCACTATTTTGCGTCGATGTCATATTATCAAACATGTTCACCCAGCTTCCTGTTGTTTCCATCTACGAAAAAGTAGTTTCAAATTTAAACAGAAAAATTTCTGTCATTTATTTCTAGATGGGAAGAACACGTTACAATCTAAGAAAAAATATTGATGATAGATGTGTTTAGATTTGAGATGTCCTGAGATTGAGGTGTTCTAATCTAATAATAATCAATATACTATGGTCCTTGCGAGCCCTTTTAATGAACATGCAAATCTCCTTTATAAAAAAATGGATCTGTAATTTAATAGCCAATGATAACTATCCATTAATACCAAAGGAAAAGGTGTTAATAATAACAGTTACCTGTGCATCTTACATCAAAGAACAAAATTCATATACCGCATAGTTAACTATAATAAAAGGCCACAGGAATGACAAACAACTATTATTATTCTTTAACATTTCATGCTTATTCTTTTATAATCTGTACAGGTATATCTATCAATCCGAAATCTTATTTTGTGTTACATGTATTATAGTGTGAATATGATTCTAGCTTATTATTGGCTTACTAGGGCTGAATATTATATATAGATTCTTATATTGGTACCAGTGGATTATTTGATTTATCCAATTGAAATAGTTGATTTATCGAATATTAAATTTCGATCATTTAACTATCGAGATTGGATAAATCCGATAATTTACGAGTTACTATAGAAGAATCTGTTCCACTAATGGTTGTCAAATACATTTGCCTTCCACATTCCACAAAGTTGTCAATTTCTCTGACAGCTGTCATCACATTTCGACTAATTCAGTGAGCTGATAACGGTTATGATAACTCATATGCCAATCTTCTACTGATATCATTTACAACCACACGTTGATTAATTCTTTTTTAAACAATGGGTCCAGAAAGGGTTAAATTGCCAAAGAATTAGATAAATTTTATGTATTTTCTTGTTAGATTTCATAATTGATGGGCCTAAAGTTACATAGATGTAAGCAATTATAGGTCACCATACGTTCTTAAACAATGAGCAAAACCAAAACCGTATACCATATAAAACAACCTCAAAGTGCAGTAGGGTAATATGTTCATCGCTGGACTTCTCCCATTCGAGATGAAAACCCATGCTTGACAGTGCGGATTGTATGAATACAGTCATTTGCGGTCTGCATGCCGGTGGCGTTAACTATGATCCCCTTGTTGAGAATGTCACGCTCTTTGCACGCCAAATAAAATTTAAATCAACTCTTCCGGGAATCCCAAAGTGACCTGTTACAAGGCAAACTTTCTTCACCTATCTAATATACAAATCCTTTTACAGTGGAAGTCGACATTTTCACCCTTTATCCCGACCAACTTTATATATGCATGAAATATTTGTCACTGGAAGTTAGCCAAACAACTCATTAGTTCAATCAAGTAAAGTTTAGTAAAAATAGACGCGGCCTGAGTGTGAATGACATTCAGGGGGAATTGACTCTTAGACTACTTCTTTACATTAAAATAAGTTTGAAAAAGAAACATTTTAAGAGATTCTGGAATCATACAAAATTCAAATTCTTGGTCAAATTAAATTTTTCAATAGAAGATATTTTTAAAATTCGGAACCATAAAACAATTTCATTAATAATACTTACCTTAAGTATGAAAAGTTTATCGACAGTCAAATTACAAACAAAAAATGTTACACATTAAAAATCCATAACTGCAGAATTCGTTTTTCATGACCAGGACATACATATTATGTTTTCAAATTTATCATACTATATTGTAATATAAGACGCCGTAGGTGACTTGTTACACTCTTTGCAATAGACGTGTCGCATTGTCATTTATTTAGATAATTTGCACCTATTATTCAAATGTCTAATTCGATTTTTCACCTATTACAAAAACAGGATACGTCATTTATTATATTTACTTACAATAACATACATGATAAAGTTGTGTCGTCAAAATCGAAATATGAATCCCGGGAAATTTCCCCTTCCGATAGAAAAATCCATGCGGAAGGGAGATTCCATTGTGCTGTAGGGAATATATATTCAGGTCGACTCCGGTTGGAAGGGGCGTTAAATGTAATGCCTCATGTAGACAGAATGTCACGGTTTCTAACCCTTTGAAGAACCAATGCAACAAGTAGGTTGCCTATTTTTGTTTCTTCCCAGCATATACCTTGTTTAAGGTGCCAAACAATTCAAAATACCTTTATATATAGGTATATAAAAATTGTTGAGTTAGATTGCTGACAAATAATAAAAAAAAATACATTGTGTATTAAATAATAATATAACATCTACACACGCTTAAACACATGTCTTATGTCTATCTCTAGATTCGCCTTCCGTGACAAGGTAACACTACGACTATTGAAGTTATATTTTAATATTGCGGATGTGGTCGAGTGGTCTAGAGTGCTGGACATGAGGCTAAGCGATTGGTGCTGTAGTGTATCAAAGGTGTGAGTTCGAATCCCGCTGAGGGACGGACAAAAATTTGTCAGCAGAAAAATCTAATTCTAACACTGTTGGGTGTAATTTTCAGACTTATATATATAAAATGACTGAATAATAGCCAACGATAAACCATACGGGGCGATAATATCCTTCATCAGTAAGATAAAAAATGAATCGTATCTTGACATGTGGTAGTCAAACTGAAATAAAAATCTTGAACGCTGTACAAATTATCAATACTCAATACGTTGGTAAATTTTTTCAATATTGATGTTTGGGAGGAGGAATAAATTCCTTAAAACTGTAAGAGTCCAAAACAGAAGCCTGAGTGACTGGAGATGGTAGGGAAAATGGGTGACACATTCTATGTTTTTTCATTTATGCCCTCTGGGGAAACTGTCCTAAGCTTTCTTATCCAAAACCTTTCCCGAGCAAGTCTGCGGCCCTTGATCAACCCTCTTTGTGGTCTATGATAGTGATGGTAAGGTTTTTGAGATCAGCTTGGGCGTGCCCAATAACTCTTCAGTTATATTAAGAATCGAAATGGTATTTGGAAGGCCATATAATTTACCTCAATTTATGATAGACTCTTGAATTGTAAGAGTCGTAATAGGAAGAACGGATCATAAAAATCCAAAGACAAATATAATACAAGCCCAAACGAAAAAATATAACAAGTCTAAATTGAAAACAACGTTCAAACCTATGATTGCGTTGGATAAAAAACCCAATTTTTATACGTGTGCATGCAAAACAAATTTCTTGGTAGAGGGGTCTAAATACAGAACAAACAAAATTTTCCAAAAGACCAAAAAAGTGAAAAGTATATTATAACAAAACGCATTTGACTAACAGGTCGAACAACTGATGTTCTTAAACCCTGCTGACTGCCATTGGCGATTGCCAAATAAACGTATCACCAGATTTAACAAAATGGATCATATTTATTAATTTAATATCAGACAGAAAACAATAAACTTGCGGAAAAGATGGTAAACTGCAAACATGAGGTGCAAAAATGTGTACACCATATCAGGATTTCGACAATTAATGTCTCTTCAGTTATATTAGGAATCGAAATGGTATTTCGAAGGCCAAATAATTTACCTCAATCTATGATAGACTCTTGAATTTTAAGAGTCGTAATATGATGAACGGATCATATAAATCCAAAGGCAAATATAATACAAGCCCAAACGAAAAAATATACTAAGTCTAAATTGAAAACAACGTTCAAACCTATGACTGCGTTGGATAAAACGGCAATTTTTATACGTGTGCATGCAAAACAAATTTCTTGGTAGAGGGGTCTAAATGCAGCACACACAACATTTTCCAAAAGACCAAAAAAGTGAAAAAGTATATTTTAACAAAACGCATTTGACTAACAGGTCGAACAAATGATGTTCTTAAACCCTGCTGACTGCCATTGTCATATATATATATATTCAACCAATTTTTTCAATTTTCGTAGCTCTCTCAATACTTTACGGTAAGTTTAACTTCGGGAAAACTATTTATATCCTGAATTATACATGTATCAACTTTCTACATGCACATTTTAGTTCAACCAATGTTCTTGTAGTGACACATGATATTCGGAAAGTCCCCTACTACTAAAAATAACATGTTGGGGTACTGAAAGTCTTCATTAGAATACTATTGAGCACATCTATCCTAAAACTTTGTTACAAGTGCATGCACAAATAAATTTGGATTCGAAATGATTAAAATATGTTTATCAATCAGAAAAAAGTTACCTTCATGTAACTTCATCTGCTAGTTTAAGTAAACAACAACATCAACAGCATTATTTTTGTAAGAGTAGGGCTACTTTCACATATGTTTTGAGGGGATCGGTGGCCGATTGGTCTAAGTAGTCCAACTACTGTATCACTAGCCTGTCATAACTGAGGTTGTGAGTTCGAATCCCGCAGTGGCAGGTGCATTGGACTCCAATCTTAATTGACTATGCTTGTCAGTTTTCCTGCCGTAAGTCAGTGGTTTTCTCTGGCCACTCAAGCTTTCTCCACCAATAAAAACTGAATATCACGAAATAGCACACCAACCAATCAATCAATCAATCACATATTGTTCGCTAAATGTGAATCAAATGGTGGTTTTTGTTATTCCACATATACAAAGCTTTATGACACATTTGTATGGTCAGTAACCGATACTGGTGCTGCCATATGAGGAACAAGAGAATTATCTTGCATAAATGCAGTTAAAAACAGAGCGATGAGAGTTTTTTATGGGTGAAGGAAAATATACACAAAACTTATCTATGTATGGTGACATAGGCTGAATCCCATGCAATGAAAAGCAATGGACAGCTGTTTTTAGATTATGGTCCAGATTTTGTAAAATGGACAATGAAAGATTGAACAAACGAGTATTATGTGGTCGTATAAGTATGGAAATAAACCAATTAAAAATTGGTGCTTCAGAGTAATCACTAGGTTTAAAGAATATAATCTTGAACATACTGTAATTATGATATATTGTTAACTAAAATGTAATTAAGGATATAGAATGCTTAGCTGTATATTTATTTAAAGATTAGTGGTATAATAAGTTGGTTTCGAAAGAATATGCTAAACTACGTACTTATAAATTATTCAAAACAGAGTTAAGGTAGAAAATTATATGGCCGAAGACAATAATCAAGGTGAGACATATTCGTCGATGACACAAAAGACATTTGTAATTGAAAGTGTACTATCCGACGTCAAACAGTATTTATAAAAGAAACTGATCTTTTGACACAAAAAGATCAGTTCCTAATTGAACTGTATAAGACAATCGATGCCAATGTCTGTCAGGAAGTCACATTAAGGGACTACAACGAGTCAAAGGTCTGTGGAGGATATACCTCGACAACGATAGAGAGAGAGAATTAATGGTAACATTAGGGCTTGTAGATTGCATTTCTGTAAATATCAACAAATCAATTTCCCATAGGAACTCCTTTCACGGCTAAAACTGTACCACTTTTACTATGAAGTTTTGAAAAAATATATCCTAGAATGGAAAGTTCATATGCACTACTATTTTTCAAAGGTCAAAATATAGGGCTGTGCGGCATATTTTCAACGTTTATATGCCCCGAACTTCTAAGAGTTTAAACTTACATTAAATTTCTATACTACCCCAACCTTGACTTCAGGATTTCCACAGACTTCAACTTGATCACTATGAATATGTATATTTACTGGTAACATTCCCAAGTTATGTCTCTACGAGATGAAACATAGAGATCATATCCTGGAACCAGTACGTAAACAAAATTAATTGTCTATGAATATTCTATATCTCCCAAAAGAGGCGTGGTTTGAAAAACAGCTGTATTTACAAAGTGCAACCTATACTAACATTTATTCCAATAGAAAACTTTCTAAAACACTTTTCTCACAACAATACTTATATCTCAGAATTATAGCCTGAAAGAAATCACTGCATATACTCTAAGTTTTCTTTTACAGTACATTTTATACCCCCACCCTGTATCAATTTTTACAGAATTTGAAAACAAGACTTTAATTATTGCCAGCTTACCCTATGAGCATGTTTTCTGACATGAAATGTCTAGAACCTGTTTGAAACTATTTTGATAACAAATTGAAAGCATTTCAGAACACTATAAATGTAATGTTTAGCAGCTAATCATTCCAACATTCAAGATTATATAAAGTGTCCAATCCTGCCTCTGTCTCCAGTCCACATCTTACTGTATGCCTATTTGTCAATGAAAGTTCACAATTACTGCCTCAAATGGTCAGTTAAGAAATCTTGTCACAACAGTTTCATCTCTTACCATATATCTAACATAATTTAGCTAATATATGAACTAGAAGTGTTTAAACACAGCCATATTTGCAAAAGTTGTATGAATGAAGATATCAGTCTGATGTATGAATTAACTAAAAGTTTTATAGAAATGACTGCTAACATCTGAATTTGCATAACTTCCAAGTACAGTTATTGGTTTCTATACAAAGACCTTTAAAATAATAAAGTCATAGCATTTACAAGTTAAATTATTTGTTTTATGACCAGGGGTAGGCATTTTCTTGGTTTTTGCCCTGGGGCCTCAAATTTCCTAAATTATTCTGCTGTTTCTAGCAATATGGAATATTTAGTGCATATTTAGGATAGAACACACTATTGTAAGTTTTATTGAGGTATTTTTTATTTCTAGCTTGTATTTTTATGCCGTGATCACAAAAAGCTAATTTAGGTGCTACGGCTTACTTTTGGGTTATCGACAGAATAAAACACCCCACCAATAATATTCATGAAGGATCTATGAGTTTCAATGACTGCGAAGAGTAAATATAAGCACTTCTAAACAATTTATATTACTAATATGCACATATAATGAATTTATTTTGCATTCAGGGCTTTAACTAAACTATGCATACTGTAAACTGTGAATTTATGCTGAGTCATCATAGTTAAGGCCCAGGATTTTCTCAATCTTCATGAAACATTTATAAAACTTCATATTTGAGTTAATTTCATTAAAATCTCTGAGATAAACCAGATTTGGTGGAATTCTGTATGTTCCTTTTTTACCCAATATAGGTTGCATTTCTGTAAATATCAACAATGCAATTTCCATAGGAACTCCTTTCACGGCTAAAACTGTACCACTTTTACTATGAAGTTTTGAAAAAAAATATATCCTAGAATGGAAAGTTCATATGCACTACTATTTTTTTCAAAGGTCAAAATATAGGGCTGTGCGGCATATTTTCAACGTTTATATGCCCCGAACTTCTAAGAGTTTAAACTTACATTAAATTTCTATACTACCCCAACCTTGACTTCAGGATTTCCACAGACTTCAACTTGATCACTATGAATATGTATATTTACTGGTAACATTCCCAAGTTATGTCTCTACAAGATGAAACATAGAGATCATATCCGGGAACCAGTACGTAAACAAAATTAATTGTCTATGAATATTCTATATCTCCCCAAAGAGGCATGGTTTGAAAAACAGCTGTATTTACAAAATGCAACCTGTAATACAAGACAAACTGGTGAATGTTTACACACGAAACCCTAGAATCATTGTCAATGAAGACCCAAATTTCTTAAAAATTAGAGTCAAAAAAGGTACCATGTTCTGCTGATGACGGACAAATTGAAAGAACCCTTGAGTATTATGGATGTGTCATTCATAAATCATACAGAGAACGTCTCCGGGTTGACGGAATGTTGACAAATTGTCAAACTGGGGACAGAATTATATTGTGTGACCAAGTCAGTAAACCCTTGCCCAGAACACTGCTTATAGGCAAATATATTGCCACTGTGCTTCACGTAGGACAAAATACTGATGGTCAAAAGTTAGTCTGCAACAAATGCCTACAGACCGGCCACAAACTAATGCAGTGTCCTAATGACTGGGTCTGTCGACAGTGCAAAAAAAACAGGGCATAAGCAAGCAGATTGTACAGATGATTTAAGTAGCAATCACGAAGACGCTAATAATGAACAATCGGATGCCAATGATGCAGATACTGAAGACAATGAAGCACCTCAATCCCAATCGATACTTCAGCCGTTAACATCAACGACACCATTCAGCAAAAATCAGGATCAAGGCAAAAAATCATCTGCAAATAAAAATGAAGATAATGTGAAAGACCTACCAGATCCTGTAGGTGACCGTAGTAGAAACAGAAGGTCTAGAAACAACAAAAGCAAAAAGACGGATAAACCTGAAGGAAATATTGAGCAGCATTTTAATGGACAAGCGTCTGAAAATACTAATACACCTAAAGTAAAAAACACAGGCAAGAGAAATGCAACAACCCCGACAGAAATTAAACATAAAGAGGCTGGACCTATACAAAAGACTAAAACTTAAGTCCAGAAACAATAAAGTTATGTCATACCAAATAATCAAAATAAACAATCATGGTTCGCAATTGTAAATATTTGTATATAATTATATTAGTAAGCTTATTTTTAATCACAAGCAAAAAATGAAAAATAAAAATGAGTGTGATATAATAAATGATTACATACATTCAGGGATAAATATTCGTGAAACTAGAAAATATGAAATAGTTAAATGTAACAAAAGATACAAAAAAAAAAAAAAATGAATTTTACTTGAATCAAATTATTAAACGTGTTGTTTTCAATATTTCTCACATAGAGTCATGTTTAAATTATAACAATAAGTACAATACAGATTATTTACTTGATATAACTCAATATATCAGAATTGTGAAATGTAAATACAAATACAAGTCCAAAACAGTATATTCATATCTATTATTTATTGTCAACCACACCAGACATAAAATTCTGATATCATACAATTTATTTATAGAGCAGTACATGTTCAAATACTTGAATACGCATATGACATTCTCTTTATATTGTTTAATCAAAGATGTCCATTTGTCAATAACTGTGTCTTACTTATCAACTACACAAAAGGAATTTTCGTTGATGACATTCCAAATCTAAAAATAGAATTATCTCGATGATTGTAAAGTATATTCCACGTGATAATATTATCTTTCACTATTCACATAAACATCCAGTTTCTTTCAAATTAAATTCACTTATGTCATGGTCTATAGACTCAGCGACAAGCAGTTTGGTTTCACGATATTCGATCACTATTGTTATTCATGCCATGCCTATATCAGTGTCAAGGTAGTTCGGCAGCTGAAAATAGAAAATAACACGTGCTGAAAATAGAAAATAACACGTGCTGTTTATTAAACCAAGAAAATATTTTTTTCAAGAAAGGTATTATTAAAGTACATCTATAATCAAAACAATAAAATGAATATATCATACCAAAAGAATATAAGAAGACAGTTTTATATTATATTGCTTAATATCACTTGTAGAATTTATTACATGTTTACACAAAAATATTGTTCATTTATAGAAGGTATTAATTCAGGTTCTAAAATATTTATAGCACAAATATTTTACATAGATTTAAGTTTATTTAATATATGCATCTGTATTGTCGTACAGGAAACTATTAGCTTGAAGATGTTAACACACCAGTATATAATTAATAAACACATATCAATTTAAATAAGAAAATCATGACAAAAAAATACATGTTTTTTCTTTAAATTGTCAGGGTCTTGGTGCAAAAGAGAAAAGACAAAGATTATATATGTGTGGATGAAATATCAAAAATGTAACATCTTGTTTGTACAGGAAAGTCATTTTACAGACAAATTAAAAATAAATTTAGAATATGAATTAAAAGGCCAACAATATCATAGCTTTGGGACCTCACAATCAAAAGAAGTCTCAATCTTCATAAATAATGAGATAGATTGTAAATTTATAGATAAATTTCAAGAGGAGGAAGGCAGGTTAATCCTTTTAAATATTGAAATTGAAGACAGTATATATACTTTGGTAAATATTTATGCACCAAATATACCCAAAAAAAGAAATATCTTCTTTAAAAAAGTTAAAGATGTTATAGCTAAAAACAGCTTAGGAATGGTCATTATAGGAGGAGACATGAATGACACCTTAACTAATATAGACAACAAGCATAAAATGTCAAAAAAGTCCTTTAAAGAGAAAAAAGCTGTACCCAGTTAAAATCCTTAATGAAAATGCATAAGTTAAGTGATATATGGCGAGAGATACATGGCAAAAAAGCACAATTTACTTGGAGAAGGAAAAATAACATCAATGTAGCATCAAGAATTGATTTCTTTTTAACCTGACCTGAAATACGAACTCAAATAGAATCAACAGACATAAGACCAGCCATTATAACCCATACAGATCATCAAGCAATATCTCTTATGATAAAATGTAGATCACAACAAAAGGGAAAAGGATATTTTAAAATAAATAATAGTGTTTTAGAAAATAAAGAGTATCAAAATATAATTAAGAAACTTATAAAACAGTATGAATGTAAAGTATTACTTACCAATGATATTGGACGTCAATGGGATCTTTTTAAAACAGAGGTACGAGACTATACTATAGCATTCTGTAAAAGGAAAGCACAAAACAATGTAAAAATATAAAAATTTTAGAAAATAAATAAAAAAAAAAAAAAAAAAAATTAAATCAATGTATAAGTATGAAATGCTATTATCTATTTTAATGAAGAAATCAATAGATTAGAAAATAAACTTAGTAATTTATATGAATCAAAAACTAAAGGGGCACAAATTAGATCAAGAATTAAATGGGTGGAAGAAGGGAAAATACTAAGTTCTTTTTAGGATTAGAAAAAGCTAGGCAAACAAAAAAAAAAAAAAAAAAAAAACAATAACAGCCCTTAAAGACAAAAATGGGGAGATACACAGAGATCCTACAAAAAATATTGCAACTTGAAAGAGAATTTTATCAAGATATATACAAAAGTTCAAACCCTAACAAAACTTATATTAAAGATTACATTATGAATACAGAAATTGATCATAAATTAACCAATAAAGAAAGTGATAGCATGGAAGGTCTATTAAGTATCCAGGAATGCACGGAATCTTTATTTAAAATGAAACTAAATAAAGCCCCAGGCATTGATGGGTTAAATGTAGAGTTTTACAAGATATTCTGGGAAGATCTGAAAGAATTTGCTGTTAATACATTCAATTTCTCATTTGAAAAAGGGGAGTTAACTAATTCACAAAAAATAGGAGTTATTTCCCTTCTACATAAAAAAAATGACCCTCTCTTTCTAGATAACTATAGGCCAATAACATTATTAAATGTAGATACAAAGATTGTAGCTCAGTCATTAGCACAAAGAATTAGTAAAATATTACCACAAATTATTCATGGGAATCAAAACGGGTATGTTAAAAATAGATATATTGGATATAACATTAGACAAATTCAAGAAATCATTGATTTTGCAGAAAAATTCAACATAGAAGGAGCTCTACTTTTCTTAGATTTTTCAAAAGCTTTTGATTCTTTAGAGTGGGATTTCATGTTTTTAGCTTTACAGAAATTTGGATTCAAAAGTTCAATGTTGAAATGGATTAAAGTTCTATATTACTGGTATTAAAAGCTCAGTTATAAACAATGGTTGGATTTCAAAACCTATAAGCATTTTTCGTGGGATTAGGCAAGGGTGCCCATGCAGTGCGATAATTTTTGTAATTGCTGTTGAAATTTTAGCATGTAGGATCAGACAAGACCACGACCTCAAAGGCTTTGAAATTAAACTTGATGGCAAAACTCACACATTTAAGATTAGTCAACTAGCAGATGATACCACTCTTTTTCTTAGAACAAAACAAGATATTTCAAAAGCTCTTAATATGATTGAAACATTTGGAACATTGTCAGGGTTGAAATTAAACAGAGCTAAAACTGAGGGTGTTTGGCTTGGGAAACAAAAAAACTGCAACGATAAACATGAAAATATTAACTGGACAAATAAACCTGTAAAAGGCCTAGGTATATATTTCGGTCATAATAAAAAAAGTGTCAAAGATTAAATGCTGAAAAACTTTTAGAAAAATCAGCAAAAATTATTCTTAATTGGAAAAGAGAAACTTAACCATGATAGAGAGGATCACAGTTACTAAATCATTAATTATTCCTAATATTACATTTTTAACATCTGTCTCGACCATAGATAAAGAGTATTTAAACCAGTTTAAAAAAATGATATATAAATATTTATGGAATAACAAAACGGAAAAGGTTAAACGTTCTGTACTAAGTTATGACAGATTAAATGGGGGATTAAAAATGATTAATTTAGAGAAATACATAGAAACAATAAAAATAGGTTGGATTAAAAGATTAAATGCAGAGCAATTTTTAAACTGGACTGTAATACCAAAATTTTATTTAAACAAATTCGAAAACAATCTTCTCATATTGCAAATGAATCTGGATAGTGTAAATTCAATACCAGATATAAAAAACTACCAGAGTTTTATCTTGATCCATGTGTTTCTGGATAACGGTTTATGTTTAATCAATATTGAAATAGATTGTATATTAGCTTTTCTACAACATTATTCAGGTAAGACAGTTATAATTTGAAAGATTGATAGTCATACGGTGATTGAAAACAATTGTGCTGTGTTTTTTTTATAATATACATCGTGCCAGATTATATAAATATTGCAAGGTCCATCATGCATCATAAATAAATACAAAATTAGATAATAAATTAATTAATTGATTATGAGAATAAAATAATAATAAAATAATAAATACCCAAAACACTACAGACTAATCCGCCAACAAGTTATTTGGGGAAATCAGTGGATAAAATTTCAGGAAAAAACAATACTATTCCAAAACTGGATAGATAGCAACATAATTAACATAAATGATATCATTGATGAATTTTGAAATATAACAGAAAGATTTATTAGACAAAAGCTTAGCAAAAAGACAAACTGGATTACTGAATTTTTAAAATTAAAAAAGCTATACCAAAAGAATGGGTTAATATATTTGCTGAAAACTGTTCAAGAACAACTAATGTACTAACAGATAATGTTTTGTATATTTATGACAAAGATAACTTTAAACAAAATATAAATAAATTAGAAACAAGTAAAATTTACAAAATATTATTAGAACAAGATAAAGAAATACCAATTGGCTTTTACAAATGGAAGGGACTACTAAATTTTGAAAACATAGAAAATAAACTCAAAATATACTAAAATTTGTTCATAATTATTTGAAAGAAAATAAATTAAATATTTTCAGATGGAAACTCTTACATTTTATTCTTCCAAACAAAGTTTTATTAAAACAATGGAAAATATGCCCAAACTCAGACTGTAATCACTGTAATATTACAGAAGATTATTAACACTTTTTATTACATGCCACTTTCTTGATAAGTTTTGGAAAGAAATATTTAATCTGTTAGAAAAGTTAAATTTGGAAAACACATTTTAACACTAAAAATTGGGGTTACAAAATAAGTGATATAGAATACTATGATATTATTTTTTTCTTACAGTGATTATGTTTTCAATTCACAAAATACACTATCTGTCAGAGTTTAGAACAAAGAATATTAATGTACTTTCTGTTTTTAAAACTGAGCTTAGAAATAGGCTCATCCTACAAACAAATTGTTAAACCATGAAAGAAAAGGTATATTAGAAAAATATTTAGGTCTATTTGATTTGTATGAACTGTTAACATGGTTAGTAATGTTATCTTTGTGTATTAATTAATTTATTATCTAATTTTGTATTTATTTATGATGCATGATGGACCTTGCAATATTTATATAATCTGGCACGATGTATATTATAAAAAAAAAACACAGCACAATTGTTTTTCAATCACCGTATGACTATCAATCTTTCAAATTATAACTGTCTTACCTGAATAATGTTGTAGAAAAAGCTAATATACAATCTATTTCAATATTGATTAAACATAAACCGTTATCCAGAAACACATGGAAACTGGTAATAGGTTATAAATCATCCCAATCTCGGATGAACTATGAAATTCCGAAAATAACGCCAGATGATATAAATACTTTATTATAATATAATATCATTAATTATCTATTGATGTTATATTAATATTTTGTAAACGACTAACAATATGCAGTTTATCTACCTGAAGAATCCCTGAACTTCTGGTACTAATGAAACAGGGACCTTCACTGAGATAGCTTTGTCAGTGGAGTAATTGTTAACAGCGTGTGCAATACTGTTGTTGAATAAAAAAAAAAAAAAAAAAATTATATTTGTAAAAATATTGCAGGGAAATGTAGAAGCGCTTTTGCAAAATTTCGCTGTGGTTTTACGCCCCAAAAAATTGAAACGGGCCCGTATCAGAACTTACCTGTCAATAATAGAGTTTGTTTTAATTGTAAATATAATACAAGTGAAGATGACAAACATGTTATTTTGAGTTGTCCAGTATATGCAGATTTACGTTCTGTTTTATTTAGTCATGCTAATTCTTTTTGCCATGATTTTTATAGTATGTCAGATGACAATAAATTTGTATTTTTATTTAGTGTGTTATGATATTGTAACTATCATATCTATTTAGTTGGCCTAATTTGTTTTATGTTGCCTAAGAATGTTTACATTATATTTTGTTATATTGTGTACAAAATTATACACATTGTGTTACAACTATGCAGTTTAGAATTCACTGGAACAATCACTAATACTCATGGAATGATTAGAACTTTCTATTTCACTTACATAATGTTTCCAGAATGATCACAACAAAAGATGCGTAATTTATATTTCTAGCGTTGTCTAGAAGTTTCCGTTCGAGTATTTAAATGCAGACCCAAAAGTTAGTTGAATATGGAGATTTAGACATAGACATGATAGATAGACTTAGACATCGATAGACATCAACATTCTCTGCAGTTGGATTGACACTTTTATTTACAAACTACATCATACTAGATTGTGACCAATTGGATATAATATTCTGTGGATTCCCGTGAAGATTTCCGGATAAAGAAAAGATAAAAGATTGGACTCATATTTTGACAGTTAAGTTGACATTTCTTTTTGTGTAATAATTTTTGTAAACTAGTGTATAATAAATCTTGTTAAATTTTATTATTGATTTGTGTCTTTTGTTGGCTACAATTGAAAGGCGATTTTCTGGCATTCTGACAGAAATTAGGGGCTCAAGTCCGGGATAACGTTAATATCTTATTTAAATTTTTTTCGGTATTTTTATTAGAATTAGCCAACAAAATTCTACAATATGGCATTTGATGCCGGTAAATTTTTGAAAACGCCAGACCTGGAAGAGTTTGATAATTTAAAGAAAGAGGAATTAGTGTTGCTTGCTAAACATCTGAAATTAGACTTTAAAGTATCTATGAGAAAACAAATTATAAAAAATTTGGTAATAGACAAATTAGTTGACTCAGAAATTTTTGGTGAAGAGGCTCTTGAACTTAAGGTCGAAAATGTTGATGCTACCAAATTAAAACAGCTTGAATTAAAACATGAATTTAAATTAAAACAATTGGAAAACGAAATCAAAATAAAACAATTGGAAAAAGAAGAAAAACAGGCAGAACTTGAAACGAAGGAAACGTTAGAGATGGAGAAAAAAGAAAAAGAAGATGAATTTAAATTAAAACAAGATGAATTGAAATTAAAACAGGCAGAACTTGAAATGAGAGAAAAGTTAGAGATTGAAAAAATGAAAATTGAAATAGCAAAAGAAGAAAGCAACACTAAATTCCAGTCAAAATCAGAACATCTTAATTTTCATGCAGCAAAAAACATACGTTTGGTTCCCAAATTTTGTGAAAAAAAATTGACAAATTTTTTCCACAGTTTGAGAAAATTGCTCAAAATTTGAAATGGCCGAAGCCTTTTTGGACTACAATGCTGCAAAGTGTTTTTGAGGGCAAGGCCGCTGAAATTTACTCAGCACTTTCATCAGAAAATAGTTCTGATTATGACACGGTTAAAAGGAAGTTTTGAAAGCTTATGAGCTAGTGCCAGAAGCATATAGACAGAAATTTAGGTCTTATAAAAGTTTGATTCACAAACCTATGTTGAATTTGCTAGGGAAAAGAAGATCTATTTGATAAATGGCTTACGTCAAAGAAAATAGATAAAAATTTGATAATTTAAGACAATTGATGTTATTAGAAGAGTTCAAGCAGTGTATTCATTTAGACTTAAAAACACATTTAGATAACAAAACTATTGAGACATTACAAGATGCAGCTGTTATTTCCGATAATTATACCCTTTCACATAAGAGAAGTTTCAAAGGTCAAAATTTTAATACTTCGAGTGGAAATTACAAGAATCAAAGCACTGAGCGTACTGATAATAAACCTGTTGCACATAGTAAGAGTCAGTCTAGTTATAATATGTCTAGTCCAAAATTTGATACTTTTGAGAGGAAGTCACTGACTTGTGCTTATTGTAAGAAAAATGGTCACCTGATGGCTGATTGTTTTAGACTCCAGAAGAAGAATGAAAGAGATAATAAGCCAAAGACCAGTGCTTGTACGACACCCCGTGTTACCAATACGTTGGAATGTCCTGCGAGTCAGGCTTTTAAGTCCAGTTTTTGTGATTACATGGAGGATTATAAACCTTTTATGTCTGATGGGTTTGTTTCTATTGTTGATAATACTACTCCTCAGCCTATTAAGATTTTACGGGACACTGGAGCTTCTCAGTCTTTATTGTTAGAAGGTGTGTTGCCTTTGTCCGAGGAGACTTCTGTTGGTGCCTCCGTTTTGTTACAAGGTGTGGAGTTAGGTTGTATAGATGTTCCCCTCCATCGTATTTATCTGAAGTCAGATTTGATTACTGGACCAGTTGTTGTGGGTGTTCGTCATAATCTCCCTGTTGAGGGTGTTTCATTATTGCTAGGAAATGATCTAGCTAGGAACAAAGTGGTTGCTGAACCAATTGTTACCAGTGAACCGGTGGTGGATGCTAAATCACATGAAGATGATGCTGAACTGTATCCAGCTTGTGTCGTTACTAGGGCGATGGCTAGAAAACAAAAAAATGAGGATTTGCAAGAAGACCAGTTTGATTACATGGACCTTTCTGACACCTTTCTAGCCAACATTGAAGGTCCCGGTAGCTCAGAGAAGGCCGTAATAAGACCACCTAGCATTAGCAAGAATGTAATTATGCCATGGCCAGACGTAAACAGCCATTCATTAGACCGAAGGAAATTTGTCGAAGAACAAAATAAAGACCCTGAGGTTCTTCAGCTCTGCAAGAGGGCTCAACCACAGGAAGAAGCAGACAAAGTGGCCGAATGCTATTACCATCAAGACGGCATTTTAATGAGAAAGTGGAGGCCCCCTGATGCTACCCCAGAGGAGGAATGGAGAGTGGTATACCAAGTGGTGGTGCCTAAAGTTTATAGGCAAGACATTATTGGTCTTGCTCATGACACCCCCTTGGCTGGACACTTAGGTATAAGGAAGACTTGCCTTAAGATCTTGCAGCATTTCTATTGGCCAAGACTTAGAAATGATGTCGCAGAATACTGCAAATCATGCCATATATGCCAGGTTGTTGGTAAGCCTAACCAGAAAATACCACCAGCACCACTTCTGCCTATTCCAGCCTTTGAAGAACCTTTCAGCCGAGTACTCATTGATTGCGTTGGACCTTTACCGAAGACCAAGACCGGAAATGCGTATTTATTGACAATCATGTGTACCTCCACTCGCTTTCCTGAGGCTATTCCGTTAAGGAATATCAAGACACCTACTATTGTCAAAGCTCTGATCAAATTTTTCACGCTAGTAGGACTTCCAAAGTCTATACAGTCCGACCAGGGTTCAAATTTCATGTCAGGTTTATTTCAGCAAGTCGTGTACCAGTTAGGGATTGCTCAGTATAGGTCAAGTGCTTATCATCCAGAATCTCAAGGTGCCTTAGAACGTTTTCATCAAACATTGAAGAACATGATCAGAACTTTTTGTCTTCAATTTGACAGGGATTGGGATGATGGTGTTCACTTTTACTCTTTGCGGTCCGAGAGTCTGTTCAAGAATCTCTTGGTTTTAGTCCTTTGAGTTTGTATTTGGTCATACTGTGAGGGACCTTTAAAATTGATAAAGGAAAAGTGGCTTACTGAACACACTGACTTGAATCTTCTAGACTATGTATCTAGATTTAAAGAAAAATTGTATACTGCTTGTCAAATTGCTTAGAACAATTTAAAAACTGTTCAGAATAAGATGAAAATATGGTATGATAAAGATGCCAGGGACAGATTTTTTGAGCCTGGTGATAAGGTACTTGTATTTTTGCCAGTCCCTGGACATCCATTACAAGCTAAATATTGTGGTCCTTATACCATAGAGAGTAAAATCAATGATTTGAATTATATTGTAAAAACACCAGGTCGGCGTAAACAAAGTAGAGTGTGTCACATTAATATGTTAAAACCATATTTTGAGCGTACTAATGAAGGTGAGAGTAAACCAGTTGCCACTTTAGCCATGATTAAATTGGAGAACAATCATGACAAACCAGATATAATTGAACCACCTTTTAGTTCTAAAACTATGGAAGAGACAGTTAGATTGAAAAATTCAGAAATTTTGTCAAATTTAGATTCAAAACTTGCACATCTATCTTTTGATCGTAGAAAAAAATTAAAAGCTTTGGTATTTTCTTTTAAAAATCTTTTTCCAGATGTGCCAAACAAAACCATTGCTGTTTGTCATGATGTCGATGTAGGTGATGCTTCTCCAATTAAGCAACATCCTTACCGGCTCAATCCACTCAAACTTGAATTTATGAGAAAAGAAATTAAATATATGCTTGACAATGATATTATTGAGCCGAGTAACAGTGAATGGAGCTCTCCTTGTCTGCTTGTGCCCAAACCAGATAAAACCTTTCGTTTCGTAACTGATTTCAGAAAAGTTAATTCTGTTTCAAAATCTGATTCCTATCCGATTCCAAGGATAGACGATTGCATTGATAATATTGGACAAGCAAAATTTGTGAGCAAATTTGATTTATTGAAAGGTTACTGGCAAGTCCCATTGACACAGAGAGCTCGAGAAATATCAGCTTTTGTCACACCAGACGGCTTATTTAAATATACTGTAATGCCGTTTGGCATGAAAAGTGCTCCAGCTACATTTCAAAGAATGATCAATAATGTTATAAAAGATTTAGACTGTTGTTATGCTTATATTGATGATCTTATTGTATGTAGTGATAGCTGGGAAGAACATTTAACACATTTATATGATACTTTTGATAGATTGTCACAATCAAATTTGACTGTAAATCTTGGTAAAGTGAATTTTGCCAGGCCACTGTTGATTATTTAGGCATACAGTTGGCCAGGGTCAAGTGAAACCTATTACGGCTAAAGTGGATGCAATTACTAAATTTCCTCCTCCTACAAATAAAAAACAACTTATGAGATATTTAGGCATGATTGGATTTTACAGGAAATTCTGTTCAAATTTTGCGACTGTTGTTCAACCATTGACTCATCTTTTACGGAAAGATTCTACATTCATCTGGAGTGAACATTGTCAAAACGCTTTTGAAAATAGCAAATCACTTTTAATTAATAGTCCAGTTCTGATCACTCCAGACTTTGAAAACAATTTAAACTTGCCGTTGATGCAAGCGATGTAGGAGTTGGAGCTGTTTTATATCAGGAAACAGATGATAATGTTGAAAACCTATATCATATTTTTCTAAGAAATTAGATAAACATCAGAAAAATTATTCAACTATTGAAAAGAGTGTTTTGCACTGTTGTCTGCACTTCAACATTTTGATGTATATTTAAATCCCACTGTGCATCCTATTCTTGTTTATACTGATCATAATCCTCTCACCTTCATACATAAAATGAGAAACAAGAACCAGAGATTGACTAGGTGGAGTTTATTGTTACAGGAATATGATGTTATTGTAAAACATATTAAAGGTAAAGATAATGTAATAGCAGATGCTTTATCTAGAACTTATTAAAATACTTTGTATATACTATGTATTTTGTACATATTATTCATGAAAAGTTTTGTTACACTCAAACTTTTTTAAGGGGAAGTGTTATGATATTGTAACTATCATATCTATTTAGTTGGCCTAATTTGTTTTGTGTGGCCTAAGAATGTTTACATTATATTTTGTTATTTTGTGTACAAAATTATACACATTGTGTTACAACTATGCAGTTTAGAATTCACTGGAACAATTACTAATACTCATGGAATGATTAGAACTTTCTATTTCACTTACATAATGTTTCCAGAATGATCACAACAAAAGATGCGTAATTTATATTTCTAGCGTTGTCTAGAAGTTTCCGTTCGAGTATTTAAATGCAGACCCAAAAGTTAGTTGAATATGGAGATTTAGACATAGACATGATAGATAGACTTAGACATCGATAGACATCAACATTCTCTGCAGTTGGATGGACACTTTTATTTACAAACTACATCATACTAGATTGTGACCAATTGGATATAATATTCTGTGGATTCCTTAAAGATTTCCGGATAAAGAAAAGATAAAAGATTGGACTCATATTTTGACAGTTAAGTTGACATTTCTTTTGTGTAATACTTTTTGTAAACTAGTGTATAATAAATCTTGTTAAATTTTATTATTGATTTGTGTCTTTTGTTGGCTACAATTGAAAGGCGATTTTCTGGCATAACAAGTGATGAAAATGTTTACTTTTACACTGCCGAGATCTGCTATGATATTTTATTGAAAAGAAAATATTTATTATATATATATTCTTAAAATGTATTTTTCATTATATTTTATAATTTTATGTGCGTATATATATATATATATATATATATATATATATATATACACACACGTTTAAAATGTGACAATTTCATTACAGAATTCTCCACCGATAACACGTGGTTATATAGGGCTTACACCATAATATATATATAATTCGTCTCAAATTTATCCCAACAATGTTAGATCTTCAAAATTGTGTTAGCAAATTTTTGTTCTTCCTTCAGCGGGGTTTGAACCCTTGCTTCTGTGACATCGTGGCAACGCCGCCTGCACCGTGTCCAGCGCCCTAGACCACTCGACCACCTAGGCTACATAAAATATAGCTTTCGGTAGTCGATGTGATGCCTTTCCTAGTTGGCTTTATCTATTCTATTAATAGAAGCTAGAAATAGCTGATCTTAGAGTTGCTCTTGTTTAATATGTGAATCTATAATATGTGTAAATGTTTTGTAAGAGGTGAGACTTCGACAAAATATTGTCTTGTCTTTTCTATGTTCTTAATTGGAGTGGGTGAATAAGTGGTCTGACACCATAAGGAACGCCCAAACCAGTGCTTTGGTACTGATATGATTTATAAGATCCAAAAATAAAAATATCCCTTTTGATGAATTAAGAAACTAAGATTTCGACTCACTCAGGCAAAGTTGAACTTAAAAAGAAATTTCTTTTCTCTTTTCGGTCCTTTTTTGGTCATACAATTTCTAGTGTTTCTACGTATTTACACAAACCTGGCTCGATACACAAAAGAGCTCCGGACGCACAAAATTCATAGGTGTTATTTTCAATTACAACCTGGTACAATGTTACTAATTATATGTCCTCATTTTTAATCATTTTTAGGATGAGATTTTTGCTCCAAAGAAGAAAAAAATTAATTAAAACAGCACTTTATAAATTTCATGCGTCCGAATCAATTTTCTCGATTTACCTTCAACAGGAATGCCCAAAGCCGAATATTTGAAAGCCAAGAATGTATAAGAACCGAAACAGTTTAAGAGCTAAATGACCATAACGAACATGCAAAAAGGGTAAAATCCATCTAAGGTTAACCCATTCTCTCAATTTGTTTTGCTAATATATCGGTTTTAAATACAAATAGTAAAATAGATAGTTTGTTTAATTACCTTTCTGATTAAATCTGTAAATGAACAGATTTTGACAACAACATGAACAAATCAAACGTCAATAAATTTACAAAGTCATGTAAGGATTACAAATCAGGTAAAGTTACGTAACAGGTAATAAACCATCCACTTCCTTTGAACTTTGGTAAATAGTTTTCTCATTGGCAATCATACTTCATCTCCTTATTTTTATAACGAGTCCAGTAGGGCATATATGTGATTAGCCACGTGATTTCCAGTCTTGTGGGGGTACTTGGCCTAAAATAGGCTTATATCATATTTATCTAGTACATAATGAAAGAAAACATCCTATCAAGTTATTATGACAGTCCAAATTTGTTGAAATACTAATGTGATGGGTCTTTTTCATATCGACATATGGAGTATTGATTCAACTTTTTGATTAACAAACACATTATCTATTTTTTTATTTTCTTTTATGCTTATACAGTTTGACAGTTTAATGATGCATGTTTCGACTAGACATAGTAACACCTAAAATATGCATTAGATACGCTATTGTATTATAATGATGCAATTTTAATGATTTTAACTACATGTATGAAAACTATATAGAGCAGATAGTATTGAATTTTAAACACACATGTAACCAAGAAATGCGATATGGTATACCGTTTTCAAATACTTCGAAACGACAACTTAACACCATTCAATTAAATCTAGAGGGTTTTGAAGGAACTATCTGAAAACATTTATATATTATTAATAAAGTAAATTATATTTTAAATCTACCATACTAACATATTATCTTACGACTTCTTTTGACCTCTGTAATAAATGTCTAATATTGTTTCGAAAATTGAACAAAGAGTTGCTCTACAACATCATAAATTCTATTACTACATAACTTTCTCGATCTCGGGTAAACATCTATAATATTGCGCTTTAAAACCTCATATTTAATTTCTTACATAGAGACATCATATTAACACTCTTACGACAAAATACATATTCCTATTTAAATAAACTTCTTATCGTCTTACAGATACCTGCATTCGACTGGAAACTTAAATGCTTTACACGTTTAAGAAGGTAATAGCGTTGAAAAAGTATATATAATGGGAGACAGTCTGACGTTGAGAAGTGGTTGTCGTTTGTTGCTGTATATCACATTGGTTTTTCGTTTATTGTTTTGTACATAAATGAGGTCATTAGGTTTTCGTTTGTATTGTTGTGCACTTGAGCCTTTTATAGCTTGATTTGCAGTATGGGTTTTGCTCATTGTTGAAGGCCCGTACGGTGAACTATAGTTATGAACTTCTACGTCATTTGGATTCTCATGGAGAATTGTCTTATTAGCAATCATACTAAATCTTCTAATTTTTATACCTGTAACACACCAATCAAAAGAATACTGACGAAAAGGGTGTTTTACTAAACTTTTCATGTTTTAGACAAAACATTTAATAAGTAAAATATACAGAACGTTTCAACTTTGGTTAGTTCCTTTCTTTAATCTTAAAACTTTGAATTATATGCCATATTTAATGCTGAAAAGCATCCAGACTTTATATTCAGTATAGAAATAAAATTGTATGTTTACAAACTTTACGCGACGTTCATATTTAACGGCGTTTTTCTCACAATGAGTGTCATGGTGGGTCACAATTATTTGAAAAGGTGCACTACGGAGGTGCAATCATCTTTTCATACTTTTGGTAATCGTTTTTTCGGATTTTGTAGTTGGAATGATACGTGATACACAGAGAGCAAAACAAAACAAACAACTCATGACAAATTAAAACAACACGTTATAAATTGTATGCGTCAGAAGTTATTTTCTGGATTTACCTTCACCAGGAACGCTCAAAGCCGAATATTTGAAAGCCAAGGATTATAAAAACCGAAAAACTTGTAGAGTTTTATTACCCAAAAGGAAGGTATTTCAGAAATGCTGACCAAAAGAGTTGCCTTGTATAAAGAAATATGGTTAGATAGACTTCTATCTTTAGATCTAACAGTTAAACACAACTAAATGGGGTGTTCGTTTGGATATATACATACGCAGCCATGTCCAGTCTGCATGGGGACATTCAATCCGATTTCTTGCGTTTTTACATTGTCACGTTCTCTCCACGTTAGAAATTCTTATAACTCTTTGAGAGCCCAAAAGGTGTCCAGCTGTAAAACTAAATTACAACATTTTCATTTCAATATACTCTTTTTTCCACATTAGAAATTCTTACAACTCTTTGAGAGTCCAAAAGGTGTCCGGCTGTAAAACTAAATTCCAACATTTTCATTTCAATATACCCTTTTATTTCCAGAAGCAGTAACATTTTCCTTGCATTTACAATGTATCCACGTCCGCCCACTATGCAAAACTTATTTATATGATGTATTGTTTAATTTGTTTTTGTCCCAAATATGTATGAAATATTATATTGCAATCAGCAAACAAATAAGAAATAAAGAGCATATATAATTAGATGCATGAATGACTGCGTAAAGTTCATCTTATCTAAAACACAGTAGGCAGTGTTCTAGCTAGAATATGAAAAAAGATGAGCACAAGAGAAGCTACTGAAATGACAGTAAGAGTACTTATTCTAGTGAGTGTGCTTTTATTGCTATCTTTGTATAGCTAAGCTACATGGCAATTAAAAACAAGAATGTGTACATAGTATAGAACGCCACAGCTGTCTTATGTGGAACTCTGATATTACGCTATGTTGTTTTATTATTACTTGAGGATATTTTGTCTTTACATAATATCGTTTTGACATTACGTAATGATGTTTTGATATAACTCAATATGGAATAGTCATTACTTAATGATATTTCTATATTACACGAAATGGTTTCGTATTGACTTGATATAGTTTTGTCATTACTTAATATGGTTTTGTCATTACTCGATGTGGTTCCACCATTATTTAATGTGGTTGTGTCATTAGGCAATGTGGTTTTAACATTACTTGATGTGTATGTGGCTTAACGTAATGTAGTTGTTTCATTACATGATGTGGTTTTGTTATTTCGTAATGATGATTTCCAATTCTTTATATGGCTTTAACATTACGTAATTATGTTTCAAAATTTGACGATTTTACACTACATGATGTGTTTGTTTCAGTATTTGATGTGGTCCTGTCATTCTTTGATGTGGTTTTCACATTACTTGATGAGGTAAACCCGCGTGACCATTTCGGAAAAACTAGTTCTATTTTTAAATAGATTTCCTTGTTTTATGTGCCTTGGATGAGTGTGGCCATCCATTGAGTTAGAGTTCAAATTAAAGTTCGGGTTACTGTTCGAGTTAAACTTTGAGTTTAATCTTCGATTTCGAGTTAGAATTCAAGCCATTATTAGAATTAAAGTTCTAGTTAGCATCGAGTTGAACTTAGAGTTTGAGTTTCATTTAAAGGTAGAGTTCGAGTTACAATTCGACTTCAACTTGAATTTGAGTCACCTCTTGAGGTAGAGTACGAGTTAGACTCGAATTTGAGTCTCATTTAGATTAAGATTCCGAGTTGAAATTCGAGTTATCTAATATGAGTTCGTATTTAAATTTCAATCGCGGATCAAGGGCGTTTCCTCGGGCTTCCGAAAAGAGGGCTCAGGGGTATGCGTACAAAAGATAAACAATGTTACAGTATACAAAACACAACATAGAAATTGAAATAAAGTTAGATGTGATTTGATTGCCAATGAGACAACTATCCACCAGAGTTTAAATGCAGTGGATGTTAGCAATCATAGGCAACCGTACAGCCTTCAACACACAGTATAGTCGGCTACAAAAGGCCACCACGTGAAAATGTGAAACAATTCAAACGAGAAAACTAACGGTCTAATTTGTTACTTAACAATCTACGAAAAACAAATATGACACACATGAAACAACGACAACCATTGAACTACAGGCTCCTGACTTGGGGCAGGCACATAAAGAAAGTGCACGTGGCGGAACCTCGGACTGTAGTGTAACAGTACAACATAAGAAAAAAAATGTAAAAAACAGTTTCAATTGGCTTAACTCAATAGATCGGTATGACTGGGTAATATAAATCCATCGGGGTGATCTCGGGTGCTCCGGAAGGGTAAGCAGATTCTGCTCAACGTGTGGCACCCGTCTTGTTATTCGTGAAAGTACAAACCCAGTGATTTGGTTTTATTTGGTAGTTCACATTCGAGGAAAAGATGACAGGATTGTGGTTACGACAGCTGGAACATATCCGTCATCACCTGTGAAACAGATATTCCAAAAATTTTTTTTCAATAAGTGCGAGGTATAGCAGAGAATGCAATTTATAAAAATTAGATTGATATTCGTATATGTTAAAATGATCATACACGCTAAAAAAAAATCGGAGAATTCTTATTTTATAGAATTGATGCTTTGTCGCTTAGTCCGATCCCCCCATTTCCCTCTAACTTTAGTGTGAGTTGATTTAAAGTGTCTCATTTGTTGAGAATAAAGTACAAGTCTTTTGATTTGTGTCGAACTTACGACATTAATGTAGCGGCAGTGAGACACAACAAACCTATATTCCGTCGTCGGTAGTGGCGTCGGTGTCTTCATCATTTAGATCGTTAGGTTTCTCGTTTGAATTGCTTTTACATTTTTCATTTCGGGACCTTTTATAGCTTACTAAGTGGTAAGGGTTTTGCTCATTGTTGAAGACCATACAGTCACATATAGTTGTTAACTTCTACGTCATTTGGTATGTGGTTGAGAGTTGTCTCATTGGCAATCATACCACATTTTCTTATTTTTATATAAGGTTTTTTTTGCATTAAATATTACCGAATTAAACTGTTTTGACATGATACATTTGTAAACCTCCATGAATTGTTACAAAACTTGTATAGGAGTTATTCTTCAAGATCAAGATAAAGCAATTTTGTTTTTACCGATAAATGTACAGTCAACATTACGCTTTTGCACTGACAGTAGCAATATCAGGCGAGACACAGGGTTCCGTGGAATCTTTTACGAATTTATTATAATAATGCTTCCATTTGAAAACTAAGGAAAAAAACGACAGGACCAAGTGGTTTGGGGATATCCCCCTTATGTCCGAAATACTGTTAATTTTTTAGTACTTTTTTCTTATTTTTGTCTGCCGTTCCCCTTTTTCATACCAAATAACTCTGAACAACAACTCGAACTTTAATTTGAACTTTAACTCAATGGATAGCGATACTCATCCAAAGCACAATAAACAAACGACATATGGAAATCGGTTTAAAAATAAAACATATTTTTTTCCGAAATGGTCACGTGGTTTTACCTCATCAAATCATGTGATAACCACATCAAAGAATGACAGCACCACATCAAATACTGAAACAAACACATCATGTAGTGTAAAATCGTCAAATTTTGAAACATAATAACGTAATGTTAAAGCCATATAAAGAATTGGAAATCATCATTACGAAATAACAAAACCACATCATGTAATGAAACAACTACATTACGTTAAGTCACATACACATCAAGTAATGTTAAAACCACATTGCCTAATGACACAACCACATAAAATAATAGTAAAACCACATCAAGTAATGACAAAACCATATTAAGTAATGACAAAACTATATCAAGTCAATACGAAACCATTTCGTGTAATATCGAAATATCATTAAGTAATGACTATTCTTTATTGAGTTATATCAAAACATCATTACGTAATATCAAAACCATATTATGTAAAGACAAAATATCATCAAGTAATAATAAAACAACATAATGTAATATCAGAGTTCCACATAAGACAGCTGTGGCGTTCCATACCATAGTACACGGATGCCCTACTCGCACTATCATTTTCTATGTTCAGTGGACCGTGAAATAGGGGTCAAAACTCTAATTTGGCATTCAAATTAGACAGATCATATCATAGGGAACATGTGTTCTAAGTTTCAAGTTGATTGGACCTCAACTTCATCAAAAACTACCTTGACCAAAAACTTTAACCTGAAGCGGGACAGACGGACGGACGGACGGACGAACGGGCGAACGGATGCCTAGACCGAAAACATAATGCCCCTCTACTATCGTAGGTGGGGCATAAAAATAAAACAGCATATTATAAATTCCATGCGTCCGAAGCGATTATCTCGATTTACCTTCAACAGGAACGCCCGAAACCCAATATTTGAAAGCCAAGGATGTATAATAGTTTGAAGATGAATATGACCATAAAGAACATACAAAAAAAGACCAAATACATCTGAGGTCAACCCATTTTCTCAATTTGTTTTGCCAATATATCGGTTTTTTTCAGTACAAATAGTAAAACAGATAGTTTAATTACTTACCTTTCTGAATAAATCTGTAAATGAACAGATTTTGACAACAAGTCAAACGTCAATAAATTTACAAAGTCATGTAAAGATTACAAATGAGGTAAAGTTACGTAACAGGTAATGAACCATACATTTCATTTGAACTTTGGTGGAAAGTTTTCTCATTGGCAATCATACTGCATCTCCTTATCTTTATACTGAGTCTTCTAGGGATGATATGTGACTAGCCACGTGATTTCCTTGTTTTTGATTGAGTTAAGCTTCCAATTGATGTTTTATCGTGTGTTTTCTATGTTGTGATGTTATACTATTGTTTCAGAAAAGGAAAGGTTTGGTACATTTTTAATCAAGTAACCTGTAAGTCAGAATCTGATGTACAGTAGTTGTTTTGAAATTTACTATATAGACTAGACCGTTGACCGTTTGAATTTTTACGTATTTGGGGCGCTTGTTGTTCGGTGTCACATCCGTGTTGAAGTACATTGACCTTAATGGTTTACTTTTGTTATTTGGATGGAGAGTTGTCTCATTTGCAACACATCTTCCTATATCTTTACTGAAAGAAAACATTTTATCAAGTTATTATGACAAATTTGTTGAAATACTAATGTGATGAGTCTTTTTCGTATCGACATATGGAGTATTGATTCAACTTTTTGATTAACAAACACATTAATTTTTAAAGTACACATCTATTTTTTTTTTAAACTTATACAAGTTGACAGTTTAATGATGCGTGTTTCGACTAGACATAGCATGCGAAGCGTAACAGTTTAAGACGTATTTTCCTAAGTAACACCTAAAATATGCATTTAGATACGCTACATGTTTGATAATGATGCAATTTTAATTATATTAACTACATGTATGAAAACTATATAGAGCAGATAATATTGAATTTAAACACACATGTAACCAAAGTAATGCGGTATGGTAAACCGTTTTACAAGTACTTCGAAACGACAACTAAACACCATTCAATTAAATCTAGAGGGAATTGAAGGAACTATTTGAAAACAAAATTAAATTTGAAATGTTTTTATTCGTTTTCAATTTATATATTATTTATAAAGTAAATTATATTTTAAATCTACAATACTAACATATCTTACGACTTCTTTTGACCTCTATGATAAATGACTAATATTTTTTTTCGGAAATTGAACAAAGAGTTGCTCTACAACATCATGAATTCGATTGCTACATAACTTTCTCGATCTCAGGCAAATATCTATAATATTGCGCTTTTAAACCTCATATTTAATTTCTTACATTAAGACATCATTATAACACTCTTACGACAAAATATATATTCCTATTTAAATAAACTTCCTGATCGTCTTAAAGATACCTACATTCGACTGGAAACTTAAATGCTTTACACGTTTAAGAAGGCAATAGCGTTGAAAAGTATATATAATGGGAGACAGTCTTACGTTGAGAAGTGGTTGTCGTTTGTTGCTGTATATCACATTGGTTTTTCGTTTATTGTTTTGTACATAAATCAGGCCGTTAGGTTTTCGTTTGTATTGTTGTGCACTTGACATTTTTTGGGCCTTTTATAGCTTGATTTGCAGTATGGGTTTTACTCATTGTTGAAAGCCCGTACGGTGACCTATAGTTACGAACTTCTACGTCATTTGGATTCTCGTGGAGAATTGTCTAATTAGCAATCATATTAAATCTTCTATTTTTTATACCTGTAACACACCAATCAAAAGAATACAGAAGAAAGGGGTGTTTTAATAAACTTTTCATGTTTTAGACAAAAACTTTAAAAAGTAAAATATACAGAATGTTTCAACTTCGGTAAGTTCCTTTCTTCAAGCTTAAAACGTTGAATTATATGTCATATTCAATGCTGAAAAGCATCCAGACTTTATATTCAGTATAGAAATAAACTTGTATGTTTACAAACTTTACGCGACGTTCATATTTAACGGCGTTTTTCTCACAATGAGTGTCATGATGGGTCACAATTATTTGAAAAGGTGCACTACGGAGGTGCAATCATCTTTTCATACTTTTGGTAATCGTTTTTCGGATTTTGTAGTTGGAATTAAACGTGATACACAGAGAGCAAAGCAAAACAAACAACTTATGAAAAATAAAAACAACACGTTCTAAATGCTATGCGTCCGAAGTGCTTTTCTGGATTTACCTTCATCATGAACGCTCAAAACCGAATATTTCAAAGCCAAATATTAAAACCGAAACAGTTGAAGAGCTTTACTACCAAAAAGGAAGGTATTTCAGAAATGCTGATCAAAAGAGTTGCACTATATATAGAAATATGTACAGCTAGACTTCTATCTTAACAGTTAGACCCAACTAAATGGGGTGTTGGTTTGGATATATACATATGCAGCCACGTCCAGTCTGCATGGGGACATTAAATGCGATTTCTTGCGTTTTTACATTGTCACGTTCTCTCCACGTTAGTAATTCTTACAACTCTTTGAGAGCACAAATGGTGTCCAGCTGTAAAACTAATTTACAACATTTTCATTTCAATATACCCTTTTTTCCATGTTAGAAATTCTTACAACTCTTTGAGACCCCAAAAAGGTGTCCGGCTGTAAAACTAAATTACAACATATTCATTTCAATATACTCTTGAAATTCTTACAACTCTTTGAGAGCCCAAAAGGTGTCCGGCTGTAAAATTAAATTGCAACATTTTCATTTCAATATACCCTTTTTTTCAGAAGCAGTATAATTTTCCTTGCATTTATCCACGTCCGCCCACTATGCAAAACTTACTTGTATGATGTATTGTTTAATTTGTTATTGTCCCAAATATGTATGAAATATTTTTTGGGCGCATGACAAACAGCACAAAAATAAGACATAAAGATCGTATATAATTACATGCATGAATGAATGCGTTTATTTCATCTTATTTAAAACACAGCAGGCAGTGTTCTAGCTGGAATATGAAAAAGATGAGCACAAGAGAAGGTAACTTTTCGCGTAGTGCAGTTACTGAAATGACAGTAAAAGTACTTATTCTAGTGAGTGTGCTTGTATTGCTATCTTTGTATAGCTAAGATACATGGCAATTAAAAAAAGACAGGATATTCTGCCTGTACCAAGTCAGGAATATGACAGTTGTTTTCAATTCGTTGGATTTTTGAGCTTTTGATTTTGCTATTTGATACGGGACTTTCTGTTTTGAATTTCATATGCATGTATTGTACTAGAGGCATACAAAAGGCACATAATTACTATCAAAATGAGCAAATATATAGTTTCTATCTGTGACAGATTTCGTGGGTTTTTTTCAGTCCGTACCTTTTCTTGATTGTTCTTGCAAACAGTGTTTACACATACATTTCTTTAATTATCCTATTTTCTGCTTAATTCGATAATTGACATCAAATTAATTGATGACGAAACCGAAAGGGTTGGCTGGGGTATACAAATATGTTCATCCCTTGGTCTTCTTCCGGAGGCCAGTAAATCCCTCCCGATAGTGGGGCGTCCGTTTGGTTGTGCGGGATGTACAAATTCGCAGCCACGTCCAGTAAGAATAGATACGTTGTGTACACTGCCAATAATTTGCAAGGGTTCTTAACATGTTACTCTCACTCTCTCTCTATAGAGAGAGTAACACGTTAATAACTCTTGCAACAACTCTTTAAGAGTCGTAGGTGACCGGTTGCAAGGCTGAAAACCATCCATATTCAATATACCTTCATTTTCTAGTGGAATTCCTAATTTTTCCGCCCTTTAGTACGGTCGATCCCTATTACAGGACCAACCTATTGCATCACTTGTTGCATTGTTCTCGTGTTGAATATGCATGAACAATTTGGCACTAGACATTAGCAAACAAAAATAATTAATAATTTATGTCGACTTTTGCAATTAAATACTCTATAGATAAATATCTTTATAAATCCGATTTTTTATCTACTGTGGTGTTTGGGTCAACGTATATTTCTTTTCCATCAGTAACTTTGTTATTGACAATGCTATAATATTTGTTCCTGTTGAAACAAATATGGTATACTCTTTATTCCGTGAGAAACAAATACTGAATTATTTCTTCCAGTAGAAATAATATTCCAGAATATTTGTTTTCCATTTGGAACTTGTACCACAATTTTCGATTCGCTCGTGTCATCTTATGTAACAACGTATTTGATTTTAACGAAAGAAACCTCTGTATTACTGAAAAATTATTACACCAGGGTTTTCGATATCACAAACTTATCAAAACATTTACTTAATTTTATCATCGGTACAAGGACATCATTCGTAAATATAAATCAACGTGCAGACATCTTATACGTTCAGGTATTTCACATTTAATCTTTTATGGTAAAATTCTATACAAAGCACAAAAATGTCGTCATGCACCTAAAAAGCTAACCAAACCTTTAAACACATTTATTCAGAAGGGATATAGTCACGATACTGTTGTCAGGTCATTAAAGATGGCATTTTTGAGAATTAATATTGATTCACTCATAGGGTCTTTGCATCGGAAATAAACATATTTATTCTGAAACCAGTTGTTGGCATGATACGGGTTATGTTTTTCTCTTATATTTTATGATGGTATGAAAATAAACCCCTAACGGGAGGGATTGTGCTTGATTTTCATATGATGAAGACATAATCTTTCAATCAGTTTAATTGAGGTCTGGAGCTGGCATGTCAGTAACTGCTAATAGTCCTTTGTTAATTTATTTTAATTATTGTCATTTTGCTTAGTTTCTTATGTTACCTATTCTAACATCGGACTCGGACTTCTTTTAAACTGAGTTTTACTGTGCGTATTGCTGTGTGTTTGTTTATTCTATATTGAATAGAGGTATAGGGGAGGATAAAGACCTTTTTTCTCGCTGTGTTGAAGACCCATTGGTGGCCTTGGGCTGTTTTCTGATCTTTGGTCGGGTTGTTGTCTCCTTGTCACATTCCCCGTTTCCATTCTCAATTTCCTTCTTTTCCCTGACATTATGCCTGTTGGAGTTCCACTGTCTTTTCGTTTAATTAATCGTTTTATTATTCGTAATTACCATTTCCTTTTCTAACATAATTTTATTTGAAAATAATAACATGTGATATGATCGCCAATGAAACAACTATCCACCTGAGTTCAAATGAGGTGGATATTAGCAATTACCCGTTGGATGTTTTTTGTCGCCTTCAACTTTTCTCTCAGTTGTATAACAAATATATTATTCTAAATACTAAGGATTTTCTTATCCCAGGCATATAACCTTAGCCGTATTTGGCACAACATTTTGGAACTTTTGGTCCTCAATGCTCTTCAACTTTGTACTTGTTTTGGCTTTCGAACTTTTTTGATCTGAGTGTCACTGATGGGTCTTGTGAAGACGAAACGCGCGTATGGCGTATTTTAAAAATTATAAGCCTGGTACCTTTTGATAGCTATTATTTGTGTGTGTCTCTTTCCTATATATTCTCCCATTTATTTGTATTGTAGTCCTGTCATGTAATCTTGTCATTTTAATGTTATATTTAACATTGCCATAAAAGGGGGAGGTTTGCTAGCCACAAAACCAGGTTCAACCCACCATTTATTCTTAAAATGTCCTGTAGTAAGTCAGGAAAATGGCCATTGTTATATTATAGTTCGTTTCTGTGTGTGTTGCATTTTAATGTTGTGTTTCTGTTGTGTCGTTGTTCTCCTCTTATATTTGATGTGTTTCCCTCAGTTTTAGTTTGTACCTCGGATTTGTTTTTTTCTCAATCGATTTATGAATTTCGAATAGCGGTATACTACTGTTGCCTTTATTTATATATAACTCACATATGAATTTTTATTTATATTACGCAGTGATTGAAATATGGAATGTGTTTTATTACTCCCTTAATGTGATTTATTCCTCCCTTTTAAATCGTGTTTTCTATGTTGCATATTTATTAATCTGTAAAATTTATATATGTTATTTTTATATTCCAATTAGTTTTTGTTATTCATTTAAAACTGTCCTTTAATATGCTACCTTGGCTTAGGTATTTATGTAGCAGGAATTTCTTAAATAAGTATATTTTTTTTGTTTAAAAAAAACAAAAACAAAAACAATACAAAACAAATTTTATATACTATCCCTTCTCTGATCCTGATAGTAAGATCATAGGAACAAATCTTTCAGTAGTTAAAAATTAGCTATAAACGATAGACGACCTGTTGATTAACACTTGTTCGTTTTCTTCTTCAGTACATATTAAATAAAAAGATGTGGTATGATTGCCATTGAGACAACTTTCCATCCGAAACCATATATAAAAGATGTAAGCAACTATGGGTCACCAGGTCACCGTACGGCATTCAAAGATGAGCAAAACCCATACCCATGTCAAGCTATAAAAGATTGCGACATGACAAATGTAAAGCAATTCAAATATCGCTAGGTATTGTTAAAGATGATTTTCAATTGGCGTTCCATGGTGTCTTTATAAAGATTGGGCAGTAACTGTGATTCATACCAGTAAGGGAACAAATCTGCAACTAAAATGATGCAATTAGTCCCCATTGGAATACCAATTACTAGATGTTCATCCCTCAAATAAAAGGGATGACTCCAATCCTTCCTTTGAACTTTTAATTAGTGTATTTTGTTTGGTTAGTTTGATAACTGAAATGGGGATTGTACCGACAGCAAAAGGTCAGGTTAAACCTTGATTAATCAAAAGGTATTTTATTCAATTGAAAAATTATGTTTGATAAGATTATAGAGTAGTGGAGTGTAAAAAAGTAGAGCTGTTTATGGAGATAAACTGTACTTTAAAGGAACGTAGCTTTTCTACAACTTGCAGTCATAAACATTTGGAGTACGATTATCGTACTCAGACTCAAAATTCAACCTATCAAAATACTTAATTTGGTGTTTCGAGCACAATTTTTAATCCGAGCATTAAGTATAGTTTTATGAACGTGGGCTTAGTCATTGAAAACCTTACTTAATATTTATATAAAACTTCTTGTTTGTGTTATTGAGGAAACTACTATCTAGATCATATTTGCTGAGTGCACCTGTGTAAATCTATTATGGTTTAAAGATATGGGCAACTTTTTCAGAAATCTTCCCATTTGAAACAACAAAGTCAAATGTTTTGCAACTCGTACTGTTTTATATTATTGGAAATAACTTGTTTCGTCTTGCAGTTTTTACAGCCTCGGCAGATCTAGCTTTTTGTAGCGTGCTATTACTCGAGTCTGGGTAGGGTGACATATCTTCCTGCGGACTGCTACACTGTGAATTAACACGTTTAAAATCAAACGTGTATGTACAGTATTATATAAATAACACATAGCTGAGAGGGTGATAGAGCAGATTGTTACCCCGAGAAAACATTGTCAACTGAGGCGAAGCCAAGGTTGACAATGTCTTTTCGAGGGGTAACAATCTGCTCTATCATCCTCTCAGATATGTGTTATTTAATTTATTATACTAAATGTTCTGTTATTACTGTCTATTACATTTCAAATTCAAAATAATAAACTATGTCGTCCTGTACATAACAATCATCCGTATTTATTAAAGCGCACACTTGAACAAGCGTCTCCGTGAAGGATAATAGAGTATTTGCCATGGGATAGAGTAAATTGTCTCCCTCGTATTAACCAATCAAAATCTGGTATTTTGACATGAAGTATAATAAATTGAAATATTCTCGTCATAAATATGCATGTTATACTTATCAATGTACGTAAAAAAAGCCTCTAATCAAACATCAAATAACAACATGTCTATTTTTCTTTGCTAGTTGTTCACAATTTTACTATGTGCATTTTGCAAGGCCGTTGTTTTTCTGGCAGATTTTTAATTGCACCGTTGTATGATAGCATTTATACGACTAAATACAGCAGTCAGCATTTGAGAGAAGAAATGGAGGAATTTATGGTGAGCTGATAGAGTATCAACTGTATCATCTCCCACAGCATTGTCCATTCTTTTCATCTCATGTAAGTGGTGTTTTTAATGCCTGCAATACAAATATTGTGACTACTTGATTCCTGTTTATTTCACTTTAGCGTGTGAAGGAAGATGGGATGATGTCTTACAGAATTCTATCAAACTTCTTTTAAAAGCAACATAGAAGTGTTATCATTTATCAGCAAACAGTTTAGGTTTTGTCAATTAAACCAGAAAAAGATAGTACAGCGATTGATATTGCCATACATCACTAATAAAGTATCAATTTGTTGACAGAAAAATAGACGCAATTAAGATCTCATTCCAAATTGATAACTACGAAACATCTAGTTAAATTGTTACTAAATTTGGAAACTTTGAATACAAATGGTAGCATACGCTGTAAATTTATTACTTTGGGATACCATAAGGCATATTTTGTTAAGAGCGAGCAAATGGGTAAAACATGCTACACAGGAACAAGTGATCAGTATGGTGGAGTTTCTTATCGACAACATTTTTGTATAATTTGGAGGTAGACTTTTTCAACAAATTGTCGGCATTCCTATGGGAACGAACTGTGCGCCTCTCCTTGCCGACCTCTCCTTATTTTCATATGAATCGGAGTTCCTTCAGACACTTGTCAAAAACAAGAAGATCAAAGAAGCCAGATTAATTTCACTTTCAGATATATTGATGATGTTTTTTCCGAACTTATTTGATTGGGTTCCATTAATATATCCCCCAGAACTAGAAATTAAAGAAACAACAGACACGGCTTCCTCCGTCTCATTTTTAGACTTATACCTCGAATTTGACATACACAGTCATCTTAGTACCAGAATTAATGATAAACGAGACGATTTTAATTTTAAAATTATCAATTTCTCCCACCTTAATAGCAATATACCAACTTCTCCTGCATATGGGATATACATTTCCCAACTTATTCGGTATTCGGTATGCAAGAGCTTGCAGCTCCTACTCAGACTTTGTAAAACGTCACCAGTGTCTGAACAGAAAGTTGATGAACCAGGGGTATGTCAAAGAACGTCTCGTCCTTTTTCTAAAAAGGTTCATCGGAAGGTACCAAGACCTTGTTGATAAATATTCCATATCAACTTCACAGATAATACATGATGGTCTTGAAGTATAGATTCTGCGTAGTGACGCTGTTTATCATCTTAATAAGGTGTTGGAGTGTTCTTTTGTTTGTCTTTTTTAATGTTACTTTTGCTGTTTTTGGTGATATACATTTGACGTGGCTCTGTACTTATGCATCCCGTCATTGTGTTGTTTGTATTTTTTTTCATTTTTACTTGTTTGCTTTGTCCGTGTAACTTTTTATGTTTCTTTGATACATATGACGTGTCTCTGTACTTTTAAACATCCCGCCATTGTGTTATTGTTCTTTTATAATTTTTGCATACTTTGAACGACAAAATTATTTTATATCTCCAACTATGTGACGTTTACATTCTGAAGTCAAACACGCGATTCTACGCCAGAGTTAATGTTAAAATTACGATTCGGTCCCAGTGCTTAAAATCCATCGATCCTTTATGGGTTGATTTAGCATACGTAAATAAAGTACAAAAATAAGAAAGCAATGAACGAGGTTGTTAAACGTGATATATGCTTTTTTGTGCTTCTTTGTTTTTGTTGTGATTAAGATTGTGACACGGTTTTGACTGCTGTACCCTTATTTTGACATTTTTATCTATCATAGATATAGGAAGATGTGGTGTGAGTGCCAATGAGACAACTCTCCATCCAAATAACAATTTATAAAAGTAAACCATTATAGGTCAATGTACGGCCTTCAACACGGAGCCTGTTGATTTATTCACGCATCGTTGTCAATATAATGGAATTTGATGCGACAGTCATACAAATGAGAGGTTTAGCGCTATAAAACCAGGTTCAATCCACCATTTTCTACATAAGAAAATGCATGTACCAAGTCAGGAATATGACAGTTGTTGTCCATTCGTTTGAAGTGTTTGTGCTTTAATTTTGCCATTTGATTAGGGACTTTCCTTTTTGAATTTTCCTCGGAGTTCAGTATTTTTGTGATTTAACTTTTTGAGATAATGATACTATTCCTTCTATATCAAAACTAAATGATTTTTTAGAACAAGAGAAAAGATAAGATAATTATTTATTACTTCTCTGTAAATCAGATGTAGTCGTCTCATATCTTGGTAGCTGACGCCACTCAGATATAAGATGACTACATCTAATACATATATTTAATCAGTTTCTTCAAGCTTTTGAGCTAAGAAGAAATAGACAATATTTAATGTGTTATAACTATGCATCCCTTCTATTATTTACATTCTTAATTATATATATCTGTGCTTGAGTAGTTTTTTATATATCTAATCAACAGCTGGAAAGAACTGACTCAACGTTTTAACTTAAATACACTGTGTGAAGATGGGATGAAGTCTCATGAAAATCAATATAACATCTCCTTTATGAATATAGAGTCTTACATTGGTACCAGTGGATTATCGGGTTTATCCAATCGAGATAGTTAAATTATCGAGACTAGATAAATCTGATAATCCACGAGTAAGAATATGTTTCTCTAATGATTTTAAAATACATTTTCATATTTAATAAATCAAATCCACTTTGGGTGCGTCCACATTACTGATTACATCATACACATAAGAAATTGATTCGTAAATACTTCGTTTTTGTATCTCTGGATCGATTGGAAGGAAACATTATACAATTATTGACTTTTGACGAGCTTGATACAATGATTTATCAACCGCAGAGATGTGATATTCACCGAGGGTGAATCAATGATTTATCAACCCAAGAAATATGATATTCACCGAGGGTGAATCAATTATTTATCAACCCCAGAGATATGATATTCACCGAGGGTGAATCAATTATTTATCAACCTCAGAGATATGATGATATTCACCGAGGGTGAATGTCATATCTCTGGGGTTGATAAACCATTGTATCAACTGAAATCAAAATTCAACAATACTTTTTATCCTTCTCCAATTTTTTGTATTTGCTCAAGATACTTTTAAAACTGCTCCCTGTTTTTATACTAAATATATCATCTGCTTTTGCAATTGCTAATGTTCATTTATCATTGACGTTGGCTTGGCATATCTATATTTAGGTACACATACGCTGTTCCAAATCATATATTAACCTCTCGTGATTTTTGCCGCGGTGAATATAATGTTTTATCAAAGAGGATTTCCTTTGCTTTTAGCCAATGAGAAAACAGAAAATTTATATTCATATGATAATAATAAATAATCACTTTCCGCGTGGTAAAAGTTTTTATAAAGATGTTAATTTCTCGAACAACTGTTCATCCATCCTGAGAGCTGACATAGGTTATGACCTTTTAACCTTTTAACCAATCACCTACTGAGATCATCGACAACTATTCGTTGGTTAAGAAATTTAAACAAAGAATTAGAGAAATACATATATTCACAATGTGCATCTATATTTATATATAAAAGCAATAAATATTCTATCATAAATACAATGATTTCAAAATACTGGTGATCGTATAAACTAATTGAATAATAGAAATTATTGTTAAGAGATAACGACAATAAGTCAATGGAAATCTTGTAACCAGTGATTTTCCTTGATTTATCACAACCGATTATCCATATTTTAGCAGTTCTTGTCAGTGTTATGCTGCCTTTCATGAATTGCAATTGTCATATTTGTAACGAAAAAGGTATAATATTGAGCACATTTTGTGTTTCTCTAGAGTAATGCGGATTTCTTGATTTCAAAAAATTATAATTGTAGTCCTTGTCTTGTTTCGTTTCACCTCCATGGACTCCATGTTCTCCAGGTAACGTGACCTGATGTTCAACAAGTGAAGTCATGGTGATATCAATCATGTGACCGGGTTCACGATTTACTGCCTCCGAAACAGGAAACCCGTCTACTTTTGGTCTACCTACATCAATGTCTGGAAAATCAAGAAACGGATAAGTAGTCGATTCTATAAGGTGAATGGACATAACCTCTGTTATTAGCTGTATTTTTAAGAACATCTTGATTAACTGCTTCTGCGGCTACGCACGTCAGTTCATCTGCCGATAAGCAACAAGTCGTCTGCTTCACTTTAATTTGATTTCGAGATAGCCTTTACAGTTTCTGTAAGGTCGTTTGTAAAGATGATGTCGCCGTTAGCGTAAGTATAAAATATTGAATCTTCAGCCTGAAAACTTGAGTAAAACATACCTTTTAGCACCGGTAATTTTGTCGTACTAGCGACTTTAGTAACTGGAAGAACCTTCCAAACCATCGACTTTACTCTCAAATCAGTCTCATTAGTAAATAGAATTCTCTTGACATTTTCCTGCAACAGATTCCATTTTTAACTGTGTTATTTCGACAGACATACTTTTTTGTCTGACACCCAAGTTTTAAAAATAGTTAGAAGAGGTCTTGTCTTTGCAATAAGTTGTATATCCTGCTGCTGTTCAAATGTCCCTCTTAATGATTTAAATAAATAACGTCAATTACCGCGTTCTTCATACATTGGTTTAAGACGGTACATCATTTCAGAGACAAGAAAAATGCAGAAAATTCCAATAACAATTAATAGCTGTATTTTTAATTTTTTGGAATCATAGGCATGACTGTTTACAAGCTGTGAACAGAAAAGTGTATTGTGTATTAAAACACATCAAAGAAGCCAACTGTAGCTAGGTAGTTTATTCATTGTTTAATTTAAATTCGTCTGGAATATCCATGAAATATTTGCTACTGAACATTAATCGAATAATAATCAATCAATCAATTAATCCCCCTTAATGATTTGAATAAAGAAAGTTCATTTCCACGTACTCCATAAATTGGTTTAATACGGTATATCATTTTATAGACGAGAAAAGACAGAAAATTCCAATAACATTGGACAGCTGTATTATTATCTGTTCTTTTCGAATCATAGGTATGACTGTTTACAAACTGTTAACAGAAAAGATAATTTTGTATTACAAAACATCAAAGATAGCTGGCTTTTTGTCCACCGTAGCTGGGTAGTCTGGAATATCCAAATATTTGCTTCTGAACATTTAAACGAATATTTATCACTTAATTAGTTTGTTTTATGTTCTAGTCATAGCTACAGTGGATATAGTTATGCTATCACATTCATTTGTTAGTTCGATTCACAATTTAATTCTTCAAGAAGTCATTATAATTAAAGTTTTACGGACCGCCATCATGATTTGTTTGACCGTGATAGTATATATGTATCACGAATGACCAAGAATGTGTTCCAAGAAAGTTCATGAAAGTTATACTGCTTTTCTCGCAACTCTTCAAAAAACGCAAAAGATATCGATTAAATTTTTTCTCCAAAATGTAACCGCCTCATGTATCACTCCACAGTTAGGAAATGAATTAAAATTGATTCACAAAAATTTAATCATCCTCACTTCCTTGCTTTCTAATAAATTAAGTTAAAAGTTTGTGTCATACATGTGCATATGTATAATCTTCCATTTGTTTAATGTTCCATTATTAAAATGGTGCAATACAATTTCCTTGTGTGTATCCATTGCAACATTCTGCATTGGTTTGCCATAAAATATCGCATTAATAGCCTTGAAAAAGTCACATGTTCTCCAAAAAATTTGGTACAAGGTGGAATTTCAATCACTTTGATTGATACCTTTTCTGGTAAGTTTGTAACACTGACAATCAACATTTCTTGCATCATAAATTAAAACTCTATTATGTTTATTGTTACTTAATTTAATACATATTATAGAGCTTTTGAAAAAGAAACACTTACATCTCCAAAATCTACAGATTGCTATTTAAACACATTGATTCGTTGACAGAAATGTTAATTAAGGCATTTTTCGAGTAGAATTCTAGAATGTACTAAAATAAGACCGCAATAAGTTTATTACCTTTAATGCATTATTAACTATTCCATTTAAAAAAAATAAAAGGAGTTATCTTTAAATTTTTAATTGACAAAAGGCTGGATAGTTTTTAATATATGTTCTTTTTATGATTCTCTGAAAATATTTTTTTACTGGAAATTGTTTCTTGTAAATTTGTGTTTTGATGAGTTACTCGGAGTTCAGTATTTTTGTGATTTTACTTTTTCCTAAAGCTTCAACGCATGATTATTCGATAAATGATCATTCTTTTTCTCATTTTTTCTCCATTCATAGGTTTCAGGGTTCAAAAATTGTTCATTTCACAAAAAAAAATAATATTGCTTCAAACATGATGAAAATGATTCCATGTACAGTACAACATCTCCCAACTGAAAGGCATGGAAACCAGATGAAATATTTTATTTATGGACTTCTTTCATAATGCTGTTTAAGGACACAAAGCTTCAATTAAATCTGATGATACCAAATCACCCCACCAACCACTCCCCGGCTTGTGGACTATTTTGCATGGTTTAATGGTAGACTGGGTGTTAAATATTCTTTGATAAATACACCGATTTCGAAATATTTGTATTCAAATGGACGCGACGGACCTATTAAAAAGTTAAATCACAAAAATACTGAACTCCGAGGAAAATTCAAAACGGAAAGTCCCTAATCAAATGGCAAAGTCAAAAGCACAAACACATCAAACGAATGGATAACAACTGTCATATTCCTGACTTGGTACAGGCATTTTCTTATGTAGAAAATGGTGGATTGAACATGGTTTTATAGCGCTAAACTTCTCACTTGCGACATGGCATCAAATTCCATTATGTTGACAACTATGCGTGAATAAAACAAACAGACATAATAGGTAAAAATGTCAAAATAAGGGTACAGCAGCCAACACCGTGTCACAATCTTAATCACAACAAAAACAAAAAAACAAATATTTAACAAAAAGGCACAAAAAAGCATATATCACATTTAACAACCTCGTTCATTGCTTACTTATTTTTGTATTTTATTTATGTATGCCAAATCAACCCATAAAGGATTGAGGGTTTTTAAGCCCTTGGACCAAATCATAATTTTAACATTAACTCTGGTGTAGAATCGCGTGTTTGACGTCAGAATGTAAACGTCACACAGGTAGAGATATAAAATAATTTTGTCGTTCAAAGTATGCAAAAATTATAAAAGAACAATAACACAATGACGGGATGTTTAAAGTACAGAGACACGTCATATGTATCAAAGAAACATAGAAAGTCACACGGACAAAGCACACAAGTAAAAATGAAAAATAATACAAAAAACACAATGACGGGATGCATAAGTACAGAGCCACGTCAAATGTATATCACCAAATAAAAAGACCAAACAGTAAAAGTAATATTAATAAAGACAAATAAAAGAATACTTTAACACGTTATTAAGATGATAAACAGCGTCACTACGCAGAATCTATACTTCAAGACCATCATGTATCATTTGTGAAGTTGATACGGAATATTTATCAACAAGGTCTTTGCACCTTCCGGTGAACTTTTTTAGACAAAGGACGAGACGTTCTTTGACATACCCCAGGTTCATCAACTTTCTGCTCAGACACAGGTGACGTTTTACAAAGTCTGAGTAGGAGCTGCAAGCTCTTGCATACCGAATAAGTTGGGAAATGTATATCCCATATGCAGGTGAAGTTGGTATATTGCTACTAAGGTGGGGAAAATTGATAATTGTAAAATTAAAATCGTCTCATTTGTCATAGATTCTGGTACTGAGATGACTGTGTATGTCAAATTCGAGGTATACGTCTAAAAATGAGGCGGAGGAAGCCGTGTCTGTTGTTTCTTCAATCTCTAGATCTGGGGGATATATTAATGGAACCTATTCAGAAAAGTTCGGATTGTTAATGGAAAGAACATCATAAATATATCTGAAAGTGAAATTAAATAATCTGGCTTCTTTGATCTTCTTGTTTTTGACAAGTGTCTGAAGGAACTCCGATTCATATGAAAATAAGAAGATGTCGCCAGGAAGAGGCGCACAGTTCGTTCCCATAGAATGCCGACAAGTTGTTGAAAAAGTCTACCTCCAAATTCAACAAAAATGTTGTCGATAAGAAACTCCAGCATACTGATCACTTGTTCCTCTGTGTAGCATGTTTTACCCTTTTGTTCGCTATTAACAAAATATAGTATCCCAAAGTAATAAATTTATAGCGTATGCTACCATTTTTATGTTGAAAGGCAGTGTTGACTATTTCTTTTAGGCGAGTTTTCTATTTCACATAGGGAATGGTGGTATACAGGGTTGAAAAATCAAAAGTTTTGATAGAACTATTTTCAGAAAAAGACCGAGATTTAAAATTATCCAGAAGTTCTTTAGAATTTTTAAGAATCCACATATGATTAATACCACTACGCGAGTAAACAGTTTCTCAGTATCTCTGAAGACCCTCTTTCACTGCGGACAGTATTTTAGTCAATCTAATGGAAAATTCTTTGGTGGAACATGCAGATTTGTTTTAAAAAATCCTGTTACCGCTGATTAGAACCGGTTATCTAAAAGTTAACCTTTTGATTTTAAACATCTTTTGTCAATGCTACGCTGTCTTTTTCGAATTGCGATTGTCATATTTGTGTCGAACAAAGTAAAATATTGAGTACAATTTGTATTTCCTCTACAGTAATTCGGATTTCTCGATTTCAAAAGATTAAAATTGTAATCCTTATCTTGATACGTTGAACCTTCATTTACTCCCTGTTTTCAGGTAACGTGACCTATTATACAATTAATGATGTCATAGTGATATCAATCACGTGACCAGGTTTTTGATAAACTGCCTACGAAACAAGAAACGAATCTACATAAGGTCTCCCTATAAAAGGTCTGGAAATTGAAGAAATTGATAAGATCTTTTAATTATAAAGTAGTCGATTCCATAAGGTGAATGGATAGAACCAGTCAGTTTCATTAGTAAATAGAACTCTTCCGACATTTTCCTGCAACAGATTCCAGTTTTTAACTGTATTATTTCGGCAGACATATTTCTTATTGTCTGACACCAAAGTTGTAAAAATAGTTAGAAGAGTTCTTGTCTTTTCAATAAGTTGTATATCCTGCTGTTGAAATGTCCCTCTAAATGATTTGAATAGATAGAAAATATAACCACGTACTCCATACATTGGTTTAAAACAGTACATCATTTCATAGACGAGAAGAAAGCAGAAAATTCCAATAACAGTGGATAGCTGTATTATTATCTTTTTTGGAATCATACGGATGACTGTTTACAAGCTGTGAACAGAAAAGTTTATTTTGTGTAAAAAAACATCAAAGAAGCCAACGGTAGCTAGATTGTTTATTGATTGTTAAATTCAAATTCGTCTGGAATATCCATGAAATATTTGTTACTGAACATTAATCGAAGAATAACCAATCAATCAATTTATCATGAATGTGTTTGTCCTATGCATATAAGCTATGTTGACAAATTTTGTCATCACCTTTATTTTTAAGTTCGATTCACAAATGAATTGTTCTTGAAGTCATTCCTTTTAAAGATTTATGGACTCCATCATTATTTGGTGACTGTTATGGAATATCTGAATGTCGTATGTCCGAGGATATGTCCCAATTACCGTATCCACGATATCGTCCTCCTCTCCACGGTTGTGACATCAACGTACGAGACTTATCATCATATTTGTACTTACCATTAAAATACAACGGTTGTCACATGTCAAGAGCATCTGAGATCACCCCCCGGTTCTTTGGTGGAGTTGGTGTTGCTCAGTCTTTAGTTTTCTATGTTATAGAGGCTGTTGTTTGTCTTTTCGTAGTTTTTCGGTTTTTTTGGCATATATAGTGTTGTCGATTGCTCTCATATTTATTAATTCAATGCTTTTTGGTATCTTCTGCCTCTTTTGTATTATTAGTGATCGGTAAAGGATCATTTAATGGTTGAGATATAAACAAATAAACGAAAACTATGAATTGATTTTTATATTTCCGGAAGTCGATAAATGGTTCCAGGAGTTGTGTATAATTGAAACGTTCGGGATATTTTGAAATCTACTTTGATACGATTGAAACAATCGTGCGTGTCCCACGTCATTACCAAATACGATGCAAACCAAAAAAAAAAAAAAAATAAACATTTCAAAACATTTTCATTAAAAAAAGTAATTGTAAAAGAGGGACGAAAGATACCAGAGGGACAGTCAAACTCATAGATCGAAAACAAGCTGACAACGCCATGGCCAAAAATAAAAAGACAAACAGACAAATAATAGTACAGATGACACAACATAGAAAACCAAAGACTAAGCAACACAAACCCCACCAAAAACTGGGGGTGATCTCAGGTGCTCCGGAAGGGTAAGCAGATCCTGCTCCACATGTGGCACCCTTCGTGTTGCTTATGTTATTACAAATCCGGTAAATAGTCTAATTCGGTAAGTCACATTCGTGAAAAGGGAGGGTATTGTAGTGACGACATAAGGAACATATCCGATATCATCTGTGAAACGGTTATTCCATAACGGTCAACCAACTCGTGATGGCGTCCGTAAAATTTACGAAGGGATGACTTCAACTTCACCATTTGGAACTCTTGGTTTAATAGCTTCCCTTTGAGCAGCAATCCTCTATCAAGGAAATCATGATAGGAAACACAAGCCCGGGAATATCGTATCAATTGGGAGATATATACTCCGTATGCAGGCGCTGCTGGAATGTTGCTACATAGAAATGGAAAGTTCACAATTTTGGAAGCCGAAATCATCTCTTTTGTCATAAAGTTTTGTTTTCAACCGACCCTTATTGTCAATTTCTAGATGTAAGTCAAGATATGAGGCAGACTTAACTGTATCTGTAGTATCCTTTATCTCTAGTTCGATGGGATAGATTCGTTCAACATAGTCACCAAATTTTGTATTATTTAGTGAGAGAACATCATCTATATAGCGGAACGTAGAGTTAAAGGATATTGCCAACTTCTTATCTTTCTTCCTAAGAAGTTCCTGTATGAAGTCAGCCTCATAATAATAAAGAAACAAGTCGGCAAGAAGAGGGGCACAATTTATGTAATTTATCACACAATTATAGGTTGCACCTACTTCAAATACATCACAGTATGGTTAGGGTGTAAATCAGGAACTTTCACATAAATGAGCGAATTTCAAATTTTGTTTCCTTTTGTCATTTATAATAAGACTAGCATTTTGACGTCAGAAAATGGAATATATCTGTAGCGCTCTGTAACACAGAAATTCCGTAACGGCAAACCAAGTTATATTGACGACCCATTTGAAACTTCAAAAGAATGACAGAATTCGCCATTTTTATAATATAATGCATTCTGGTTAATAATTTAAAAAGCGTACTACAAACTGTAGTGATTGGCTAATTATTTATAACAACGTTCTAAACAATGGAGATGCAACCAAAGACGTGACGTTATTTCTGTTTTGGGGTACTAATAATGAAATTATCCATAGTCTTTTAGGATCTCCTACGGTAAATTGAAGCTATCTTTCGAAGTTTTATAGGATTAAAAGCGTTGGCCGATCTATTTGTGCTTCAACAATATGAACACACAGATTGTATTGCTATTTACGAGATACTAATATGATTGTTGATTGCTTAACGGCTAGAGGCAAATATTTCACGCATATTTAGGACAATCGAAATAATAAGAAGTAAATACATCAACATAATAAAGTTATATGTAATTTCTTCCATCTACCTGACTGGAAATTACTGTCTTTAAGAAAGTAAATTACAACTAGTTATAGTAATCTTCACATTGCAACATGTTGCTCTGAGGTAAATAATGATCGTATCCAATGCTCATGATTTCACAAATGTGTTAAACATCCGTTCCTTTAATTCAATACTGTCCCATTCAGGCCATTGGCAGAAAACTTAAATATTTTGAATCAGTAATAAATAAACCTGTGAACTTATATTTTTACTTATGTGTTTGTAATAACATATAAGTTAATTATACAGTTGAATAGAAAGGATAAATTGTCTGCTGAAGTTTTAATCCGCATAATTCAGTCCCTCCCCGTTACCGACCTCTTTTATATACCCGCGAGGTTAATATAGCCATCGTAAAGAAGCAGAATATTACGACTTAAGTATTCGGGTACCTGAAGTTTATTTCTTCCGTAGTATGATTACTGTATATACATGTAATAAAGTTTTCTGCCAACAAACTGAATCGAATTTCTTTTGCATATCTACAAAGCTAGCATAAATCTCCGTATTATACTGACTAATATATTAATACATGTATTCATACCAATGATAGAGACAAATTACTTATCTGAACTGATGTTTTCTTGCACAACGGTTTTTTTTTTTTTTTTTTCATTTGCAAATTGATTTGACTTCAAAATATGCTATTAGAGCATTCAACTGTTTAATAAATGTACGTGTACAAATTTTGACATATCGCGAAAGTCTAGTGTACAAGTATGTTGAAACGGTATTATAAACATCCTTAATTCATTTTGAACAATTCAAAATTGATTACAAAATCCCCGACTACACCCATTTTGGGGGGTTTTCTATGTTAATTAGGAAATTTGTAAAAACTTACTAAAAGTCAAAGCTGTACGTCAAAATTTAATTTCGTATAATACTCATTTGATACTAATATGCTATTTGCCTTCAGTCATGCTGAAAATATATTCAAATGAGGCGATAAAAAGTTTTACTTCGTCTTATGAGTTTTAAATGTCCCCATTGTAACTTCTGTCGATCTTTTATAAAAAGGATTTTAACGGAATACAATCAATAACACAAGAAACGCGTGTTGTTTTTCACTTCTTACTTATTCATATATTGGAAAAATTTATATTGGGAAGTTAATAAAAAATCATCAGATTAAAAAGAGGAAGAAAATACCACGGTGCAATAAAAAAGAAAATCACACGTCGAATAAAAACAGACAATTTTGTTTCTGATATGTCGCTATTGTTCCGCAACTTGTCGATAAGATATTTAGTACATGATTTCAAACAGTTATTGTGTTTTTGAAATTCACACTTTTCTAAGGATTATTTTTCTACATGAAAGTTGTCCCCCGTACACTGCCTTTCTTGTTATCGCAACTCCTTACAAACAGCCGAAGATATAGATGATTTTTTTCTCTAAAACGTTTGCTACTGCTCAGGTATCATTCCATGGCTTGGACAATGACATTAAAATTGATCCACAAACAATGTAATCATTCTTTCTTCCTTGCTTTCTAATAAATTAAGCCAACTGTTTGTGTCATACATGTTTTGTTTTTCTTTGTTGACATCTTTTTTTTTTATTTTATAGTGATTGAGATGATGACGCGGTGTTGACTGGTGTACCCCTTATTTTGACATTTTTACCTATTGTGTCTGTTTGTTGACACATTGTCAAGAAAATGGAATTTTATGCGACTGTCATACAAGTGAGAGGTTTGGCTAGCTATAAAATCAGGGTTAATCCACCATTTTCTACATAAGGAAATGCCTGTACTAAGTCAGGAAATGACAGTTGTTTTCCATTCGTTTGAGCTTTTGATTTTGCTATTTGATAAGGGACTTTCCGTTTTGAATTTTCCTTTGAGTTCGGTATTATTGTTGTTTTACTTTTCAAGACAAACACAATCTTATATTGGAAGTTTTGGATAAAAACACTGGGTGTCCTCCATCCAGATGGAATCAATAGAAAGAAATAATTAAATTTACAGTCTAATGTTTATATTATGATATTCAGGATTTTGGATTAAAATCAATCGACCAAAACTTACCTGTATTATTACTGATCTATGTTTACACCTTATACATTATATATTAGTATTGTTAAAACTTTTAACACTGAGGAAGGCCATTTGTTGATCCAAAATATTTGCAATTATTGTATAATTTATATCATCTGTTCAGTTTTTCCATCTTTGTGCGATGATATTCAACACGTTTTAGTGTTTTGTTTTCCATCTATTTATCGGTATTGTTACACAATCTTTTAGACTCATATAATTTTCCCTGTTTGTGTAGTATTGTCAATTTTGATGATACACTACGTATTAAGTTTACTGGTTGGTAGATTCTTATAGACTCTCTCTCTCTCTCTCTCTCTATATATATATATATATATATATATATATATATATATCATACATCTATACATATATTTACATTATATTTATAAGCATCAGTTGTAAGGAAATTGATTAGTTATTCTTTAATAAACACAATAATTTCGATAAATTTGTATTCAAATGGACGATACTAAAAGGTTGAATAATAAAAAATATTGGTATAACAGATAACCACAATTTGTTGAAGAAATCGTGTTTCAGTCGAGTTTAATAAAGGCAACAGTAGTATACCGCTGTTCGAAACTCATAACTCGTTTAGCCGGTTATCCAAAAGTTACACTTTTAATTATATACATCTTTTGTCAATGGTACGCTGTCTTTTTTGAATTGCGATTGTCATATTTGTGTCGAACAAAGTAAAATATTGAGCACAATTTGTATTTCCTCTAGAGTAATTCGGATTTCTCGATTTCAAAAGATTAAAATTGAAATCCTTGTCTTGATACGTTGAACCTTCATTTACTCCCTGTTTTCCAGGTAAAGTGACCTGATGTACAGCAAGTGAAGTCAAAGTGATATCAATCACGTGACCAGGTTTTCGATTAACTGCCTCCGAAACAAGAAACGAATCTACATAAGGTCTCCCTATCACTAGGTCTGGAAATTCTAGAAATGGATAAGACTTTTTAATTATAAAGTAGTCAATCCCATAAGGTGAATGGATAGAACCTCTGCTATAAGCTGTATTTCTAAGAACATCGTGATTAATGGCTTCTTTGGTGCTAACATTCCGAACATCAGTTCGTCTTCCGATAAGCAACAAGTCGTCTGCATCACTTAATTTTGATTTCAAAATAGCCTTTACAGTTTCTGTAAGGTCGCTTGTAAAAATGTTGTCGCCGTTAGCATAAGCATAAAATATTGAATCTTCAGCCTCAAAAGCTGAGTAAAACATATCCTTTAACACCGGCACTTTTGTCGAACTGGCAACTTTAGTGACTGGAAGAACCTTCCAACCCATCGACTTTACTCTTAAGGTCAAATCAGTTTCATTAGTAAATAGAATTCTTTCGACATTTTCCTGCAACAGATTCCAGTTTTTAACTGTATTATTTCGGCAGACATATTTCTTTTTGTCTGACACCCAAGTTGTAAAAATAGTTAGAAGAGGTCTTGTCTTTTCAATAAGTTGTATATCCTGCTGCTGTTTAAATGTCCCTCTTAATGATTTGAATAAATAACGTCCGTTACCACGTACTTCATACATTGGTTTAAGACGGAACATCATTTCAGAGACAAGAAAAATGCAGAAAATTCCAATAAAAATGGATAGCTGTATTTTTATCTTTTTTGGGATCATATGCATGACTGTTAACAAGCTGTGAACAGAAAAGTTTTTGTATTAAAAAACACATCAAACATCTCAAAGAAGCCAACAACAGTTGGGTAGTTTATTCATTGTTTAATTTAAATTCGTCTTGAATATCGATGAAATATTTGCTACTGAACATTAATCGAATAATAATCGATTAATCAATTAATCATGATTGTGTTTGTCCTATGCATAGTAGGTTTGAGGACAAAGTTTGTCATCACCTTTATTTTCAAGTTTGATTCAAATTGAATTATTCTTGAAATCATTCCTTTGAAAGATTATTGGACTCCATCATGATTTGGATGACCGTTTAGGACTATCTATATATCGTATGTCCAATTATATGTATCAGTTACACCCCCTTCCCCCACCCCACTTCTTTGATGATTTTCGTGTTTCTCAGTCTTTAGTTTTTTATGTTACCGAGGCTGTTGTTTGTCTTTTTGTAGTTTTTCAATTTTTTGGCATAGTGTTGTTGGTTTCGATGATATTTATCAATTTGATTTTTTTTTTTGGTATGTTCTGCCTCTTTTCTATTAATAGCAATCGATCAAGTATCCTTTAATGGTTTAACTATTTCTGGAAGTCTATGAATGGAACCATGAGTTGTGCATAATTGATAATTTGAAATCTTTCCGAAAAACTCGTGTGTTTTCCCCACCATTACCAAATACAATGCAAACCAAAATAAAGCATTTCAAAACATTTTTATAAAAAAAGCTGATTGCAATTTATCACACAACTATCGGTAACACCGACCACATTAATTTTATATTTAAATTGAAATACATCATGAGGACCATAGTATAACTAGCATAAATAAGTGAGCAAAAATTTCAATTTTTAGACTCACATTTATTTTAATTTTTGCCATTCATAATTAGGAAGGCAATTAGGAAACGAATATATCCGAAACACTCCCTGACACAGGAATCCCGTTACGGCAAAGCGAGTTATGTTGACAACCGATTTGAAACTTTTGAAAGAATGACAGAACTCTCCGTTTCAGAATTTATTGCATTTAGGGTAATATTTCCAATGCGTCCTATAAAACGTTGTGATTGGCTAGTCTTGTATAAAAAAGTCATAATCAATGGAAAATCAACCAATGACGTGACGTTATTTTTTGTTATTTGGTACAAGCAATAATGAAATTATCCATAGTCATTTAGGTTCTGAAAACTGATTTGAAGTTTCTATTTGACGTTTTATAACATATAAACAGGTTGGCCGATCTATTAATGATTGAACAATATGAATATACAAGATTATTTGCTATTTACGAGATACTTATGTGATTGTTGATTGGTTAACGTCCAGCGGTAAATATTTCACGCATATTTATGACGATTGAAAAAAAAAAAGAAGTAAACATATAAACATAATAAAGTTATATGTAGTTTATTCGACCTACCTGATCGGAAATTACTGTTGTTTAAAAAGAAGATTACAAATACTTATAGTAATCTTCACATTGCCACATGTTGCTCTGAAGTAAATAATGATTGTATCCAATGATCATTTTGTCACAATTGTGTTAAAAACTCTTTCCTTTAAATCAATACTGTTCCATTCAGGCCATTGGCATAACGATAAACTTAAATATTCTAAATCAAAAAAACAAATAAACCTGTGAACTTATTTTTACTTATGTGTTTGTAATGAAATATAAGTTATTTTACAGTTCAATAGAAAGGATAAATTATCCGCTGAAGTTTTAACCCGGATTATTCAGTCCCTTACGTATTCGATCTCTTTTTTATACTTGCGAGGTTAATGTGGCCTTCGTAGAGAAGCGGATTATAACGACTGAATTATTCGGGTACCTGAAGTTTATTTTTGCCGTAGTATGATTACTGTATATTCATGTCATGAAGCTTTCTGCCAAACTGAATCGAATTTCTTTTGCATATCTACAAAGCTAGCATTAATCTTCATCTGCTGTTTTCTGTATTTTACTGAATAATTGATTAATACATGTATTCATGATAAGGAAAGAGACAAGTTACTAGTCTGAACTTATGTTTTCTTGCACAGCAGTTTTTTTTATATATGCAATGATTTTTGCTGTTGTTGAAATAGTTATTTGTTTATATAATGATTAAAATTATAACACAATGTTGACTGCTGTACCCCTATTTTTGACATTTATATCTATTATGTCTGTTTGTTTTGTTCACACATTGTTGTCAATAAAATGGAATTTTATGCGACTGTCATACAAGTGAGAGGTCTGGCTAGCTATAAAATCAGGGTTAATCCACCATTTTCTACATAAGGCCTGTACCAAGTCAGGAATAGGACAGTTGTTTTCCATTCGTTTGATGTGTTTGAGCTTTTGATTTTACCGTTTGATAAAGGACTTTCCGTTTTGAATTTTCCTTGAAGTTCGGTATTTTTGTTATTTTACTTTTTTTTGTATTTCACTTACGCATATGCTCTTTACATGTTTAATAAATGTACGTGTAAAAAAAATTGATATATTGCGAAAGTTTCGTGTACAATTGTGTTGAAACAGTATTATAAACATACTTAATTCATTTTCAACAATTCAAAATTATTTTTACAAAAACCTGGACTACACACAGTTGGGGGATTTTTGTTATGTTAAATAAGAAAAATCGTAAAAACTAGTTAATTTCCAAGCTGTGTGTCCGAAATCAATTTCTTATTATACTCATTTGATAATAATATATAATTTGCTTTCATTCATACTGAATATATATTCAAATAAGGCGATAATAAGTTTTACTTCGTTTTATTAGTTTTAAATGTCCCCGTTCTATCTTCCGTCGGTGTTATATAAAAAGGATTATAACGGAATACAATCAATAACACAAGAAACGAGTGCAGTTTTTTCCTGCATCATAATTTTCACTTCTTACTTATTCATATATTGTGAAACATTTATATCGGGAAGTTAATAAATAATCACCGGCTTAAAACATGTAAGAAGAGGAAGAAAATACCATATTTCAATAAAGAAAAATCACACGTCGAATAAGAACAAACAATTTTGTTTCTGCAATGTCGCTATTGTTCCACAACATGTCGATAAGATATTTGGTATATGATATCGAACAGTTATTGTGCTTTTGAAATTCACTCTTTTTAAAGGATTATTTTTATACATGAAAGTTATCTCCCCGGTTACTGCCTTTCTTGTTATCGCAACTCCTTACAAACCGTAAAAGATATAGATTACTTTTTTCTCTAAAATGTTTGTTACTGCTTCAGGTATCACTCCACTGTTGGGAAGTAAAATTAAAATTGACTCCCAAAAAGTGTAATCATCCTCCCTTCCTTGCTTTCTATTAAATTGAGCTTACTGTTTGTGTCATATATGTGCATATATATGTAGCAGCATAAAGTTAATGTTCAACAGATAGAATGATGAAATATAATTTTCTTTTTTGTGTATAACTGGCAACATGCTGCATGTGTTTGCCATTAAATATCGCCAAAAAGGGCATTGAAATGTCACGTCCCCCCAAAATCTGGTGCAAGGTAGAATTTCATTCACTTTGAGTGATACCTTTTCTGTAGGTGGAAAAAACATTCGCTTAATTTCTAAAGTCTGGTATGATATCAAAACAGAAAATTCACCGGGGCCAAAATAAGAAACCACACACCGGGACCAAATTACGAAACACACACGGGACCAAAATACGAAACCACACACCCAGAAAAGGGGTGGGGAGTCATTAGCATGGTCTGTAATAGAGGTTAAGTTATAAAGATCTAGGGTCTTTTGATTTGACATAAGTTCATCGTCACAGGTCAAAGTTATGTTCTAAGTTTTGATATTGAATTCTTAATGCTTCTCCTGAAAAACCGAAAAGATATTGACCAACAAAATTTAATCAATGTGTAAGTGGAAATGGTACAGTGACATTTTATTGGGAGTTCAATGCCAAATTATTTAATTATAACTTCAAACTTTGCAACTAACATCAATGAACATGGTGTACACTGATTTATATTTTATCTCAACCCACAAACCAGCCATCCGTTCAACACCCTAACCATCCTTCTGATTTATTGGGGAGGAAAAACAATTCAATAAGATAGAAATTTGCTTCTGGGGCTGTAAAGCTATCTATAAAATTGCAGTCAAATCTAAAACATGAATCCTCCATGCAAACATATGTAGTCATTGAAAATAACCAATAAACTTATTGTTAAATCACAGTGTTAACTTAACAAAAGGCATACAAATGAATGATGGCGACCAGACATCATTTTACTTGTAATTGATTTAAAAATATATGATGAAATTATGTCACAGCAGATGTCATCCAAACTAATCATGTAAAAATGATTACATTGTATACAGATGTAAGAAGATGTGGTATGAGTGGCAATGAGACAACTCTCCATCCAAGTCAAAATTTATAAATGTAAACCATTATAGGTCAAAGTACGGTCTTCAACACGGAGCCTAGGCTCACACCGAACAGTAAGCTATAAAGGGCCCCAAAATTACTAGTGTAAAACCATTCAAACGGGAAAACCAACGGTCTAATCTATATAAAACGAGAAACTAGAAACACTTATGAACCCCATCAACAAACGACAACTACTGAACATCAGATTCCTGACATAGGACAGATGCAAACAAATGCAGCGGGTTTAAACGTTTTAATGGTACCAAACCTTCACCCTTTTTCTGAAACAATAGTGTAACATCACAACATTGTAGTCTTTATATCGGTACATATGCCGAAAAAATGAACATACACTATTAATCTAATTGTATCATAAATGTATATTAATTTTTCTGTAACATTATGTTTATGAAAATAAAATATACGTAAAATATTTGTATTCGCTTCTATTCATAGTTACTGAACAGTAATGTCTATAAAATAAAGACTAAATTATGACTGGTTAATCTATAATAAGAAAAAAATACATTCTGCTATTAAGTTAGAGATTTTGATCTCAAAATAGCCTTTAAGGGTTCCTTAAAGTCGTTTGTAAAGATGTTGTCAACGATAGCATAAGCATAAAATATTGAATCTTCAGCCTCAAAAGTTGAGTAAAAGATATCTTTTAACACCGGCACTATTGTCGAACTGTCGACTTTAGTGACTGGAAGAACCTTCTTACCTTAAAGTCAAATCAGTCTTATTAGTAAAAATAAATTATTTTCTTCCAACAGATTCGAGATTTTAACTGTATTATTTCGGCAGACATATTTCTTTTTGTGTGACACGTAAGTTGTAAAAATAGTTAAAAATGGTCATGTCTTTACAACAAGTTGTATATCCTGCTGCTATTGAAATATCCTCAGTCTTATGTTTCTATTTTAAAGAGACTCTTTTTGTCATTCTGTCGTTTGTTTTGCCATGGTGCTTTCGGTTTCTCTTATACTTATTGATTTTGGTTGTCCCTTTGGTATCTTCTGCCTATGTTTTTGTATTATTAGCGATGTACCAAGGATAACATAATAGTAGAAATGTCAGTAAATGGACGGATACTATGAGATGATATATTTTATTTCCGAAAATCGATGATTGGTACCAGGAGTCGTTTGAAATCAAAACTTTACGACAAAAGATATGATTTCAGCTTCCCAATTTTGAACTTTCCATTGTAATGTATCATCATTCCAGCAGCGCCTGCAAACGGAGTTCATAACTCCCAGTTGATACGATATTCCAGGGCTTGTATTTCCTATAATTATTTCTTTGATAGAGGGTTGCTGCTGACAAGAAAGCTATTAAATCATGAATTCTAAGTGGTGAAGTTGAAATCATCACTTCGTAAATTTTACGGACGCCATCACGACTTGGTTGAACATTATGGAATATTCGTTTCACAGATGACAGCGGATATGTTCTAATAGTCGTACCTACAATCCCGTCCCTTTTCCCCGAATGTGACCTACCGAAATAGCGTATTACCGGTTTTGTTCTAACATGAGTCACACGATGGGTGCTACATGTGGAGCAGGATCTGCTTACCCTTTCGGAGCATCTGAGATCACCCCCCCAGTTTTTGGTGGGGTTCGTGTTGCTCAGTCTTTAATTATGTTGTGTTTTGTATATATTGTTTGTCTGTTGATCTTTTTCTGTTTCTAGCCATGGCGTTGTCTGTTTATTTTCTACTTGTTTGAATGTTCCTTTGGTACATGTATCATGTGCATTATTGCTGCGTTCGGGACATTTTGAAATCTACGTTATGATTGAAAATTTGAAAACGTTCGGACAAAAACTCGTACATTTTTCCCGTCAGTACCAAATACAATACAGACAAAAATAAATAATTAAAACAAAAATTCATCACAAAAAGTTAAGTAATTTATCACATTGTAATACTTACTTTTAGCATGTATATTTTCCATTTGACAGGAATATATTCGTAGCCCGGTTTATCCCTTGAATGCCTACATCATTTGATATGCCGACAAAAACAGGTAAAAACATGTTGGCATTCAACCAATAGTGTCCTATTTAAAACAAGTGTATTGGAAACAACCAGTAATTATAAAGTGTGTGTGTACTGTTGTTTGTTGTTACGTCCGTTTTCGTGTTTTGCCATGCGTTGTCAGTTTGCTTTCGACTTATGAGTTTGGATGTACCTTTTGTAACTTTCGAATCTCGTATGTATATGAGTATGGTCTTATCTATATAAATGTATTATATATTCGATTTGAAATCAGAAAGCAATATAATATATAATTTGAAAGAATTCATTATAACGTTTTGAGAAAAGAAGAAAAATCTTTTTAACGATAACAAAAACTTTGATGACAAAATATTAAGTCTATAGATTGAAGACTCACGATGTTATAAAGACTTGAAAATTTATTTAAGTAATGAAAAATTAAAATAAGCAACTTCTGTATGAATAAGATATCAAAAATCATAATTATGTTGAATTCAATTCATTGACAAACATTGAATTGATACCAAGCTGCTCCACCAAGTCATTAAATTATAATAATGATGTTGCTTTGTACGTTGAATCCCATTATGTTTCCTTTGGGATAAAGACGTTATGCTAACAGATACTTCAGAATGCAAGTATTTTTCTCTGCTGTACTAGCATTAATATGAAACTAAAAACTGTATGAAATATACAAATCTAAAGTTCTAAGTTTTAAGGTACCAAACGTTTAACTTTTGGGGGAGGTATAAATATTTAACAAATACTGGGCGTTCCTTAATCATTATGGGATAGTGACCGACTCTATCCAATAGAATTAAATTTCATATATATTCATGAAACATATTAAAAAAGTTTTATTAAGGTAAAGACATGTCTATTTAATCCAGGAGTCTCTTGTCAGGGCATTTCTTTGATTGCTGTGTGTCGTAAATTGATGTTTTCTATATTTATTGTTTTAACAGATATATAAGCTACGATAGTGTACCGATGTTATACTTTCATTATTCAATTAAGAAAACATAAGTAACACAAAAAAACTGAGAAAATCGCATGAACCCCAAAGATCGGGTTGGTTGACAGGGTGAGGCTCCTCATAGGGTTTTTGATTATGTGATTACTTGGCCTTTTTTTAGTGATTATTTGATTACCAGACCAAATATTTCATGATTATTTCATTATTTGATAATCTAGGACTTTATTTTTGATTATTTGATTATCTTGTTTAAAAAAATAACTAATGATTATGTGATTACTTGGACACCCCCATGAGATGCCTCCAGGGTTAGCGTCTCCTGATATGTATGTTTCACCCGCCATGCGAATCAACTCAGTCCAAGTGTTACAATTAGGACACAATCGATAAAAGTAGAGATTAGAAGACTGGTATCTAGAGATCTCAGACTACAAAAACACATCTTGAATGAGTTGAGACACAGGCATATGGTGTTCGTCAACCAATTCGTGTTACGATGTGCGTAGTGTCCGTCTGACGTTCTTCCTCATAAATCTGTTGGTGACACTTTTGTGTAAGAAGCATACCTCTTATAATAAACTTCGTATAGTATTAACATTTAAGAGCGTAACGTATCAGATAAGAAGCAGATCTGCTAGTTTCGGTAGTATCTGTAATCTCAAGTTCAATGAGATGTATGAGATGCAACATTTGGGTTATTGAGTGACAGAGCATCATTAATATATCTATTGGAATACAGACTCTCTGTTGGAATATCATTCCACCAAACTCACCAAGGTCCAGCATTTTGATGATATCATATTTAGTGTATTTATTTTTTTTTAAATCGAATGTGGTTTTTCACAAGGCAAGATTTATCTTGTCATAAAACAAAAACAAAAAAATACGTGTATACGATTCCCATTTTTGTAGAGCTAGTTCTGTTTAAGGAACGACATATTTGATATTTCAACTGATCATGAGCATGGGGAACAGAAGTGTAAAACGTAGAAATTAAAACTTTTGATATCACTGCTAAATTGTAAAAAATGCGAATTATTAAATTAGGCCGTTGGTTTTCTTATGGAATTGTTTAAAATTTTGCCATTAAGGTTCCTTTTAGCTGACTATATGATAAAAATAATGACACATAAAAAATAATTATAATTTTAAGTATGAATTACCATGGTCATATCTATTAGTTGCATGTAAGCTGTTAAGTGAAGTCTAACGAGCATTTTAGGCAAGTCTTATTTGATTGTTTTTTATATCTGATACTGTGAAAGTACATGTTCGTGAGTTCTTTAATTCATAGATTTTAGTTTTCTGTGAAAAATCGAGTGAAGAATTTGGTGGTAGAGCTATATTTTTATGTTAATTAAGATTTTATGTTATTAGAATATATACTGGATATATTCTATTTACATTTATTATAATTTGTAATCTGCTAGTTTATTCAGGTAGAACATTACCTATTGATTAATTTCTTTTCTATTGGTCAGTATGATTTAGGCGGGAATCTTTTGTTTAACTTTTCTTTGTTTTGGACAGTTGGCTAAAGTCTTTATATGAAGTGGTAGCCATTTTCTTCAGCTTATTTGGTAGTTGTCATATCTTTACTTTTGAAATAGTCTAGGACTATCATATTCTTATATAAGGTCAGTTAATTACTAATATATTCATTACAATAACATTCCAGTTTTAATGTCCAAGAGTGAGTGATATATAAGTGTTTAATTGAATAAGTGGGTGACAGTATTATGAAAGGTGTATGATTGTAAATGATTAAATATTTAATATATGTGTAAATTATTCATGATAACACATAAAGTAATAAAGATAAAGTTGATAATATAGTTTTATTTGTAAGATTTAATAAACTATATAAAATCTACATAAAATGGTAAAAGTATGATTTATACTTTAATTTCTAGTAACAGTAATATAAAATCTATTTTAACAGTTTGTATGAGTGAGCGTTAAAAGATTTTATACTTCTATAAAGTTAATACAAGTAAATATTTGATTAACCAGATTTAAGGAGAGATAACTCTGATTATTTTAATCTAGCAGTATAAATAAGGTTTCTATGATTTTAATATTTTGTCTTCAGGTATTACATTATTGAAACAGAATGTAAACTGATTTAAACCAATCAGTTGGTGAAGCAAAGACCTTTGCACTACATGTGAGGTATGTTTATATGTATACAGTTTGTAATGTTCATGTTACTTTTATGTTGCTTTGCTTACATGTATTGTCTGCTTTGTGTAACTGTTGCAAAACGTAATGTCTTGTTTGCACTTACAATTGCGTTGTATTATTATGTTTAACTAACTATTTTTGGTATGATACTACAAGCGTAGCTATGTATCTAGCTGTGAACTTAGTCTGTCGTTGCATATTTCACAATGCACGAAATACAGAGAAATATATTGTGTACTCATTTAATACAGAATTCGAAATGGTGTAATATCGTTTTGTGTAGCTTGTAAAACTATTATTTTAAAGCGCAAAAGAAATCTACACAGTTTTCTTGTATGCATATAGATATATTGATTTTATAGTGATTGATTATTACCGATTGAATTGTATAAGAAATATATTTGTTATTATTTCAGGGTCATTTTCACTTAGATTATTTACATCAATTCTGATGAAATAAAAGAACCATAGACCCATACAACGTGTTTGTGTTTTATTTAAATACAAGGAAACACGACTACATTTTGGCGCCCAACGTAGATTTCATCAGTGTTATTAAAGATCAACGATTTCCAATACCTGTGGAGGGAACTCCGTTATTACATAATAGACATTAGTGTATCGATACGTCACAAGAAGTGGTACGTCACTGGTCGACATACGTATATTGAACTTTGTGTTTACATCCGGAAGTCAAGAAATAGGACATCAACAACACGGATTTTCAGTGAAAATATTTTGCAGTTTTATGGTAACTATAATCAATGTCATTGTTCACTGTTGTGTTTGTTTGATGTTTTGTCTATACATGTGTGTTCATATAATATATGTCATATAGATTTGAACTTTGATTTTTTAAAAAGCGAACTTTGAAAAAAAAAAAACTTTAATTTTTTTTTTGCGTTTGTATACTTAGAAGCATTTAGATACTTAGCATCAGAAAACAAATTTGAAATTTTACAATTTGGTTTAACTGATTTAGAGTTATTACATACAGTGATTGTGCAGTAGTTTAATAGTATATAGACATTTATATATGATGTGTTTGTAGTTGTACTTTGATTTTTTTTTGTGTAATTGACCCCTCCATTTATTTACCCCCCATTGTGAGGTCAAGGTCAACCGGAACCGGAAGTTGTATACACAAAGCTTGTTTACATTAGCAACTACTTATTACATAAAGCTATAGTGATTTAGATAGACTTTTGCACAGCTGAAACTTACTTTGAACATACACACATACACTTAGGGTGTACATTTAAAATATTTTTACACACTTTACATATCAAGTTGGACTTAGACTTGATAAAGTCATACATGAATACACACATGATTGATTGATTGTAGCTATTACATACACAGTTACAGTTACTTCTTTACTTGTGCATACTTACTTACATACAAATAGCATACCTAGTACCCCATACCTTATAGTTGATACTTGAACTTTATTTGTGTTATATGTGATATAGTGTATTACTATATTTGTAGTGTCATTGTGTATTGATAGATTGTATTTGTATTTGTGTGTTGTCACTGTGCATTTATATTTACTTTTGTGTTTTGATACTTAGTGTACATTGTGTTTATGTTGAATATTTGTATGATGATTCATTGTTGTGTGTCATATTGATATAATTCAAATTTTGAATTGATATATATATAAATATGATATAAATTAGTTAAATCTTAAACTTTAATAGGTACATATTAAAAGTTTAGATAGAGCAGTAGTGAGACTGAATACCTTGTAACACTTTGTCACTTTAACATCATTAACTATCCTTATCCTTCAACCATGACACTATTACCCACATTGGCACTTGTCTGTTAGTTAATTTTTTTCAGGACTTAGTGAGTTATCTTTTCAGAGTTAGGGTAGATCACTAGTGTGTTTAGTGTAGTTGAGTTTAGTCTTGATTGGTTGTTGAGGTGATTTATATTGGATTTGTCTATTGCCATACTCTAGTCTTATATCTGTATACTGACTTTACCATACTTATAGATAGTTTATATTAGTATATATAAGTACTTTCTTTTGAGTTGAGTGGTAAACGTAGAAGCTTTACAACTCAAATCCAAGTTTAGGTACTGTATCCAGTAGGTAAGACATTTTGATTGTACTTTTGTGTATTATATTACCTTATCTGTTTATATTGTATAGATTACATTCATTAATCTTGATTCATTTTCAGTTGCATTGATTTGTAAATATATATATTTTCATATTCATTAATACTGATTACTTTAGATTGAATTTCAGATAGTAGACATACATCATACTTGTTGTACTTAGTACATATTTATTAATAAAATTTATTTTTACAGGACATATTTCATATGTATTTATTTATTTGATTGATTTTTTTTCTTTCTCTTACATTACTTTAGTTAATAATCTATCTTACTTTTCAGATTATTTACAAACTATTGTTTGTCATTTATTTACTATTTTCGTTGGCTATAGTTAGATAGTCTTTAAGTACTTGACATTTTGTCATATAGTTAGCTTTATTTCACACTATTACTAGTTATACTTGGACTTATACTACATCATCATGTCAAAAGAAAATGCAATATCTGAAGAGGATTTCGCACTCTTGCAATTACTCAAGAAGGAAGTAAAAGAGAAACCAAAAGGAGATGATGTTCAAGGATTAAAAGAGTGGATGAAAGAATACTTAGCCACTAGCGGAGAAATAGTAACGCCGAAAGAAGAACCACAAGAGAAGGAAACATCTAAAACCAAGACAACTGTCACATATACTAAGATGAGAGATCCACCCAAAGTAACAAATTTTTCAGGATCTAGCAGCAAGGGTGAAGCCACTTATGCCTTTTGGAGATATGAAGTTTGTGGACTCATGGAAGATAAAGTACACGACACAGATAACATCAGCTATGCTGTACGCAAGTCACTTAAAGGAGAAGCAGGAACTATTGTTATGCACCTTGGTCCTAAAGCTAGTCTACCAGATATCATACACAAGTTGGACAGCATTTATGGAGATGTAGAAAAGAAAGAAGACCTACTAGCTCAATTCTACAGAGCCAGACAAGGTGATGATGAAAGTGTAACTAAATGGAGTTGCAGATTAGAGGATATTATTGGGAAAGCAATTGAGAAAGGAATGGTACAACACAAGGATGCCAACAGTATGCTACATTCCATGCTATGGTCAGGACTGAAAACAGAACTTAAAGATATATCTGGTCATAAATACGATACGATCAAAGACTTTGATGAATTGAGGATAGCACTGAGACATATTGAGAGAGATCATGAGGAAAGGAAAACATCAAAGAAACCACAAACAGCCAAAGCTGCAGCAATATCTGAACCTATCAACCATCCTCTGAATTTGAAGAAGTAAAAGGACTTATTCAACAACTCACCACAAGGTTTGATAGAATGGAGACCGATTATAGAGGACGAGGCAGAGGCTATACTAACTACAGAGGTCAGAATACCAACAGATATAACAGACAACCACAAAGATGGCAAGACCGATCTAAACCACAAGCTTCATCAGCCAACCGGGATGAACGAAGATGTTTTAGATGTGGAAAACCAGGTCACTTAAAGGTGGGATGTATTGAGAAACTGGATAAAGATGGAAAACCTTTAAACTTCAAGAAGTCTATGGAGCAGGACCATCAATAGACTTATGTACATCAGGAACAGCATCAGGTCCTAATAGTTTACCACCAGGATTGTATGGAAAGCCAACAGAAACTGAAGTTGTACTTTATGGAAAAACAGTGAAGACTTTACTTGACACAGGATCAACAGTATCTACTATCAGTCATACATATTACCACAGCAACCTTACAGATATACCTTTACTTCACATCAACGAGCTACTTGATATTGAATGTGCTGATGGAAAACAACTACCATATGAAGGATATCTAGAAACTGAAATTACAATACCACATCAGAACAACACTTATCCATGTTTGCTGTTAGTGATACCGGATAGCAACTATAACACTCAGATACCATTGCTTCTTGGGACTAACACTCTTCAACCAATTATGGAGTCATTGAAAGGTCAACATGGAACAAGATTTTTACAGTCATGCAACTTAACAACACCTTGGTACTTGACTTTTCGATCCATCACACTTAGAGAAAAGGAACTTAGCCGTAATAACAACGCATTAGCTATAGTCAGAAATGCTGTGAACCAACCTGTTACTATCAAACCGAATTCAACCATAAAGATAGAAGGATACACTGACAAAGAGATACCATACAGTACAACTGCAGCAATGTTACACTCGTCTGAACTTCAACCGAACTGGAAAGATCTAGATATAGAACCGATACTTTTGGATTATAGATACAGGAACAACGGAAAGATAGACGTTCAGATTGCAAATGTTACCACAAGGACTATTACCATCCAACCAAAAGCTGTCTTATGTGCAATACAACCAGTCAACATTGAACAACAACCAAAAGATACTTCATCAACATCATCAATACTTGAACAAGTGGAAATTACAAAAAGTGACTTAACCGAAGATCAACTAGAAAGAGGGATAGAATTCATCAAATCATTTGAAGATATATTTGCCAAGAATGATGAAGATATTGGAAACACAGAAGTTAAACACCACATTGATTTGATTGATAACAGACCATTTAAACAACGATATAGACGAACTCCTCCAGCTATGTACGATGAAGTCAAGTCACATCTTCGACAACTATTGTCAAATGGTACCATCAGACCATCACACAGTCCATACGCATCTAACGTGGTCCTCGTACGTAAGAAGAATGGGAAACTGAGACTGTGCGTGGACTATCGTCAATTAAACAACTTAACGATAAAAGATAGCTATGCGTTGCCGAGAATAGAAGATCTACTTGATTCACTAGCTGGAAGTACATTTTTTACCTGCGTAGACATGAAAAGTGGATATCATCAGGTAGAGATCCTGGAAGAGCACAAAGAAAGGACTGCATTTACGGTAGGTCCACTAGGATTCTTTGAATACAACCGGATGCCATTTGGATTGACCAATTCACCTGCCACGTATCAGAGGATGATGGAAGAATGCTTATCTGATTTACATCTAAAGATCTGCTGTATTTTCATCGATGATGTCATCATCTTTGGCAAGACCTTCGAAGAACAACTGGAAAATCTTCGCCTTGTTTTCAACAGGATACGTCAGCACAACATGAAGTTAGCACCAGACAAATGTTCCTTCTTCAAGAGGAAAGTCAAGTACGTCGGTCATGTTGTCTCAGCAGATGGTGTTGAGATTGATCCAGCAAAGACAGAGAAGGTAGTGAGTTGGCCTAAACCTACTAACCCGGAAGATGTCAGGAGATTTTAGGATTTGTTGGCTACTATCGACGATTCATCAAACAGTTTAGCCAAATCAGCAAACCACTTACCGATTTGATGCCAAATCCAACTCTAAAGAAATCATCAAAGAAACACCAACAGAAACCATGGCAATGGGGAGAAGAACAGGAGTCAGCATTTAAGAGGTTAAAGGAGTTGCTTATATCAGCACCAATACTAGGATACGCCAACAGTGAATTACCCTATGAACTGCATACAGACGCCTCCGGTACAGCACTAGGAGCAGTTTTATACCAGGAGCAACAGGGAATTAAGAGGGTAATCAGCTATGCCAGTAGAGGTCTTACAAAGTCGGAAAAGAGATACCCACCGCATAAACTGGAGTTTCTAGCACTGAAGTGGGCGGTGAGCGACAAGTTCAAAGATTATCTCTATGGAAGCAACTTCACGGTACTTACAGATAACAACCCCATGACCTATGTGCTTACAACAGCAAAGCTTGATGCCACTGGACACAGATGGTTGGCAGCTTTAGCCGCATTCAACTTCAACATAGTTTATCGTCCAGGAAAGAAGAATGGTGATGCAGATGGACTTAGCCGTATACCACAACCAGCTGATATAGATTCCATCAACAGAGAGACTATCTCCAAAGAATCTGTGAAGACCATCTGTAATTCTATTCTTCCAGGAGCATACATTGACAGTCTTGCTGTTAACCCAGCTGTAATACCATCACAGGAAGAAGATATACCGGATGCTGAAACAGTTGATTGGGCAATTGCACAAGCCATGGATCCTACCATCAAGTCTCTTGTGAAGTACGTCATCGAAGGAAGGAAACCGACAACTGCAGATATTGGACAAACACCACTACTACGACAGTTCCAATACCTCAAGATGAAAGATGGTGTACTTTACAGAGAAGTAACTATTGGTGATGACAGGAAGTCACAGTTAGTTCTGCCATCAGCAAACATCAGCGTTGTATTAGAGGCACTCCACAACGACATGGGACATCCCGGAAAGGATAGGACTCTATCACTGATCCGTGACAGATTTTACTGGCCTGGGATGGACAAAGATGTGGAGGATTGGATACAACAGTGTGGCAGATGCATAAAGAGAAAAACACCAGCCCGTCAGAGAGCACCTTTGGTCAGTATTGAAACTCAATTTCCACTTCAACTTGTCTGTTTGGATTTTCTCACACTGGAGCAGTCGAAAGGAGGTCACCAGAACATACTGGTTATTACCGACCATTTTACCAGATATGCTCAAGCAATAACAACCAGAAATCAAACAGCAAAGACCACAGCACAAGCACTTTTGATAACTTTATTCTACATTACGGAATACCACAGAGGATCCATTCTGATCAGGAGCTAATTTCGAAAGTAAAGTTATTAAAGAGCTATGCACTCTGACTGGTATGAAAAGTCAAGGACTACACCCTATCATCCCATGGGGAACGGGATGTGCGAGAGATTTAACCGTACTCTTCTTGGTATGCTTGGAACCTTGGAATCTCATCAGAAAGCCAACTGGAAGCTCTACGTTTCACCCATGGTACATGCGTACAACTGTACCCGCCATGAGTCCACTGGAGTAGCACCATACTTTCTAATGTTTGGAAGAAACCCAAGACTACCCATCGACTTAGCGTTTGGCCTACATAAAGATACCAAGTTACCAACAACTCAGTATGTAAAGGATCTACGAGACAGATTATCACATGCATACCAACTTGCCGCTGAAGCATCAAAGATTGCACAAGCTAATCAGAAGGAGGGTTACGATCTTCGTGTAAGAGGAGCAGCAGTACAGAAGGGAGATCGTGTACTTGTAAAGATTGTGGCTTTTGATGGCAAGCACAAGCTAGCGGATACATGGGAAGATACTCCATATGTAGTCATTGACCAGCCGAATTTAGATATTCCTGTTTTCACAGTTGTCAAAGAGAACGGAGAAGGACGAACAAGGAATCTCCACAGGAATTTATTGCTACCTGTAGGGTATATCAGAGAAGAAGCACCAACTGTTATACCACAACCAGTTCCAAGACCAAGGACAAGATTACAGAGGACAATAGCCGAACACCGGACTACTTCAAGTGAATCCAGTGATGAGTCATCTGATGATTCAGTGGATTATTTTGATGTAGATTATGTGTTGGAGAGGACAGTTGACAGTGAACCTACATTCACTGATGAACCAGCTGTAGATGTAACAGAACCAGCACAGGATGCCTTCATTCCATTAGGGGACGCCCAGCCTGAGGGGAACCAAGGGCCAGAAATGGAGACAGCTTCAGGAAGCGCTTCCGACATTGATGAGGATGCTAATCCACAGGAAGATACACCTGTAGAACAGGAAGAGCAACCTCAGGAACCAGATACGTCACCGGTACCAGTCAGACGATCAGGGAGAGACCGTAAACCGCCAGCATGGATTTCTTCTGGTCTTTACGACATCGCAGCTATTGGGACTACCTCTGTTGGTCATACTACTACCATGGAACATTTGAAGCCAACAGCTGAGTGGCAGCAGAAGGCTGAATACATTTCATCTTTAGCTAGAACACCATTGTTCTCAGGATTACAGCGAGAAGCAGCCTTAGCCATTCTGGATATAGTTAACCACCATTAGTTTGAGGAATGACGGGACGTCATTTTATAGCTGGGGGGAATGTGTGGTAGAGCTATATTTTTATGTTAATTAAGATTTTATGTTATTAGAATATATACTGGATATATTCTATTTACATTTATTATAATTTGTAATCTGCTAGTTTATTCAGGTAGAACATTACCTATTGATTAATTTCTTTTCTATTGGTCAGTATGATTTAGGCGGGAATCTTTTGTTTAACTTTTCTTTGTTTTGGACAGTTGGCTAAAGTCTTTATATGAAGTGGTAGCCATTTTTCTTCAGCTTATTTGGTAGTTGTCATATCTTTACTTTTGAAATAGTCTAGGACTATCATATTCTTATATAAGGTCAGTTAACTACTAATATATTCATTACAATAACATTCCAGTTTTAATGTCCAAGAGTGAGTGATATATAAGTGTTTAATTGAATAAGTGGGTGACAGTATTATGAAAGGTGTATGATTGTAAATGATTAAATATTTAATATATGTGTAAATTATTCATGATAACACATAAAGTAATAAAGATAAAGTTGATAATATAGTTTTATTTGTAAGATTTAATAAACTATATAAAATCTACATAAAATGGTAAAAGTATGATTTATACTTTAATTTCTAGTAACAGTAATATAAAATCTATTTTAACAGTTTGTATGAGTGAGCGTTAAAAGATTTTATACTTCTATAAAGTTAATACAAGTAAATATTTGATTAACCAGATTTAAGGAGAGATAACTCTGATTATTTTAATCTAGCAGTATAAATAAGGTTTCTATGATTTTAATATTTTGTCTTCAGGTATTACATTATTGAAACAGAATGTAAACTGATTTAAACCAATCAGTTGGTGAAGCAAAGACCTTTGCACTACATGTGAGGTATGTTTATATGTATACAGTTTGTAATGTTCATGTTACTTTTATGTTGCTTTGCTTACATGTATTGTCTGCTTTGTGTAACTGTTGCAAAACGTAATGTCTTGTTTGCACTTACAATTGCGTTGTATTATTATGTTTAACTAACTATTTTTGGTATGATACTACAAGCGTAGCTATGTATCTAGCTGTGAACTTAGTCTGTCGTTGCATATTTCACAATGCACGAAATACAGAGAAATATATTGTGTACTCATTTAATACAGAATTCGAAATGGTGTAATATCGTTTTGTGTAGCTTGTAAAACTATTATTTTAAAGCGCAAAAGAAATCTACACAGTTTTCTTGTATGCATATAGATATATTGATTTTATAGTGATTGATTATTACCGATTGAATTGTATAAGAAATATATTTGTTATTATTTCAGGGTCATTTTCACTTAGATTATTTACATCAATTCTGATGAAATAAAAGAACCATAGACCCATACAACGTGTTTGTGTTTTATTTAAATACAAGGAAACACGACTACAACCTCACGAATAAAAGTACTTTCACAGTAACTGGAATGACAACGCCTTCCGAACTCGATTCCGTATTTTACATACCTATGTCCTGTACAGAATTTCATTCTTAACCTGTCCATATGTTTATTGTTATTAAATGGTATTTTGAGCTATCCCTTTGGTATATTTTTCATATTTATATGAGCTTTCGCTTTTATTTGCATGACTTTACAATCCGTAAAAACAGAATATTAATAGATCCGTATTGTTATGGTTTTGGACTTTTACGTACCAGTGATAACAAATCGATATCGCTAGAAAATAGTTCTTGAAAGAATGTTTACCTTTCTTGTCAGCTGAACTTTGAAATCATTTAAAAATAAAAATCGGAATCATCTTGAAATCATTCGAAAGATAATGGTCTTTATCAAGATTAAAGAAGTTTTAAGAATCGAAAATTAGTAATACGGTTATATCCACGCTGTGCGTATATATTTGTTTACAAAGTTACTGCTGCAAACATAATATAGGTCAAATATCGCAGGGTCAGTTCTATTAAAGAATAAAAGGCGATAATTGCAGAAGTTTTTCTGTCAAAAGGACTTCATTTCTTTCTGGATTTCTTCACGTTAAAAAGAATTATAAGATGCAGAAACGTTATGAAAGGAGTAGGCAGTGCTCAATGAATCATACCAAAGTATTTAAGAAAATGTTACCCTTTCTCTGACAACGTGGTCTCGTCCATTTTGAAACATTACGATTATTTCATTACTTTTTCGAGTTAACAACTTAACTATTGAACCTGTATTGTTTTGAGAAAAGCATTTCCGTTGTCCAGGTGTTCATTACAAGCCCGTATTTTACGATTACTTTTACTTGCATTGCTATTTTCAAAATCGGATACGAAAATTTCTTGAAAATAAATAAACAATATTGAGATTTGCCATCCACTTTTCAATAACTATTAATTCAATATTAATTTAAAATCAATGTTAACTGTGGATGACATTGATATGGAATGGCATTTAATGATTCCTAGAGATACAGCAAAATGTGTAAACAGGAAGTTGTGAAGGAGACAATTTCATTGGGCAAAACTGCTAAAACAAGTATTGTCAAATTTTGTAAAATATTTCTGGTAGCAATAATTCACTTATTCATAAAATAACCAAAGACAACTTTTAAAGGTGGTTGTAATGTTTCAATTGGCAAACATTTATTTATTGATAATCCACCTTTAATAAAAAAACTTCTTAAAAAAGATTTCTATCATATTCATCTTGGAATATGATCAAATATGTTAGCCTATTTTAAACATGCCTTAAATAACATTTCTGTACTTATGGAAAGAGTTATTCCATTTCTTCCTTTGATATTAAAGGAAATCCAATTTTAATTGCAAAATTGTAATTCGATAAATGTTAATAAAAATTAATGAAGAAATTCCAATTTTGTCATTGTAAACCTTCTTAAATATGTGTTAGTAAATTATGAAGCTGTAAGGGATATATAACTAGTTTATAAGTCAAACAACTGAAAGTGAGAAAAAGATATACCTACTGTGCTACATTTGGGGACGGGTGGTAATAAAATCAAATTATTTAAGTTACAAAAATGTATCTAGGCATTTTAATTTTTAAAGTTTAATTAATCATTGAAATGTCACTTATTTGCATTTCAGTTAATGCACATGGAACATGGCACATGTATAAAAAATCCAGGTCTTTGTCTATTCAATATAATAAAACTAACATGGTAGTTATAAATAAATGTAACATCAAGTCGCAAACATGAAACTTAAGGTGAATCAATCTTAAATCGGGCGCTAATACCACAGCGCTATAAAAATCCTGGGAGAACACTGGATTGTATTGTTTTCAGAGTTATATAATACACTTTGCCTAAGAAAAGGGTCTAGCTAGGTCCTTATTAAAATGAGGCTATAATGATGTAAAGTGACTTATAACAGCCAACAGCGACATTATTTAGACTCTGGTGAATAGTTATCAGACTGTTATCTCATTGGCAATCATGTAACCACATTTCCTTATTTTAGTACTGGTTCATTATTTGAAATAAATGACTCACAAACATTAAATCATTTGAAAAAAGATAATTCTGCAATAATTTATGTTGGCATTTAAAGATTTCAGTTTATATATATATTGTCACTGGTTCAGACGTTCTTATAAATATAATTATTTCTGTGACTGTATCTTGCATTAATTTGTAGGATCCTTTACAATAGATATTTCAGCTGATCTGTAACAATTCCATCTTCATGCCTCATATATCATGTACTGTATTACGACGCTAGATTAAAACTGACGAGGAAGGTAACACCCGTCCACCGAAAGCTTTACTATTGTGAAGCCTAGGTGGTCGTGTGGTCTAGCGCGTCGGATACAGTGCAGGCGATTTGGTGTCCCGATATTTCAGTAGCATGAGTTCGAATCCCGACAAAGGAAGAACAAAAATTTGCAAAAGCAAATTTACAGATCTAACATTGTTGGGCTGATGTTTAGACGAGTTGTATATATATATATATATATATATAAAATATCAACAATGAAATTTGGTTGTATAAATGGTGTCACTATATTTGCAATTGTCAAACTAGTATAACAATACTATTGTATAAATCTACAGAATTTGATCATCCTTTAAGTAACAGAAATAACAATGTCACTTAGTCACTTGTAAATTATCTCTTAAATAAGGACTACTGGTATGTGGGTTATAAGAGCTTGCTAACTGCAGGCCGCTCTTCATCATCATTTTGTTAAATAATTCTACAAAGAAGGGATAGTCGGTTAATGTATCCTTGATTAAGAATAATGAAACTGCAAGAAACAAATTAACATATTATTTTGAATATTGTAGATCGTTCAGGTAGTCTTGAGCTATTTCTATACAAAAGAAACAACCAGTATATAAATATAGTCATGTTACAACACTGTCCCAGGTTAGGGAGGTTGGGATCCCATAACATGTTTAACTCCGCCACATTCTGTTTGTATGTGCCTGTTCCAAGTCAGGAGCCTGTAATTCAGTGGTTGTCGTTTGTTGATGTGTTACATATATGTATATTTCGTTCATTGTTTTTTGTTCATAAATTAGGCCGTTAGTTTTCTCGTTTGAATTGTTTACATTTGTTATTTCGGGTCCTTTTATAGCTGACTATGCGGTATGGGCTTTGCTCATTGTTGAAGGCCGTACAGTGACCTTTAGTTGTTAATTTCTGTGTCATTTGGTCTCTTGTGGAGAGTTGTCTCTTTGGCAATCATACAACATCTTCTTTTTATATTCACTTCACACACATATATATATATATCTTGACAAACAAATAAAAAAGTCATAGACATTAAAAACAATTCATTTCTATTCTATTGTCAGTCAGCCTACTGAAAAGTCTCTTCAGATTCAGTAGGTAAATTATGTAAAATCAAGACTTGCATCAAAAATATCCCAATATTAGAGACAATGGCGTCATTTTTCCTCAGAGCTTTCAGCTTTTGATTTCTGCTTTCCATCTGCGCTGCCCATCAATCAGATAAGTCAAGCCCTTTCAATTGATTTTCACAGTTTGTTCTTATGTTGTACTGTTACACCACTGTCCCGGGTTAGGGAAGGGTTTGACGCCAGTAACCATGTTTAAACCCGCCACATTCTGTATGTACCTATCTAAAGTTAGGAGCCTGTAGTTCAGGGGTTGTCGTTTTTGCTGTATATCATATTGTTTGTACATTAATCATGCTCAAATCTCCACCAGATACCAAATGACATAGAAGTTTACAACTGAAAGTCACCGTATGGCCTTCAGCCATAAGCAACACCCATGCTGCATAGTCAGCTATTAAAGACCCCAAAATGACAAATGTAAAACAAATCAAACGAGGAAATAACGGCCTGATATATGTGCAAAAAAAAAAAAAGAACGAAACACCAAAATGATATACAGTGCCTTTTTTCTTTGTTTAATTTGTTTTCACTTTTTTATTTGCGTTTTAATTGTACGACATACGGTCTAAATAGTTCAAAGAGAGGTTTGCGTGCACGTTGAACTTGTTTAACCTCGGCACATGTTGTGCATGTTCCACAATCGAGCTATTTGGACTATGTGTTGTTCTTATATGTTTGTTTGTTATTGTTTTGGATGAGTCAGGTGTTGGTGGTTAATGTTATCGTATGTTTTGTCTTGTTATTGTTTTGGATGAGTCAGGTGTTGGTGGTTGATGTTATCGTATGTTTTGTCTTGTTATTGTTTTGGATGAGTCAGGTGTTGGTGGTTGATGTTATCGTATGTTTTGTCTTGTTATTGTTTTGGATTAGTCAGGTTTTGGTGGTTGATTTTATTTTATGTTTTGTCTTGTTATTGTTTTGGATGAGTCAGGTGTTGGTGGTTGATGTTATCGATTTTTGTCTTGTTATTGTTTTGGATGTCAGGTTTGGTGGTTGATGTTATCTTGTTTTGTCTTGTTATTGTTTTGGATGAGTCAGGTGTTGGTGGTTGATGTTATCTTGTTTTGTCTTGTTATCGTATGTTTTGTCTTGTTATTGTTTTGGATGAGTCAGGTGTTGGTGGTTGATGTTATCGTATGTTTTGTCTTGTTATTGTTTTGGATGAGTCAGGTGTTGGTGGTTGATGTTATCGTATGTTTTGTCTTGTTATTGTTTTGGATGAGTCAGGTGTTGGTGGTTGATGTTATCGTATGTTTTGTCTTGTTATTGTTTTGGATGAGTCAGGTGTTGGTGGTTGATGTTATCTTATTGTTTTGGATGAGTCAGGTGTTGGTGGTTGATGTTACCTTATGTTTTGTCTTGTTATTGTTTTGGATGAGTCAGGTGTTGGTGGTTAATGTTATCGTATGTTTTGTCTTGTTATTGTTTTGGATGAGTCAGGTGTTGGTGGTTGATGTTATCGTATGTTTTGTCTTGTTATTGTTTTGGATGAGTCAGGTGTTGGTGGTTGATTTTATTTTATGTTTTGTCTTGTTATTGTTTTGGATGAGTCAGGTGTTGGTGGTTGATGTTATCTTATGTTTTGTCTTGTTATTGTTTTGGATGAGTCAGGTGTTGGTGGTTGATGTTATCGTATGTTTTGTCTTGTTATTGTTTTGGATGAGTCAGGTGTTGGTGGTTGATGTTACCTTATGTTTTGTCTTGTTATTGTTTTGGATGAGTCAGGTGTTGGTGGTTGATGTTATCGTATGTTTTGTCTTGTTATTGTTTTGGATGAGTCAGGTGTTGGTGGTTGATGTTATCGTATGTTTTGTCTTGTTATTGTTTTGGATGAGTCAGGTGTTGGTGGTTAATGTTATCGTATGTTTTGTCTTGTTATTGTTTTGGATGAGTCAGGTGTTGGTGGTTGATGTTATCGTATGTTTTGTCTTGTTATTGTTTTGGATGAGTCAGGTGTTGGTGGTTGATGTTATCTTATGTTTTGTCTTGTTATTGTTTTGGATGAGTCAGGTGTTGGTGGTTGATGTTATCTTATGTGTTGTCTTGTTATTGTTTTGGATGAGTCAGGTGTTGGTGGTTGATGTTATCGTATGTTTTGTCTTGTTATTGTTTTGGATGAGTCAGGTGTTGGTGGTTGATGTTATCTTATGTTTTATCCAGTATTTTTAGGGATTCCTGTTATGATTATTAAATAAAAAAAATACTTTATTTAAATATCTTTTTTTTTTTATCTTTTTATGTATCAATTATTTTCGCTCTTATCACTTGTGCAGTTGTTATCTCTTTTGTGTTTTTTTTAATATATTATACCGTTTTTATTTTTAAGTTGCTTTCCCTGGTTTCATTTTGATACTATGTTCGTTTGTGTTCGGTTTGTTAATCTATTGATCGAGACAAAACAAAAGGGGGAAGTGGGTTGCGATGTGAAAAAACAAGTTTGACCCCGCTAAATTTCATTTGCCTGTCTCAAGTCAGGAATCTCGTCGATTAATGTCGTTAGTAATATTCCAATGTCTTTTAATATTTGGAGAATTGTGTCTAATGGCAGTTGTTGTGTCTGTTAAATTTATTATGGGATTTTAATAGGCATGGGGTGATTTAGAGTTTTACATATTATATAGATATTTTGTTGAAGACTATATGTTGCCCTCTAAATGGAATATTTGTTCGTTGGTGTGCTGTCTCATTGACCTATACCTTACATTTTCTTTTATTCCAAACAAATGGAGTTGTGAAATGTTATTTCTTAATTCCGTAGATCCTGGGATCTACCCCGATTTTTGATCGAGCTCGTGTGGCTCAGTCTTTAGTTTTCTATGTTTGGGTTCATATACTGTTATTTGTTTTATGGTCTTTTTCGTTTTTTTGTCCCTTTGGTATCTTTCGCCTCTTTTTTACAAGAGATTTCTGAAAAATGTACCAAAACAACGTTAGATTACCCAATACTGTAATTACATACTAGAAAAATGCCCTCATGGTTTAGGCACACAATGAAAAACATTGAAACAACTTTACAAAAACAGACATCATACATATTCATTTATATTTATTGTATTGACTAACTAATATTGACCTCGTTAAAGAAACAAAAACCAAGCAAACTATGTATCAGGAATTGTAATTATCTTTAGCTTTGAGAATGAGTCAATCGAACTTAAGGAGGGTAGTATCAATCATATTACAACTATTATGATTACTGGTTTTACTACTAGCTTTATTGTCAAAGATAAGACCTGTTGCTTCACATAGACAGAACAACATAAACAATTCATATGACTTATGCTAAAACTGGCATACAGACGGGTTTAAAGATGACAGTTACAAACAAAACATGAAAATAGCAGACTCGTGTTTATAATATTTTTCTTATTGCAAACCTCTAGTTTGTGGATGATGGTCATTATCACGAAGTTATTGTATCTTACATTGTACATTATGCCTTCTTTCAATAGTTCTTTTTCCATATACAACATTATTGGTTACTACAACTTAAATAATTACTAAGTAAAATATATCACAACATTTTTTCGAGAGAACATTGCTCTCCATCGTTAGTAATGAGTCTCAATAAAACGAAATGAAACTACATAGCGCTGTATAGAAAAGCAATCTGGTTTTGTTTGTTGCACAGTAGTTAGAGGTACTTTTCCGTGTAAAAACACATATCTATCTGTCCCTTTAGCCTGTCTGAGTGAGTAACGCTTGGCTGACTTTCCCATCATCTTGTAGCATCAGAAGGTAAGTGTAATCTAAACCTACAACAAACACGCTCTGGGAACCGTCAGTAGCTATTCTGCATGGTGATGTGAGTGTTTTACAATCTAACTTTCATATTTCCTCTCCAGTCGTACCAGAACAGTAAACAGTATTCGAAGTCATGTTTGTGTAGTAGATTATATTTATAAAAAATGTGATGTCATAAACAGGACTGCAACACCTAATTTTATTAAGTATAGATCGTTTCGTGTCCATGGCAACTATTCCTTAACCTCTGACTATAACACAAATCTTCCAATCACTGTGTGATATTCTGCGACAAGTGTTTTTGAATTTCACTCGTTATCGTGTTCTTAAAATCAATAACTTCTATGAAGTACAGAGGTTTGTATGAAATAACGATGTGATCAGATCCTATTACTGTCAAATCATATGGGTTTGCCGAAACTGGTATATCCCGTATAAAATAGCCGTCTTCATTGTGCTCCATTACTACATTCTGTCCATCGCTACCAGCGGAAGACCAGTAATGAGTCTTATGTAGACGTAATATGTGCCTGGTTTTTTAACTTATATGCCTGGTATCTTTAATGATTTCAGTTGTACTTTTATTCAAGTTTATGGTACTTTTGAAAAAAAAATCAAAACGGTTTAAGGTGGGTTTGATTGTTTAGTCCTTTACATGTTTATGGGGAAAAGAAGTGTATTTTTTAAAATTAATCACTGCCACGAGATTATAAATAATAAAAAAAAAAAAAGAAAATTGATATTGAGATACTTGCTTAATGTACCAAATCAAATGAATAAGAACTTATTAGATTTCAAAACGTCAAAAGCAAGTAATAACATTAACGGTACCAATTTTACTGCACTATATTCGCATTTCGAAAGTTAATCTCTCTCTGTGATTCCCGAGACCAAATTATTTTCAAGTCAAACGCCTAATAGAAACGTTGGAGAACTTATAAAAACAAAGAGGAACAAAAATAATGTTTTAAACGGCTTTGAATATGTCTATCTCTTTAAGATAATAACAACTTAGAAGTCAGTCTTCACAACAGAATTACCTGCGGGTGATACACTTTAATTGAATGAACACATGTTTCATAAGCTGCAGTAAGAGATTCTTAATATGGTTGGATTGGAGCCAGTTTGTATAGATGATTCCCACTTCTAGCTTGAACGATGTGGTGCTATAGTGAAAAAAAATATAAATATAGATTGTAGAGGATAGCGATAGTGTTTTCTTCTTACGTAAAACATAGAGGTTACCAGATCGCAAATATTTGTTTACATTTTACCGGCAAGTTTTTTTTTTTAAGATGGTACTCAGAATAGCATCTTGCACTGCTTTTGATTGGATGATACAGGATTGGAATTACTTTTAATCGAAAGCTTATCAAATTAGATTTTAAAAAATCCAGAAAATCAAGTTCATGTTTTACAAAGTATAGAAAATATATTCAATTTCTGCACGTAGGAGTCATAAGAAATTCTAGTAACAGGAACTGCTCCTCATTTTTTTCTAGTTTGTGTAGGCTTCGAGAAATAAGATATGGATCACTACTGATACCCTGTAGAAAAATGCATTATGAATATTTGCGCTCTTGTAACCTATAGGAAAATTGCATTTCTTTATAATTAGGCTTTCAAAAATGTTAAACATAGTCAGTTTCCTAAAACCAAAATGCAAAACCGTCATTTATGGGGTCATATGGATATATATTTTATAGATAAGCCATGTTTATCAGTGGACAGTTGTTTTTTTTTTTTTTATTTACTTCTTGTCATGTTCACTGGACTTAGTGATTTTGCATAGGAATGTTACTGGACTTACAATAGTGAATTGTTTTATGATTGTCACTGGACATAGGATTTATTATGATCACAAGACCAGGAGTATTTTAGTCACTGGACTATGCAGTTAAGGTCACTAAACCACTTAAATGGATTAGGAATTTACATGGTAAAAGAGGGGCGAAAGATACCAGAGGGACATTCAAACGCATAAACTGACAACGCCATGGCTAGAAAAGAAAAAGACAAACAACAATACACAAAACACAAAACACAAAACTAAAGACTGATCAACACGAACCCCACCAAAAACTGAGGGTGATCTCAGGTGCTCCGCAGGGTAAACAGATCCTGCGCCACATGCAACATGCCGTCGTGTTACTCTTATAAAATACGTTGCTAAGTTTCAAATTTTATATGGTATTACAAAAAAGCGGATTGTTAATTGACTCTTATTTATCCCTAAGACATCACTAAATTAATAAACAATTTGTAAAGTAAATGTTCTATCCCTGGAACTTTACCGACTGTAAAAATTTGAAATAGAAACACGTTTGCTATGAAAAAGGATAGATGAGATTGTTACCGGTAGAAACAAGACAGATATTGAAAATCGAAAAGCACAAAGTAAACCACTTAAAACTAAAGCAAGAGCAACACAAACCCCTTTAAAACTAAACTAGAAGTGATCTCAGGTGCTCTGGAAGGGTAAGCAGATTCTGCTCCACATGTGGCACCCATCGTGTTGCTCAAACCCGCTGATAAGTCTATTCGGTAGCTCACATTCGGGGAAAAAGGGACGAGATTATAGTTAAGACAATTGGAATATACCCGTTGTCATCTGTGAAACGGATATTCCGTAACGATCAACCAACTCGTGAAGGCGTCCGTAAAGATTACGAAGGGATGATTTCAACTTCACCACTTGGAAATCTTGGTTTAATAGCTTCCTTGTGAGCAGCAACACTCTATCAAGGAAATCATGATAGGAAATACAAGCTCTGTAATATCGTATCAACAAGGTGACATATACTCCGTATGCAGGCGCTGCTGGAATGTTGAGTTCTCTAGTGGGAAGCTGAAATCATCACTTTTGGCGTGGAGTTTTGTTTTCAGCCGACCTTTATTGTCAATTTCTAGATGTAAGTCAATATATGAGGTAGACTTAACTGTATCTGTTGTATCATTTATCTCAAGTTAGATGGGATAGATGCGTCAACACAGTCACAATTTTTGAATTATTTGGAAGGAGGACATCATCTTTACAGCAGAAAGTGAAATTAAAGAAAACTGCTAACTTCTTTTCTCTCTTCTTAAGAAGTTTCTGAATGAATGTAGCCTCATACATGTCATATGAATACAAGAACAAGTCAAAAAGAAGAGGAGTATAGTTGATTCCCATGGGAATGCCGATTGTTTGTTGAAAAACATGTCCTCCACACGTAACAAATATGTTGTCAATCAAGAATTCAAGCATCTTGATAATGTCAGTTTCAGAAAAAAAAATCTGTTTGAATCAGAGTGATTTTTTACGAAGTGCGATTTATCTCTCCATAAGAAAAGATACTTATATCTACGTTGGCCAATTCTTTTTTTATGAAACAAAGCAGGACCAACTATTTAAATTTGGCTTTAAATTTGGAAGGATGGATACATGTGTTAAGTAAAGAAAAGTCAAATGTTTTAATACTACTACAAGATGATGAAAGAGTCTTAGATTGTATGTACTCTAAAAGATCTTTGGATTTTTTTAGTATCCACATCTGATTCACGCCACCTCTAGAATATGTAGTTTCACAATAACTTTAAAGCCCGGCTTTGATTGAAGATAAAATTGATGTTAATAATTAAGAAATAGTTTTCGTGGAGCAATTAAAAGTCCCCGCAATATAATGTTGTTTGTAAGGACACTTATGTAGTTTAGGTATCGAATACAGTGGAAGGCGATCCAGTTCTTTATCTTTGGTTGAAATTCCAAAGGAACATCAAACATAGATATAGATTAATTTTATTATCACTTGTTAATTACTATTTTGGTAATTTTCTTGTATTATAGAAATCTTTTACAGCTGGTTTCTGGAAGCAATGCCACATTATTTTGTCACTCACAGTTGAAAATAAATACTTTTTCAAAATCTGTCATCAGTAGTACTAGATTCGAGGGCTAAAACTACAGTGTCAAAGTACATTGTATATTTCAAACGATTTATAAAATAGACACAAAAATATTCAGAGATATCTTCGATACTTCCGTAAATGAATTATATGTCAGCTTATATTTGCAACATATATTAGGTATCAGTGGTCATTGTAGTGTTGCTGAGGCTGCATTATACGGTATTAAGTGGTCCCATCATATTGCGTGTTTAAAGAATCCTTTAGATATAGATTTTGTAAGAGTTATTCTTGACGCATCTAAACGTATATTATCTAGATCGATTCAAAAAAAGCACAGAAATATCAGATTTGAAAATATTTTATTCTGTAAATGTTAGACAATATGGGGTTTGGTCATTACCCCTTGTAAAGTCTGTGAAAATAGTTTTTTTTTATGTGTATAGAGACCAAACTTTAAGATCTACTCTTATAATATTCAGATCATGTATAGTAGTATTATTTTTAACAAAAATGACACAGAACATATTTTTGGAATTATTCCGTTCAAAATCGTTTCGAATTTTCTATTTACTCACTTTTCAAATCGCACAAGGGGCCTCGGTGGCCGAGTGGTCTAAGTAGTTACTACTGTAATCACTAGCCAGTCAACACTGAGGTTGTGAGTTTGAACCCTAGCTCGTGCGGGTGCACTCGACTCAATCTTAATTGACTAGGATTGTCAGTTTTCCTATCGAAGGTCGGTGGTTTTCTCCGGGCACTAGGCTTCCTCCACCAATAAAACTGACCGCCACGAAATAGCACAAAAGCGGTGCTTAAAGTGGCGTTAAAACACAAAAATCAAAAATCAAAATCAAATCGCACAATGAAAAGTCTTTGTTCATACTCCACATTCTTTTGTTTCAAGTGCAGTCACTTGCTTACTTAACATGTATATAGAAATAAGGAGCGTTGGTATTATTTCCACAGAGACAACTGTCGACCAAAACCCAAACGATAGATAAGTAAACAACTATGACGTCCATTATCACTGAACTAGTATATATATTTGTTTAGGGGCCAGCTTAAGGACGCCTCCGGTGCGGGAATTTCTCGCTGCATTGAAGACCTATTGGTGACCTTCTGTTGTTGTCTGTTCTGTGGTTGGGTTGTTGTCTCTTTGACACATTCCCCATTTCCATTCTCAATTTTATAACTATTATTATGTCATCCTATGGGTTTAAACGGTCAGCAAAATCAATACCAATTATTAAGCTGCAAAAACCTCCGTATAACAAATTGTTAACCAATATACAACAGAGAAATATAACGGTTTGTATTAAGCTCATCACATTATACGGAAAACAAAACAATGTAAAGGATGTTCGCTCCTCTGTTTCAGAATAACAAGCCTTTTAAAAGACTGCTATAAATTGATAATACATAAATGACGGAACTTAAAAGAAGAAAAAAATGATAGGTTCGTATCTTCGTTTTTGAGATATAAATAATTGAAAATTTGCCGGGAAATAATTCTCTCTACACCTTTGACAACTATGAAAAAATAAGAAGGATTTTATAAGGTTTTCAAAAATAACTTTTCAAACTATATGTACTAAAATAATGAAAAGAAAAATAGGGGTTAGCGGACAAAATTTTAAATGGCTCCACATGGATAAAACGAGAGGATTCCGAATATCTGACAAAAATTCAAAAACAAGAGTAGCAAACATCCTTACTGGGAAGCAGCGGATACCGCTGAATTATAGGAAAAAAGGAAAGTGTAGGGTTTAAACATATTTGTGAGCGCTCAGTGTTCCACCTGACCGTGGACAATGGTGTTACAATATGAAAATTGTTAAAACTAGTTAGAAAGGGTTTTACTCCATAGATACATTTAGGTAATCAAGCAGACACAATGAAAAATAAACTAAGTTACAATCTAATTGTACTTTGAGTTCAAAAAAAGTTCAACGCAAAAGTTCTAAATAATAAATAAACCATGTTTTCCAAGACTAAAACAAAAGCATAGCATAGCATACGCCGATAATTTTGACCCTTAAAATCTACGTTCTTTACTGAGATAATGTTGTGAAAATATGATTAAAACATATGTTAAAATGTTTAATTGTTTTTGTTAAAAAGATTTTCACCAATTGTGTTATAAATGTTGTAAATGTGACGTCATAAATGTAGATAAATTTAATTATAAAAGTTCTAAACAGCTGACAAATATCCTGATATTTGGCTAGATTTATACAGATATAAATAATGTATGATTGTTTTCCGAAAATTGATTTAAATATATATATATATATACAGGTCCACCTTTTGTTGACATGAATTATCATTGATTTTAATTTTAAATATATACGAAACTTTTTTCGATACCATATTCTTTGTATTTGGCAAAACTTTTTGGAATGTTGGGTCCTCAATCACAATTTCAGTTGCCGAGGAACAGCGCCACATATGGAATAATTATAAAAGGTCTAAACAGCTGACAAATATCCCGAAAAAATGAAGAAATATTCCTATTTCAGGCTAATACATTTATAAATATGACAATCTTTAGTGTCTTCTTAATTCATACATGTCACTCAAAGAAATACGTAGTAAAATTTACTACGCAAATAAGCAAAAGTACCGTCCGTGGGATTACTACTTGAAGATGAGAGGCGAAAGATACCAGAGGAACATTCAAACTCATATGTCGAAAATAAACTGACAATGCCGTGGCCAAAAAAGTAAAAGATTGTAGCTGTTCTAGAAAACTTACTCGGTAGAGGGTAAACTTACTGGAATGACTAGAAAATTTACTCGAAAAACAAGTAGTTAAACTAGAAATACTTGTAGCTTTATCTTCAAAGAAAGACTTTGTGAGTAGATAAGCTAGTACATCTACTAAATACTTCTTTCAGTGCTCACTTGGCCGAATTTGGGATGATTAATATTTTAACATAGTCGAAGTAACAGCGAGAACTCTTCGATCCGTACCTCGTGTTTCTGTGTTTTTATTCATTTCTATGTTTACTTCTGTTACTACCAATCTGATGTGATAAATCCTTTCCAACTAATCTTAGGGTTGTTTTCAGTGTTATGTTGGTACACCACTTGCTCCGATTCATTAATTAAAATGATGCTTTATGAATTCCGTGAGTACGACGCGCTTCTCTGGATTTACCTTTATGAGGAACGCTCAACGAAATTAAAAAAAAACACTTAGTAGATTTACTAGGTAAATAAAGGCAACAGTAGTATACCGTTGTTCAATAGTCAAAAATCGATTAAGCGAAAACAAATCCGGGTCACAAACCAAAACCGAGGGAAACACATCAACTATAAGAAGAAAACGGTAATCTATTCATGGAGTAGAAATAAATGTGTAAACTAACGGTCTGTAGAATAACTAGCTGTTCAATTAAAACTTTCTCGATAAAAAGTGCACTTTCCAGAACAACTAGTAATTCTTTTTTGTCTTCCAATATTCACTTAACAAAGCTTTAAATTACTAAGGATTTTCTACCCCAGGAATAACCCCCCTTCAACGTCGTACTTTATTTGGCCTTTTAAATATTTTGATTCGACCGTAACTGATGAGTCTTTTGTAGATGAAATGTCGTACATAATTTAATCTTGGTATCTATGATGAGTTTATTATCCAGATGAAGGATGATTAAAACTTTGACATGCTTTCTCGTCTATTAATGAAGGGAACTCTGATTAGTTTCTGAATATATATCAGTTAAGTGTCAAAAAAAATAATCTCGAATAGAAAGATTGTCTGAAACGGAATTATTGACACAGCAAAGCGACGATGGATACATTCAATGTTGAAAGCGGAGGGTGATCAAAAATGTAAAAACATATCCATCAATCTGTCATCATAGACAAATAATTGCATATGTTTACATTAATCAATGGACTTCAAAGGCATTATTAATTTTAAACAAAGAATAGATTTACATTTCTCTGTTTAAAAAATAATTTTAATAAGGAAACTTTATCAAGAACTTAAAGACAAATTAATTGAAGATTATCAATCATTTTTATAAAATAAAGGTAAATAAATAATATAAATATAATTTTCAATAAAATACATTAAAAAGTAAGGAAGTGTGTAAAAAAGAATAAAACAATTTGAATGAATATCCCATAGTTGTTTCAGACACTGTAATGTTAATGGAATGCATGGAAAAAAGTAAAATAACTCAATGAAAATTCAAATCGGAAAGTCCCTTATCGAATGGCAAAATCAAAAACTCAAACACATCAAACGGATGGAAAACAACTGTCATATTCCTAGCTTGGTACAGGAAAAGGGTGTTCCTTTGATATCTACAATAATTAAATAGATCGTTTGATTGGTTGATTATGAAAAGATTACTCATATAGGTGTTTTGATTGGTTTATTATAAAAAGAATACTCTTATACGTGTTTTGGTTGGTTAAATATAAAAAGTCATGAAAACTAAATAATTCTATGTATAAAGATGTGATGTATAGAACTTTAAGTTTCGCTTTTGGAAATTTATTGTATTCAGTTTAGATATGTGTCTGAGAAAAGTTCTTTTTGTCGTAAATATATTTATAAAATTGACCGTTGTCCACGTGCGCACAACACTTTTTGAACTTCAAAAAAATAAAGGCATCGTATTAAATGAAACAGTATTGCGGACTCAGATTACCAAATCTACGATGCAGTGTGCCGTCCTGTGTTCTATTGAAGATCAGTGTCTATCGTCGACCTTTGACACAGCATCTAAAAGATGTCGTATGGATTCATGTATTGAACCTGAAATAGGGTCATCTTCAAACGAAATATTTATGCGAAAAACAACTGGTGCAGGTAAGATTAATACTTACAGAAACATACGATTTGAAGTTTAGATATTTTTTTTAAATAACAATAACAGACTCTTACTAACATGACGAGTACAGCTATGTATTTGATCGATAAAAATACATAAGCAAAAGCAATGTTATTTTAGTTAATGAGTGCATTACTTTGGCACGCATTGGATGGTTAATTTTATTCATGATTTCACGCAATATTTTATTACATTTGCGCTTTTTCGTTAATAAAGAAAACACAGGTAAAATAATTCATCATACATTTTCATGGTAAAAAGTTTTAATTTTCGATTGAACATTGAACAAAATGCGTTAAATACTTTTTAATATCAGTCCAGGCGATTATTGTAAAGGATTATATTATTTAAACATAATTTCACGATATAAATAATATTACAGCTTTGTGTAATATAAGGTCTATATTGAAAAAAAAACCCATAATAATCAATATAAAATTCAACAGGAATTGAAAGTTTAGTTAATACCCTTTGAATATACTGCAAACTTGAGTATCTTCACATAAGAGAGAAGCGAAAGATAACACAAGGACATTCAAACTCAAATCTTGAAAAAAAAAAAAACTGACAACGTCATGGCAAAAAAAGAAAAAGACCAACAGATAAACAGATAAACAGACAAAGAGACAAACAGTAGTACATAAAACACAACATAGAAAACTAAAGACTGAGCAACACGAACCCCACCAAAAACTTTTCATCTTGGTACAATATCCAATTCAAAAGATGGTAAATTTATTAAAGAATGTCATTCGTGGGTACTGGACTGGTATCCTGTTAGATGGACTTTATTTAATATTGCACTAGCATTGACACCATCCCCGTGGTAATGAGACAAATACATAGATACAAAAGTTAAATGATATGAGCTAAACAATGATGTCTTAAATCAATTTCGAAACATTCTTTCCGCCGACCATGTCAGTATTCTTGCATTTTACCTTTATCTCCATACCAAACAAATACAAAATTAAAACTAATATATAAAACTGATATCCGTTTTATAAACTACTATATGGCATAATTGAAAATCTATTCATACACATCATAATTTAAGGCGTCTATACTATGTCAGTAACCTCGTCGGAGGTTGATTTATCTTTTTTGTCCCTAAAAGAGTTAGTTAGATTTTACCAAATCCTTTCATTGCTTAATCTTGCCTAGGCTTTTTTTTTAAAGAATTTAGTGCTGGACAAATAAGACAGTTACTTGGCTGCTGTTATAGTAACAACCGACACGGTACATACTTTTTTTACACCAGATACCAATTTTGACAACTGATGTCTCTTCGGTGATGGTCGAAGCCAAACAGAAATTTAATTCCAAAACCTAGTACAAACGTTGAGCTGATAAACCTCCTCCCCAAAAATGAATGAATAAAAATTAAACCCTTAAAAAGTATAGAAAGAAAGCCGGAAAATGAAGAGCTCTGCATCCTTAAATTAAGAATATTATCACCAAATGTATAGAACGTATGATAAAGTCTAGTTGTTATGTTTTTTTTTCTGACCCATTTGCCATGTGTTCTTAATGTTATATATATATATGTATTTTGCATATGTTTATGTTGGTACACTAATGCAGTTTTTTGTTTTTATATATAACAGGCACTGATATCTTGCCCATTGACTGCATGGATATTCCTGTGTCAGGAGTTTACAAAATATATCCTCACAGCAGCAGTGATGGCATATGGGTTTATTGTTAAGATAGTTGGACTGTATGTACACAAAACATAAATCAAGGATAACAGGCTTATATTTTGTACATCTGACGCTCGTTTCGTCAACAAAAGATTCATCAGTGATGGTCGAATATAAAAATAAAGTACAAAGTTTAAGAGAAATGAGGACCCAAACTCCGAAAGATTTAAGAAAATGTGTGTACGACAATCGTATTTTTCAGTCATGCCTATTGCAGGACAATATAGTTCAAGATAAAGGTTACATTCTTATACAATTGATCAATGTGGTCACAAGTTTACTGATTCATATATAAACCACAACAAAATACTGTATGTCAACAATAGTACCAACATAAGTGGATACTTTCAATCCCTGTCCATTTACCGTATGATCAACTGGTGTGGGTATAGTTGTGTGTTATATCCCCTGTTATTTGTGTAGTTATATTGAGCAGAAACATCTAATTGTCTGTGTTCTACATTCTACATTTAAGGAGCATTATTCGGAAACCATAAACCAAAAATTTCAATCCTGTTTGTCATATCTTCAAAATTTTATATATCAATAACATTGGGACCTTATGATTTATTTTAATGTAAGTACTACATGCCATTTTTGTTGTTTATAAGTCGTTAACATTAACATTTTATAATATTTAAATAATGTTTACTTGTCATGAGTAACACGGGTGTCACTAGTGGAAGAAACCGATTACCCTCAGAGAACACCCAAGTTCAACCCCGGCTTTTGGTGGGGTAATTGGTGCTCAAACTTTAGTTTTCTGTACACAAAAAAAAGTATATTGACAAAAATAACGAACTCCATGATAAATAAAAAAGGGGAAGTCCATTAAACCTGATATAACCAATTGCTCGGCTATATCAATCAACGGAACGAATGGAAAACTAATGTCATATTCCTGACTTGGTACATGCATTTTCCGAAGTTTTATAGCAAGCTAAACCTTCCACTTTTATGACAGTTGTGTATAGTAATGTAATATTGAAAAATTGTGTGAGCAATGTGAGCGACATAAAAATTGAAACAACTAAAATACCGAACTCTAAGGAAAATTCAAAACGGAAAGTCCCTAATCAAATGGCAAAATCAAAAGCAACAGACATAATTGGTTTTTATGACAAGAATTGGGATCCAGCAGCCAAAATTGTATAAACATTATGTGTAGTTATTTCTTCCTTTTTGTTTTTTGTTTTGTTTTTGGAAATGGCATTATCTATTTTTAGATTGCTTCCTTGGTATTTTCTTCCTCTTTTTAGTTAGATTTTTCCTTTTGCCCCAGAAAAAAAGCTACATAAATTTTATTTTCGACATTTTCATACCTTATTGATATTCTATTACAGGTAATTCAAAGGCGCATTGATGGAGTCACTGATTTCTATAGGGATTGGTCCATGTATAAATATGGTTTTGGGAATAAATGTAGAGAGCATTGGCTAGGTAATCGAAATATTTGTTTTTATCCTGGATTTTTTTTTTTTTTTCTTAAGCTACAAACCCCAATGCAAATTTGTTAACCAATCATCTGATTATAATTTTTATCAAATTGTTCTTACATAACGCATTACCATGGTTATATTCAAGAAATCACTTAATGATTTAATTTGATTTGATTTTTGTCGCCACTTTTACACCACTTTTGGGCTATTTCGTGGCGGCCATTTTATCCGGGTGCCCGGAAAACCACCGACCTTCGATATGATAGTCAATTAAGATTGAGTCGAGTGCACAATTCGAAACAACCTCAGTGTTGACTGGCTAGTGATTACAGTAGTAACTACTAACCACTCGGCCACCGAGGCCCCTAAATGACTTAATGTAAAAGTCCCTTACTTCTATATCATCAAAACAACAATATATACGACACAATAAATATTTTTCTTTATAAAGTTGGAATCCATAAAATGTCTATTATCTTACTATCTATATTGTAGTACTGTTATGTATCTTTCTTTCCTTTTAAGAATTTTAGTAATGTATATTGTATATTGTAACGATTTAGTTTAAGTGTTGTTTCCCAAAGGTTTGAAAGAAGAACATTCAATAAGGATTGATAACCCAACGAATGGAAAAACACTGTTGAAAGGTCATTTACTCACATTTGGGACGTTTTGAGGTCATAAATTTAAAAGGTTATCCCATGAGAGTTTGCAAATAAGGTTTAATTTAATTTTTTTTAATGGAAATATTTTTGTCGAGTCTCCATTTTAGAAGCAAAACTAGTATTATTTATGGAGCGAAAATTAATACAAAATCATAGATTTTGGAGATAATGTTTAAGTAAGTTTTGTTTGTCATCGAACTTTTATTTCTTTCTGTTTCAGGAAACGAGAACATTTATAAAATTCTGAAGGGAAGGTCTTATTTTCTAAGATTTGAATTAACACGTAAAAACGGACAGACAGCCTATGCAAAATACGAAACATTTCGTATCAATGACGAGTCTGATAATTATAGACTGACTGTTGGAGGCTATAGTGGCACAGCTGGTAAGAATTCTCAGATAATGGTAAATAGAGAGTAGATATAAAGTGGAAGATGCATTACATTTTGAAATAAAAAGCCATATTTTGGAGAATAATTCTTTAAACAGAGAGTATCAACGGTTCAAACAAAAATTATAAATCCAATAAAAAATGGATTATGTCCCCTTGGTTAACAAAGAAAAGGACAATGGAAGATGCATTCCATTTGTAATGCAATGCCACATTTTGGAAAATTATTCTTTAAGAATTGCAAAAAGGGAAACGACGTAAAGACAAACAAAGCACTACACAAACATAAGGATTAAATTATTAATAAATAAAATTATGCATTTAATCTAAACATATCTTGTTCAGAAAATAACTGAAATAGATTGGATAACAGACTAAAGCCTATATACATCCTCTCCAATACAAATCAACAAGCATCATATGGCAAATATATATGTGTATAAAGACAAAATTTTACATTTTGTTTATAATTCCAAAATTCACTACCATAAAGTAATATGCATGATTTATTTTGTTCTTGCTTTACGTTTAGGGGCAAATATTTTGTATACGTTCAAATACAATACAAATTAGCAAGTAATTAAATAAGTAAGTTCTGCAAAAAAGGACTAATTATATTTTGTGGACAATGAAATGGTTTTTCTTTTGTTTCATTATTTAAGGTGATGCTCTAGAGAGTTATGGTTCAACCGGAAATAACAACGGACAGCAATTTTCTACACACGACCGAGATAATGACGAGGCGTCCGGAAAGTGTGCCGTAAACAACCGGGGTGCTTGGTGGTATAAAAAATGCACATATTCCAATCTCAATGGAGACTACAATGGTGAACATCCTTTTCCACCTCGCTGGTATACCTTAGATGGAAATGCTGGGATGAAACATGTGACAATGAAGATACGGCGAAGTATAGAACCATAGAGATTTCCAAAATGACATACTTCGACATAACCAAAATATTTGAACGTATCTTGGCCTTGCATAGAAGCATGAGGGAGGGGACAACAACCATTTAAGGCAATAATTTATCAAGTTAATGGTAATCAAATGCATCGATCATTACTTGGTAATTTCACTTGACCCATATGTTTATTTCTAAAAGGGTGAATTCTGAAAATGACTAAATCAATTAAGTTTCAAAAGGTAAAGTAAATGACATCTAAAGCGAGATGATTTTGTCCTTATTAAGTTATAACTTTAATACATGAGTTTTAAACATACCGGAATGTAAAAGGTGCACACGACTTACTTCTTTTTTATTTCCTCATACTTCTATAATATATTTCAAGACACTTTTGTCAGAGGTAAACATTTAGATCATTTTGTCGTCTTTCCGTAGAATGTCATCAAAGGAATTTACGAGGACACATCTTCAAGAAAGTATTACACTTTCCTAAATCAGTTGTTTGTTTAATTCTCGTCTTTGATTATAATGATGCATGGGTCTTAGGAAGAGTCTGTATGTGTTATTTAAAGTCATTGCTCACAAATTGTTTTTACGAAATGTTTGGCATTAAACTTATTAAAATACGTCTGAAAAAATGGACATCTATGGAATATTTGATTGCAGTTTCGTAAATTTGGATAATTTTTCTTTCATGACCAACTTATAATAGCAAGGGATATCGTATTTTCTGGTTTGTGTTTCCGTCTGTTCGTCCATCCTGTTCCAAATATAAAAAAATGTTAAACTTATAAAGTCATATTCCAAATAAGAGTGTGATCCGGATTAAGTAGTTCATGGCGCATGGAAATGAGATGATGTGAAAGGGCATGGTGTCTTATGGCCTCATAATCTTGTTTCAAATGTTATGAATATACATGTATGTGTATCTTCAATATTAATTACCACCTTGATGGTCTTGTGAGCGTGCCTACCTCGAATGCAAAGGTCTTGGTTCGATCAAAAGCCAGTTCAAATCAAAGATTGACTGCCTATCTGCTTAAGTCAGAATAATGTGTCCGGATAGGATGACATATCTTCTTGTGGACTGTAACTTGTGATCATGAACTAGCACGTTCGAAAATTTGGTTCAGCGTGAAAGTCTAGTACAAAGTCGCGTTGATATTCATCTTCTCGACCTGAATATGCAAATTCAAGCTACAATTGCAATAAACACTTGTTGTCTTTCATACTGTTGATATTTCTAATTGAGCGTTGTGCAAGGTCGCGATCTTCGACACTGCATTTGGAATAAAAAAAACTTTGAAAAGGAAAAAAATCGTGCCGTTTTGACTGCATTGCGTATCAAAATCGTCTAAACTGTTTTTTTACACTATGTTACTTTCTTATGACATATGCACTTTAATGATTAAGCAGTAAAAACAAATATGGTGAATGACCCCCTATGGATTGCTTATCAATTGAATACAATTAATGTACGTCAAGGGATATACAATACTTTGCCTGGGAAGGTCTTTTGTATTTGGACTCACAGAGCATTTTAAATTGTCATTCCTCTTTAACAAAACAGCACAGAACAATCCTTAATCTAGCATGCATTTTAGAATACAACATATATATAAATATATATAATATAGGTTTTTTTTCTTTCTATAAAATTGGAAATGGAAAATACTTTTTTACAGAAAATGAATGGAAGCGATAGCTTAATCTCAGTTTAAACTTTTATCAAGAGACAAATTCTGAAAAAAAAATCTGTCCCCATAAAAAATAAGAAAGAAAGAACATCGGATAATGAAAAACAAGCATGAACATATATAGAATAATGTAGCGTTCAACTGCAAAGTATATTGAAAAATAATTGTCATATTCAAAACCATGAAAGATAACTCAAATCGATCGTATTATAGGTAAGGGATGCGTATGGTTATACGTGGTTATACGTGAACTTATGTCAGTGGAAATAAGGGCGGGAATCTGGAGAACCACGTGATAAATAAAAATACAAGACTTCTATCATTCCTCATCATGTTGAAATTATTTAATATGGAAAAAAATACCATTGTATGATTATAAAAGTCTTGGAATACTTAAACAAAATGCATAGGTTGGTAATAATCGTTCCCATTAGGTACGTACGTCGAGTTACGTAAGTATTTCATTTAATTGGAAATCTCTTCTATGAGAAAGGTGTTACCTGTGAAAGTCGTACATGTAATCTTTCATAATTGTATTATAATAACTGTATTAATATATCGTTTATATATGTGTTTATGTATATTGACCTCTTGTCTGTTCTGTCTGAGGATAATAAAACTGAATTTTGAAACGAATTCTATTTTCATTGTATTGTTTCCATTATTTTTTGTGGTAATAAGATATACAAATTTGCAGGAAATCGTATAACTTACAACATGGAGTCGGTCGTCAAAAGAACACGAACAGGCCCATGCGCAAGCGTAACTGTTGATTTTGATTTTTTATGATTTTCTTACTGTTATTGAGGATTGTTTTCAAATTAATGTCCAAAATTGCTATAGTCAGATAAAATGTCTTTAAAATATCATAACTTATGGAAAACGATACAGTAACCAATCGGTTAATATTTTAAACAACTTAAAGTGTACAACAACATATAAAACTGAAACTGAATACAGAATACGGGAAAATGGATCCAAAGGGAGAAGCAAAACTCATCAGTTGAAAGGAGATCGACATAATAATAATAATAAAAAAAACGATAAATGACGAAGAGTCAACAAAACACTACATACAAATAATGAGAAACACGGAGATGAATGCAAGTCTTTAGGAAGGGTAAGTAGTTCCTGTTCCGCATGTGACACCGTTAGATATCAATAAATATCCTACTGGAGTGAAATATCCCGGTTAATCCTGCAATTTGATTGGTTACCTAAACAGGGGATGTGAGTCCATATCCCCCGTTAAGGAAAAACAAAGATCAAAATGTTAATAAGTGTTGAAATGAAGACAATCACGTACAATATAATTGTTATTTGGGCTTCACGTAGGACATGGGCTTATATTCCCTGTCAGTGCACTATATCACCGTCGCCTGGCGGCTCAAGAGATAAAAACACCTGACAGGGAATATGAGGCCTTATCGGTGTTCCCATTGTCTGTATCACTCTGGTAGCTCTTCATTTATTAACAGGTAAGTTAACGAGAATCTTATTCATTTTGGTAGCATAAGCTTAAGTTTGCACTACAATTGTTTTGCTATTATTTAAACTTTGAATTCAGTTTCTACTCATTTCTTGTACTTTGTTGTTTTTACTTTGTAAGAAAACCTTCTAGATATATTTTGCTTTTGATAAGAAACAACTCTAGCTTGGCTGTATTATTTTGAATATGTAAAAAAAAACGTTCGAGATAATTTTATCTCGATTATGATTCACCTCATTCTATTTTATCTCGATTATGATTTACCTCATTTCATTTTCCTCTAGATTATAATTTACGTACCTCATTCCATTTTGTCTTTTTAAGAATTCTTCATTATCCAAGATACCACGCTTATGATTTAGTATGCCAGACGTGCGTTTCGTCTACACAAGACTGATCACTGGTGCTCTAATCAAAACAATGATCAGTACAAATTAATTACAAAATTACAAAAATTAAGAACATTTTAAACCAGAATTAAAAAATAAAATTATACCGTCTAAGCCGGGGGTAGAAAACCCTTAGTGTTTCGAGTGGTACATAATCAGTAATTTATGCTGACTTCTTACAGGAACTTCTAAGGAAGAAAGAAAAGAAGTTAGAAGTAACCTTTTACTTTACATTCTGCTATATAGATGATGTTCTCACTAAATAATTCAAAATTTTGTGTCTATGTTGAACGCATCTATCCCATCGAACTTGAGATAAAGGATACACTAGATTCAGCTACGTCTGCCTCATATCTTGACTTACATCTAGAAATTGACAGTGGGGCTCGGTTAAATACAAAAATTTACGACAAAAGAGATGATTTCAGCTTTCCAATTGTGAACTTTCCATTTCTATGTAGCAACATTCCAGCAGCAGTATATATCTCCCAGTTAATACAATATTCAAGAGCTTGTTTTTCCTATCATGATTTCCGTGATAGAGGGTTGCTGCTTAGATTAAGCTAATAAACCAAGAGTTCGAAGTGGTGAAGTTGAAATCATTCCTTCGTAAATTTTACAGACGCCATCACGAGTTAGTTGACCGTTATGGAATATCCGTTTTACAGAAGATATGTTCCAATTGTCGGAACTACAATCCATTCCACTTTTCACCTAATGTGACCTTCCGAATTAGACTTATTACCAGCTTTGTACTAACATGAGCAACACGACGGGTGCCACATGTGAAGCAGGATCTGCTTACTCTTTCGGTGCACATGAGATCACCCCCAGTTTTTGGTGGGGCTCGTGTTGCTCAGTCTTCAGTTTCTATGTTGTGTTTTGATTACTGTTGTTGTACTGTGGTCATTTTTTTGTATTCTTGTCTATCAGTTTGGCTTATGTGCTTTGTCTATATGCCATTTTGTTTTTCTTTGTTGACATATTTTTTGACTGCTGTACCCCTATTTTTGACATTTTTATCTATTCTGTCTGCTGGTTTTGTTCACACATTGTTGTCAATATAATGGAATTTTATACGACTGTCATACAAGTGAGAGGTTAAGCTAGCTATAAAACCAGGTTTAATCCTCCATTTTCTACATAAGGAAATGCCTGTACCAAGTCAGGAATATGACAGTTGTTTTCCATTCGTTTGATGTGTTTGAGCTTTTGATTTTGCCATTTGATAAGGGACTTTCCGATTTGAATTTTCCTTGGAGTTCGGTATTTTTGTTATTTTACTTTTTTCTGAGCCTTAAAAGGCTGGCTGATACAATATGATACTAAGAAATCAAATATAAAATTGTAATGAATTCTTAATATATGTTACATGTATAAGCATATGTATTATGGTGCACTTTAAGAATAAAGTATCTATATATCTATGTGTCTTGTTTTGAAAATTTGGAGAAGTTTTAGAAAATTATGAATTTTGTTACCAGTTTCACTAGCAATATCATTCGAATTTTCAAATTGTTTACATAGTCCACTTGTTCTAAATCTTCTATTATCATGGACTGATCCTGGTCATTTTGCACAGATAGATGTTACTCGAAAACATGGATCACATACCATCTAAAAACAAGTGCTGTCAATTGGTATACTTTAGACTATGGCAACATTTTATCGTGTTTGAAATATTATTATTCCATATGGGCAAAAAAGTAATATATTTTAACACAGTATGTAACATCGAATCTGATTGGTTGACATTCAAATTTCAGGAGGTAAAATACATTGTATACCTGCTGCAATGTAGTATACAATTGCACACGACGTTTCTGCTAATTTGATGATCGAAATAAACGCATCATTTTAACTGCTGCATTGAAATAAAGGTAACTATTTTGTATTCAAGTATCTTTCCAAATTTGCTTATCCAAACTTCCTTTCCTGGGTACCATGTAAGTTTAAATGAATCAGCCTCTATTATAATTGAATTATATTTTTTCGATACAAGACGTTACCATATTGTTGGGATTATTTTATTCCGTTAACATAAAGGTTACTTGAATATTTAAAGAGTGCACTCTTTTTTTTGTTTACAAAGTCGGCTTCGTTTTCGTGTGCGCCGATTATCTCAACAAATTTTCCATCTATGCATCCTAGTACATTTGGAAATACTTAAAGAAAAAAACATCATCATAAAGTCATCAGTATAAAGTGCAAATGGGTAAATTCATATTATATTTAACCAAAATTTTTCAAAAGTATTTGGATATTTGTTTTTCTTCACTATTATTATACCTTCTGTATGTCTGTACAGTGATAGTTGTCAATACACTATTTTTAGCATAGTGCACGCTGATAGAAAGCATGATACACGCTTGGCTGTAACACTATGCTTTCCATAGTCAATGTACACACTACATTAAAAATATTGAGATAGTTCATTCTAAAATAAATCATTAATATGAACTCCTTTATGCTCAAGATACATTAGATTTTAATTAGTTTTAGGGTTTAATTTGATTATTTGCACATAAGATATAGTTGTAGGAGGCCGTAGTTCAAAATGGCTAAAATCAACATTTTTGAAAATTAAGTGTGTGCGTGTGCGTATGTATCGGTGTTGTGCTCTATTTTTATCATGAAGTTTATTTTAGTCAGTATCAATCTTTTGACGGCAATCGTCATTGATCGTTAAATGTTAGCTATCAGTATCTTAGTATGTCCAGACGAGCAGAAACTTTTGTCTTTAAAATGCATTATCGTGTCAGAAATTTAGTCGGAGTCAAAAAACGAGACTTAGGTATGCTGTTTTCGTCGGCGGCGTCAACAAATTGTTTAAGTTTGTGATTAGGTCAGTTTAAATGGAACCACTTATGGTAAATCATTGATATTTGATATGCAGTTGTATTAGTATTGAAACATCTTATTTCCATGGAGATTATTTAACCCAACACCCTCAGTCATGGTTTATTGACTTAAAATAATTGTTTAGATTCAAAGTTAAAGTTTGTGATTAGGTCTGTTTAAAGGAAACAATTAATAGTTGGTCAATGATATTTGGTGTGCAGTTGTATTAGCATTGACACATCTCATTTCCATGGAGATAATTTGGTCCCGCCCCTTTAGTCATGGTCTATTAACTTTGAATTTTTTCCAAAGCTTACATGTTGAAGGTTCTGATTAGGTCAGTTTAACAGGAACCTCCTACGGTAAGTCAATGATATTGGCATGTTATTATATAGTGGTCGGCACATCTCATTTCTGTGTAGATTTTTAACCCAAAACCCTCAGTTTTTAGACTTTAGAATTTTTACATGGCTTCTTAAAGTTTATGGTAGAGTTAGTGTAAGGGAAGTCTAAGTGTTGCTGTTTTAATTTAAACAATTGCATTAAACTATCAAAGTTGCATATATGTGAGATATATCTTCGTGTCAACAGTTTATTTTCTTTCACTGCACATTTTCTAAGTTAGCCGTGGAATATAACCATAATTTTGCTCGGCTGTCAGATTCCACGAAGAATCTTTTCTTCGGTTTTGGTTTGTGACCCGGATTTGTTTCAGTTAAATCGATGTATGACTATTGAACAGCGGTATACTACTGTTGCCTTTATTTTTCCAGTCCTGATTTTCTGTGATGAATATTTTGAAAATACATGGAGTTTCAACATTGTTCAAAGTTAAAAGAATAAACCCCAACTGTATCTATATCTGTAAAGTGGAATAAAGGAGAGCGGATAGAAGAAATGGGAAGAGAACGGGGAGAACTCAGAAAATACTACTCCCTGTCATCCCTCATTTTTCTCAGTTTTTAAGAGAAGGAAGGAAAATATCATTAGTTATGGGGCTTTAATTTCATGAACAAAAAAAAAAAATAAATAAATAAAAAACAAATCGAACAATTTGGGACGACGCATATAACCACTCAATTTAAGATATTCATTCGTAGTACTAACTTATCGTAGGACATGTAGAAAAATCCGTCCTTTCGGAATAAATCTTAAGTTTTATGCATATCAGCCCAAGTAATACAGAGTGAATCCAAAGTATGCAGAAATAACTGATAGTCCGTAATGGTGTAACTATTGTTAAATATTGATAAGAATATATTGTATGTCTTTCACTGTCAACGCTATGCATCTTTTGTCATACATATGCAATTTTGCACAAATTTCTTACAGTTTTACGGTTATAGTCAATTCTTTTGTCATACATATGCAACATTGCACTAATTACTAACAACTTGTGTAGTGAAGTTCTATGGTGTTTTTTTACATGAGTAGTCCTGAAAACTCTGATTGAGCGTAATGACCGGCGAAAAAACAAAATATTAAAACTAGCGTTCAGTTATAAAGGATCAGTGGCCCGGGGTAAATTTAGTTAAAAACATCACAACATGGCGGAGTCTGACATCGCTATGATAAAATTTGATGAAATACCATTAAAGGGGCATTAGCTACGAGATATAAAAAAAAATAAAATATAATTTGTTTTTTGTTCAATCATTACTGAAAGTGAAATAGTGAAATCATAATTCGTTTTGGCAGCCAGTTTGTTTCAATTTTGTCAAAATAGGCTAAGAAATATCGCTAATGATATATTCACTTGCAAGTGAATAATTTGACCTCATTGAATTCGTATTCATGTCACCTTCAATTTAACCTCATAGCTAGAGGTTACGAATGAACTAGGCGTGTTCAGCTATTAAAAAGAAAAGAATGTCAACATTGAAAATAAAACAAGTGTAAATCATTTAGTCGACTGGTTCGATCCACAAAAAAAAACTCATTCGTATACAGGTAAAACAATGTTTAACATATTATTTTAACCTATGATATGAAATGAAACAGACCTTGAAAAATCAAATTGCACGTGTTCGCTATCTATTTATATCTATATCTATGTTTATATCGGATCATATGAACGTCGGCAGTTTTCGGAGGTCACTCGATGGTATGCGTCTAGACTAAAATACACACGAAATGCTGATACATATTATCTAGTACATGCTTGGTAAATTGTTTATTTCAGACTTTTTTATAATTTGGATATATGTCTCAGTATGTTATAAATCAAATATGAGAATTCGAGTCAAATCTGTGAACACGAATTTGACAGCTAATGCCCCTTTAATAAATTACACTTCTGACTTAAAAAAAATAATAACCTAATGTTCTTTTATCATCAACCATTGTGCACATACGTACCGAAAATGTTCACGAAAAACGTAATTAATTTTTTAAATAAGTTTATAAAATTCGTTATTTATTTTAGGGATGATGATATTATAGTAGAGATTTCCAATAAAATGACATACGTATGTAACTCGACGTACGGACCTAATGGGACTGGTTATTGCCAACCACTGAATTTGATGAAATACGTCGCTTAAGTTTAATAAAGTATTCCAAGACTTTTAAAATCACACACTTGAATTTTCGTTCATATAAAGTAATTTTATCATGACGAAAAATTATAGAAATCTTGCATTTGTATTTATCACGTGGTTTTCAATATTCCCGCCTTTTTGTCACTGACATAAGATCACGTATAAACACACGTATCCCATACTTATCATACGTACGATTTGAATTATCTTTCATGGTTTTGATTATGACAATTATTTTTCAATGTACTTTGCAGATGAACGCCCCATTTTTGTCTGTCTTTCTTTATAGTTTATCTATCTTTTTATTATATTTGTTGCAGGAAAAATATTTAGAAGGATATTTTTCTGACAGTTTCAAAAATATCGAAACCAAAGTTTGTCAGAATCTGTCTCTTTATAAAAGTTAAAATTGAGATAAAACTATCGCTTCCATTTAATTTCTAAACAAAAGTATTTCTCATTTATGTATTGATACAAAAATCCCTTTCTATGTTGTTTTTTAGAATTAAGGTGTGTTCGATTAGGATTTTCTGTAATAATTTGTTTAACGGGAATGCTATCGGAGTCCAAATACAAAAGACATTTCCAGGCAATGTTTTTACTATCCCTTGAAGTAAATTCAATTATTTATTTTATTGATAAACAATTAAAAGGGGGTCACCGAATTCATTTTACTGAATAAATCATTAACGGAAATGTGTAAGGTAAGTAACATTGAACAACATAATATAATAAAATTTCGATGCCAGATGCGGATCCAGGATTTTGAAAAGAGGGGGGGGGGAGGAAACGTTAGAGGTGGAACAGAAAAGTATTAATAGGATGTAGGGCCATATATATAAGTGTTAGTTGCATATGTAGGACGAGAAGATGAATATAAACCAGACTTTGTATTATTCCGCAGGAACACATGTCATCCTACCCGGACACATGATTTTGACCCCGGACCGACCAATCTTTGCTCTAACTCCTAAATGTTGCGTGCTTGGCAGAGAGGCAGTCAATCTTCGACGGGCGAGGATCGATCCCAAGACTTCCCGCACTCGAGCAGTCGTGTAGCTTTCATTGACGCAATGAGGCAACCGCCTCACCAAGTTTTTTACCATTAAAAAAGAGAGATAATATAAAGAGAATTATATATCATGTACGTCATAGTATAAAGTATACTAAGTGACGACGGTTCAAAACGTTGACTGCTTTGCTCTTTACTCACTCATTCCTCATTATTAACGTCTTGAAAACTTTCTTTCATGAACAAAGCAAACATCTTTTTAAGTTACAGACAAAGTATACATCGCAAAAAACTGATTCAAACAAGAGGTCGTAACTGTGAAACTGATATGATGCTTGATTTTTTTTTTTTTTGGCAACGAACTTGTTACTTTAAGTTGACAAATTTTTCAATCGTCACTTGGCATTCCTACATTTTATGTAGTACTCTTCACTTTTGGTTAATATAAGCAAGACTTCATAGTTTACCCAGTTATTATCATCCATACATTTTGACAAAAGCTAAACGTATAAAGTTAAAAGACATAGTGGATCTTAAACTTAATATCCCCAAATCTGTACAAAAACATTTTAGAGGAGGTCATACATATAATTCTGTCAATTGTTTTTGTTTTGATCAGGACCTGTCTTTAACTGAATACTGAGAATTAAACCATTACCAGCAGTTTCATTGAAATATACTGATTTAATGCGCACTAGAAATATTATATCATGATAAAATTCCACAAATCTGGATTTTTCATAGACAGTATCTTTTTGCCAGTGTGTGACCTATCAAAAGTATGATCACCTACACCTATTTTGCGATATATATATTTTCAATTAACCGTCCACTCCCTGTTGGCATTGACGTCTTTTAACCAAGGTGAGGCTTTGACTGCCAAGAATCAAATCATTTGCCTCACCAGAAATAAAACTCTAGTTACGCTACTCTCGATTGACTGATAGTTGGTTGCTTTATCTTCAGTGGCAAATATTTTATGCATAATTAACGTGTAGAGAGAATGCCAAGAGGCATCGTATTTAACGTCCCCACTCTGACCGGACGGGACTGCGTACTTGTACATCCCACACAACCAAACGGACTCCCCACTTTGGCAATGGTTTTAACTGCCAATCGGAACAAGACCAATAGTAACCATATGTCTATTCCCCGCAGCACCTTTGAGGGGTTACTGTCGAGGCGAGTGCGCGACCAAAGAGACAGTTATGAATATGGAAGATACACATATATATGTACGTGTATTATTCAAAACATTTGCAACACGAATGTGTGGCGTTAAGACACCTTGCCCCTACACATGATCATATTTCCATTTTCAGTGCACCACTTAATCCGGGTAAAATTCTAATTTGGTATTTAATTTTAAACGTTTTATATTTTGAACAGAACGGAAGAACGGACGGATGCACAGACCAGTAAATATAATATACCCTTGCTATCATAAGTTGGTCATTAAACTAAAACGATCATCCTACTTAACAAAACTTCAATCAAATATTTCGTACATGTGCGTTTTTCATACGTATTCAAGAGCAATGACGTTAAATTACGCATACGTTTGTACGGGCTCTTCCTAGAACCCATGATCATTATAATTAAAGACAAGATATAAAAAAATTAACTGTTTCGGTAAAGTGTAATCATATTTTTCTTGAAGATGCGTCCTCATAAATTCCATTTGATATCAAATTCTACCGAAAAGTGACAAAGCACTATCAGAAAGATGCATCAGTGATCTGAATTTTTACCTTTGACAAGAGTGTCTTGAAATAAATTATAGAAGTATGCTAAAAAAAGAAGAAGAAGAAGAAGAAGGAGAAGCAAGTCTAGTACACCTTTTACATTCCGGCGTGTTTGAAACTCTTTTAATCTTACAACTTTTAAATCAAAATTGAGAACATGATCTCGCTTCAGATTCCATTATTTTATTTCAAACTTAATTTTGATTTAGTAGCTTTAAGAATTCATCGTTTGAGAGATTAATATATGGGTCAAGTGAAACCACGAAGTAATGCTCGGTGCATTTGATTACCGGTAACTGAATTAATTATTCCCTTTAAAGGTTGTTGTCAATGAAATCATCCCAAATTTAATAACAACATATGTAAAGAATTAAAATAGTAGTTTGTGCTAATTTTTAAATAGCATCTATTCCAACAAAGTACGTGTATTCAACGAGCCAAAAAATTATGCAGTCTATGCTCCCCTCCGTCAACCTTCAATGCAATAGGCCGAGATACGGTCAGATAGGTTGGTTATGTCGAGTAATGTCATTTTATTGGAAATCTCTAATGTGCGTAATAACAACAAGCTCGTTTATACCACTACGTAGAAACTCAAACCTAACGATGTTGTTATGTCAGTGACCTTCTCAGCTAGAAATAGTTATTGTAGAGGCATTTAACATATTATTACTAGTCTTGTTTTGTAAAATATAAATGCTCATCTAATCAAACCAAATGTCGCAATAATACAAGAAAAAATCCGTGATGTCACGCAAACTCCTTTGAGACTGCAGGTATGAAAGTGATGGATTTAGATGTTTATATTTACAGTAGGTGTTTAGTTTGTACAAATGCTGATCTGTTATTGGCTGAAATTTGAATTATCTTATTCTGCCATAACCTCCTTTCGTATGAAAAAAATCCTTGTCGTGTGAAAGCAACCCAAGATTATTTAATTATTAGCTCATCTACCTAATAAATCAATGAAATTATTCCACATTAATTTTGTACATGTACTCTGGACAAACGCTTTTGAATAAATCGTAAATGTTATTAATTTGAACACAAAAGTAATTGACGAAATATTTTATAAATGTGGATAAAGAACGTATCAAACGAATACCACAGCAGTTTTATCATTATAATAAAATAATTCTTCAAATGATAATGATTTTTCCTCGAATATGACTTATCACTGAATTTGTACTGAGTAACTCGACGGGTGCCTCGTGTAACATTTGCCAAAGTTGGTTGCCCGTTTGGCTCTCCGGGATGTTGATATACGTAGCCACGTCTAGTCAGAATTGTGACGTTAGGTCAGATGCCTCGTGTATAGAGTGTAAAAGTAAAATCACAAAAATACTGAACTCCGAGGAAAATTGAAAAAGGAAAGTCCTCAATCAAATGGCAAAATCAATAGTTCAAACACATAAAACGAATGGATAACGACTGTCATATTCCTGACTTGGTACAGGCATTTTCTTACGTAGAAAATGGTGGACAGAACTTGGTTTTATGGCTAGCCAAACCTCTCACTTGTATGACAGTCGCACCAAATTCCATTATAATGACAACGATGCGTGAACAAAACAAACAGACACAATTGGTAAACATGTCAAAAATAGGGTTACAGCAGTCAACATTGTGTTATCTTAATCACTATAAAACAAACAAATGTTTCGAAGAAGCACAAAAAGGGGGCAAACATCAAATTTAACATCCTCATTATGCTTATATCATACGATTTTATTTATCTTTGTAAAATCAACCTATAAAGGATGGAAGGTGTTGAGTACTGGCTTAAAATCGCGCGTTTTAAATTCGCACAGGTAGACATAAAATAATTTTGTCGTTCAAAGTATAAAGAGATACATAAATACTGAGTCACTTAAAATGGATATCACAAAAAACAGACTTAGCAGTAAAAGAAATATTAATAAATAAAATAATAGTGTGGTTCAAATTATGACGGGATACATAAGTACAGAGTCACGTCAAATGTATATCACAAAAAACAGACTTAACAGTAAAAGTGATATTAATAAATAAAATAATTTTGTCGTTCAAAGTATGACAGAATACATAAGCACAGAGTCACGTAAAATGGATATCACAAAAAACAGACTTAACAGTAAAAGTAATATTAATAAATAAAATAATAATGTGGTTCAAATTATGACGGGATACATAAGTACAGAGTCACGTCAAATGTATATCACAAAAAACAGACTTAACAGTAAAAGTGATATTAATAAATAAAATATTTTTGTCGTTCAAAGTATGACAGAATACATAAGCACAGAGTCACGTAAAATGGATATCACAAAAAACAGACTTAACAGTAAAAGTAATAATAATAAATAAAATAATAGTGTGGTTCAAAGTATGACGGGATACATAAGCACAGAGTCACTTCAAATGGATATATCAAAAAACCGGACTTAAAAGTAAAAGTAATATTAATAAAGACAAATAAAAGAATACTATAACACGTTATTAAGATGATAAACAACGTCAGTACGCAAAATCTATAGATGTATCTTAGGTATGTGAAAGATTCCTATACTGAGGTGTTAGTCAATATAGATGCATCCTTGTTGTCCATTTCGCTGAACTGATATATATATATAATTGTTAAGGGGCCAGCTGAAGCCCACCTCCGGATGCGGGGGTTTCTTGCTGCGTTGAAGACCCATTGGTGATCTTGGGCTGTTTTCTGCTATTTTGTCGGGTTGTTGTCTCTTAGACACATTACCCATTTCCATTTTCTACTCTACTGTGAAGGTGTCGGTCGTGGTAGATACTGGTATATCTTAGGTATCTGAAAGGTTACTCAACCATGTAGGTATCGGTCCCGATATATATATTTAAGGTAACTAGTTGAATTCTATACTGTGTAAATGCTGGTCAAATATTAAGCTTAAATACCTCCTTGACAAGTTATAAGTATATCTTTAGAAAGCATACCAGCTTCAAAATCAAAATAAATAGATATAGGAAGATGTGGTGTGAGTGCCAATGAGACAACTCTCCATCCAAATAACAATTTATAAAAGTAAACCATTATAGGTCAATGTACGGCCTTCAACACGGAGCCTTGGCTCACACCGAACAACAAGCTATAAAGGGCCCCAAAAGTACTAGTGTAAAACCATTCAAACGGTAAAACCAACGGTCTAGTCTATATAAAAAACGAGAAACGAGAAACACGTATAAATTACATAAACAAACGACAACTACTGTACATCAGATTCCTGACTTAGGACAGGTGCAAACATTTGCTGCGGGATTAAACGTTTTAATGGTACCAAACCTTCTCCCTTTTTCTGAAACAATAGTATAACATCACAACATAGAAAAACACACGATAAAACATAAAAACATATTTCAGTTCATTACCTCATACCTCTACTGTTCAATACTATAGAACATCCAATTTTAAATAATGATAATAATGTCTTCATTTTCAATTTTTTTTAAATTTTAAACATATTTTATTGTACAAAACAAATGGATTAGACACAAGTTTTTCAAATTAGTTCCGTCTTCTCCATAATATACATGAATATACATTATATTTATATTGCACATTACATAAATTTGTAATTTTCTAATAAGCATGAAGGCATGAAAATAATTAAATAAATAACAATAATTGTTATTATAATATTTATAAACAAGAAAATAATAGAAACGGCTCAATGGATATCAAACGTTTTAATTTTGAATAATCAAACACACCCCAGGTTTATACCAAACGATCGGTCCAAAGGGAAAACACCTACTGATATGGGTGTGTTTTCAATGACATTATATTTACCTGTATAATTTGTAAATAGTAACGTGCAATATATATTATTGTGATACGGATATTAAATTCTGACGTTAAAAATACAGATAAAGAGATGACAATAACATAGATTTAATGTAAGTATCCTTTTTGTATTAACTTAATAATTGAAATCCATTGAGACGTAACACTATGTTAACCGTTATGAACAGCAAATCGATCATTCGAACAATGCAACGTCTGTACTGTAGTAAATAAAACAATAACCAGCAAGGTTGTTATCAAAGCGAGAAACTTTGTGTTTCTTTTATATATTTATGTACTGAAGAAAATATTACAAAATTGTCATTTGTATCTAAGTTATCATTACCAAACAATAACAAATCAATTGTAACAGGAATGTGTAAGTGGGTCAGTCCAGTAAGCATAACATTTCTTTGCGGTGCAAAGTTATTACAATAAAATAAATAGTGTTCAACACTTTCACTAATGTAACCACATGCACAATATGCATCCTGTACTAAATTGGCCTTGTATAAATCCGCACTAAGTGCACTGCACTTATTGCGAAGCCTTGCATGTAATATAGATAATAGTCTATCTCCATAAAAATAGTACCTAGGAGGTTTTACGTTATGAAAATACAATTGTTGCAATTGTAACTTGTGTAGTCGCACTATCTGGGCGTAAATAATAGTAGACTATGTAGGGTTCTGGATAGTTTTATTATTCAGTGAAGCATCAAAAGAAACCCTGTAATATAATATCACATTTAATAACAACGTATATAAATCAATTCTTTTTAAAACATGTATTATATCAATCTGATAAATTTGTGTACTCACAAAAATTAACCAATTGACTGTAAAATACGTCACAGTTTATGAAATTAACATAATGTGCAATTAAACCTTATCTAATCAAAATATTACTCTCTGTGACATTCGAAACAGAATTTAACTTGTCAGAAAAGCAAAATAGAAATATAGTTTCTCATTAAGCAAAAACATTATAATATACGAATTAGTCGTTAAAACTATAAACATACAGTCTATGCAAAATAAGCATTAATTAAGCAAAAAGCAAAAAGCAGTTAACTAATAAAGCTAAGCTAAGCTAAGCTAAACAAAGCAAAATAACTAAGCTAATAAAATTAAATATCAACTACAAATGAACACTCATTCTTACCTCGTATGAGGTACAAAGGTTATGCCTCAACGTATATCTACATCATATGCAGAACTCTGTCAAATACCTGTATAAAAAATACTAAATTATAGTTACTATGAACAGACTTATATAGTACTTAAAATCTATCAATCGGAGACAAAAATATTATAAAGACTCTGAAAAGTATTTATCAAGTTAACATTTTACTCATTTACTCTCGGACTCATTCTACTCAAATATTCGCCATTCAATACGTTTATATTTACACTATTTATTCATAGGCTTAAATTATGCAACTCAAATGTAAATCAATAATGTGCCTGTTATAAAAGTTGCGTTAAAAATAATAAAAATGATTTACAACATTCATTCACCAGTCACACGATACACATTCTTACTACAAAGTCATGCTAAAATGGAAAGTTACTCATGCGTGAAATACTGATTAATCCGGTAATCAAATTACA